>BMAW01011354.1:216100-375888 GCA_019974015.1 Nephila pilipes
AATATCGAGGCAAGATTCAAATGTCATTTTTAATTATTCAATTTTACATGGAGTCGTAGTTTCGCCATTTCAATGACAACCGAAAAGTGCAGAAGTTCGTGGAAGCATAAGCACTTAAGAACATAAGAAGGGAGAATTTTTCTGTGCAATAAATTTTATAGGTAGGAATATTTAGGAATTTTCTTTCAGGCACGTCGACTCACGTGGTACAAGATGAAGAGAATCTGAGAGATTCCGTGATATCTGCCAACATAGAGAGATTACTTCAGACAGATTTACGACTGTGGGAAAGCGTATTAAACAAATTTTATTAACGCATGATCTAATCAATAAAGTATTCATTTGGAATTGAGTCAGGAAATAGAAAATAGAAATTAACTCTTTACTTTGGAAGTGGAGAACAGGAAAAATTAGGATATTAAATTATTTTTATGTGAGACCATTACAAATTAATGATGAATCATTGCACACACGCACGCACGCACGCATGCACACACACACACATATATATATATTGGGTTGGCAACAAGTAATTGCTGATTTTTAGAAATCAAAGACAATTTTTTCATGGAACTAAATAACTTTATTCTGTAATGTATTGCCCATTTTGATCAATGACCTTTTGCCATCTTTCAGGCAGTATCATAATCCCACATTCATAAAACTTCTGGTTTTTATTAGCAAAAAACTGAATCAGGTACGATTTGACATCATCATCATTATTGAAATTTTTACCATTCAAGGAGTTTTGTAAAGATCGAAACAAAAAGTAATCAGATGGTGCAAGATCAGGACTATATGGTGGATGTGGCAAAACATCCCAACCAAGCTCCAATAATTTTTGCCGAGTGACCAAAGATGTGTGTGACCTAGCATTGTCATGATGGAATACAACACCTTTTCGATTTGTCACTTCAGGCCGCTTTTTTTCAACTGTATTGTTTAATTTCGTTAGTTGTTCAATGTAGACATCAGAATTGATCGTTCGTTTGGGTGGTAAGAGTTCAATGTAGACAATTCCTTTGTAATCCCACCAAACTGATAACAAAACCTTCTTTTGATGAATATCAGCTTTTTATGTTGTTTGAGTGTGTTCACCTGGCCTGCTCCACGATCTTTTCCGCTTGATATTGTTGTAAACAACCCATTTTTCATCGCCAGTTATCAGTCGTTTTAAAAATGGATCATTTTCATTACGTTTCTTTAGCAAATCACAGCTGTTAATGCGTTGCGTTAAATGCGTTTCTTTCAGTTCGTGAGGAACCCATATATCGAGTTTTTGAACAAAGCCAAGTTGTTTTAAGTGATTTTCAATGCATGTATGTGATACATGAAGCTTCTCTGCAATCTCACGTGTTGTACTGTGACGATCCGAATCGATTATTGCTTTGATTTGGGCGTCATCAACTTCAACTGGATGACCAGAGAGTTTTTCATCTTTGAGTGAAAAATCACCAGAACGAAATTTGGTAAACCAATTTTGATACTGCCGTTCCCTTAAGGCTTCATCACCATAAACATCACATAACTTTTTATGAGCTTACAATGCGTTTTTCCCTTTGCGGAAATAAAAAAGCAAAATATGACGAAAATGTTCCTTTTGATTTTCCATTCTTCAACGAAGGCTAAGCGAAAACTACGCAACCGATCAAAAAACTTTTTTTACTGATTGACAGCTGAATTGCCAACTATCAAATAACAAAATGTGTTTTACATTTGTACTATGTCTGCAAACCTAAAAATTCAACTGAAGCCATCTATGAGTGAAATCCGCAATTACTTAGTTGCCAACCCAATATATATATATATATATATATATATATATACATATATATCACAAGTGAATTATTTTTATTCTCTTTCTGAAGGATAGGCAACCCGTAATAAATGATTTCTGTTCTGTAAGTATGAAATTGAAAAATTAAAGTAGGAGTACTTTACTTTTCATTCCACTGGCATGGGCATCAAACGTGGTAGATACATTATTTATTTGTAAGAGACCTAGATTTATCTTCTTATTTAATTAAAATCAGTTTTCCTGATATAATTATTTAATAAAATTTTAAGTTTCAAATATCCTTCAAACAGAGTTGCATAAAAAGTTTTGAAAAAATTCCATAAAATTGCAAAGGCATACTCAAACCACTGGAGAAAAAAAATCACTTTTATGATGTATGATCGAAATCACTTTCTTCGGACCAATATAAATGTTATATCTTGTTTTATGAATCTAAAGGGAGTTTTATTAAGAGGAAAATGCTGAATACGTTCATTTTGTAAATTTTTTATGCCTTTAGTTGGATCTTTTGGCAGCAGTTCCCTTGGATATTGATTCGTGATTCTTTTGCAATACTTAATTCTTGAAAACGAACAGATGAATTAAAAAAATTCTACTTGCTAGAAATAATACCTGATTTCAAGTCGCGATTAATATATTCATAGCATTTCTCTAGACAAATGTTTAAACTAGTCTTTTAAAAAAATTAATTGTGTCAATTCAGGCAGCCTTTTTCATATTTCTGTAAAGTTACAAAGGATTATGTTAAAAGAATATTTCTGAAATATTGACAAGTCGTACATTCACCAGTAAGATGGTGTGCTCATTGCCTTATTACCAACCCAACGAGCTTCAGGTTTAGTAAAAGCAAAAAATGATCACTCGATCACAGCTCGAAATATATGTTTTCTCATTATCTTTTCAAATGAATGATTGAGTGAGTTAGGACTTGAATGAGGTGAAATCATTCATACATGATTGACCGTGTAAATAAATGACCAGGTGAATGAGTGAGTGAGTGAATGAGCGGATTAGTAAGTGAATGATTGAGTGAGAAAATGAATGAAGGCAAGAATGAATGAAACAGTGAGTCGGTGAATGCATGAATGAAATAACGAGTGAATGAATTTGGATATATAAATATTGATTGAAGGTATGCATTAATGAATATTTAATTAAAGAATGAGAAAATGGAATGACTGAATGAACGAGTGAAGAAGCATTTGATGAGTAAATGAATGAGTGTGTGAGTGAGTGAAATTCAAAATTTTAACATAAAATGGTTTGAGTATATATTTGATGAATGATTTCTACAGTAATGAGCTTAGTTTTCAAAAACTCATGTTATGATAAATTTTTCCAAAATTATTTTTTGATTACAACATATTTAAATTCATTCACTTTTCTGCAGGAATGATTACATTTAGCTTTAAATATATCCATTTGAATAATTTATCGTTTAATTTTATTTTAATACCTGAAATAAATAAGAGTAATTTCTGTATTTAATCATTATTTTAATAATTAATTGAATAATCTTATATTTCGCTGAATAGTTTTTTTAATTATTTTCAAAGTTAGCATCTTTAGAAAACTTTGCATAGAACAATTTTTAATTTTTTTTCTCTGTTTTGTTCTGTGGTTGTGATTAGGTTACTTATAAATCGCATACTATTTACTATATTATCGAAAAATATAAATGTTAATTTTATTTTCGTTCTTAGTAAAAAAATAAATAAATTCAAATTTCGAAATCACGAATGTTGTGAAGAAAAATTTAATTTCTATAATTTTTTTTCCACTCTACCATTTTGAAAGATAATATAGTTAATAATTTTTAAAGTTTAGTTTTAAGAAGTTAAATAAGACACACACATACAGTAATTTGTAAGAGGTGAAATAGTTTTATTTCCCTAATTTTGTGTACGGATCTGTAAACGGTAAAAAAAATGCACATGGTATTTCCTGGATGCTAACTTTGTGACAATGGAGATGATATTTAATGTGAAATGACATTTTATGATACCCCGTAAGGTTCACCAGAGGTTCAGAAAATGAGATATTAATAAAAAATGAATGTAAAGCAATTCTGTTAGCAAGAATTAATTCATCTGCATAAAATAGACATGAAAAAAAAAACGTGTTTATCATTGCAAACAAAATAGTGTATCCATAAATGATGCTCTGTTACTGCGAAAAATATATTTCACATAACAAGATATCGATATTTTTATTTCCATTCCTTGAGAGATGCAATATTTATTTTTTTTATAAGAGGGAAAAAAAAACATTTTTTAATGTATAGCCCGAAAATTCCCACATCCATTGATAATCTCATCAGCTTCATTTACTGTGGTAGAAAAAGGCGGGAAACGAACAAAGAGCTTAATCTCGATGGCCGAGTTTGAGGCCTGAGCTCATATTTACGAAACCATTTTTTTGGTGTACCGTTTTATCTGAAGACTATTTTTTTCGAAGCTTTTGGGTATTTCTAAAGGAAAAGTCTTGCGAAAAACCAATTTACGGGGTCTTTTCCGAAGTTATAGATATCACTTGGGAAGGTTCGCACACAGTTATCATTTTTTTTATCTTCTTTTTATTGTCTGCTTTTGATTCTCTCAAGTAAGTATCAGTGAGATCACGCATGGATAGGTGTAAACTTTTGACTTATTAAAACTTGAGAGTTGTTTTTTTCTTGATTTTTTTTTGAAAGGTACCGAAAAGATCACGCTCTTTTTCTTACTAAGTTCTTATCTTGTTCATAAATTACATATTTTGATACCAATACTCAAGGAGGCTATTGATTATTTCGAAATAAATCTAATTATAATGAAGATTTGAAAAAAGAAAATAATATTTTCATTTCTTGGGAACTTTCCGGTAAAGTACAATAACACATGATACTATCGTATTTCTTTTCTTAAAAATGCCAAATTAATCTTCATAATGCATAAGATCTCAAAGTTCTAAGTTAAAGTTTCGATTTTATAAAACGTTCTTAATTTTATTTCAAAAATATTTCAAAAGGATCTTTTTTTAAAATCTTCGATAATGTTTTCGTTACTTATATGGGTCAATTAAAACTTTTCATATATCAATACTATTTAGTTTCTGACAATAGTAATAATTTTTCATATAAAATACAACAGTCTAATATAGTCTGAACCAATGGTGTATTTGATTAAAATAAAGAAGAAATAAGAATTTAAAAAATACTTCAAAAATATTTTTATTTATAAATATATTCATCATTAGTTTTATTCAATATTCATTCGATGATTCCATTCAAAATTTTCATTTGAATTATTGGGAGCAAAATTGATAAGAAAAATGAAAAATGAATAATAGATGTTAAATAATCATTTAATACTGTCTTAAATCTTAAATTCGTTACATTAAAAAGTCTTAAATTATTTTTTCTGGTAGTAAATGATCATAATATAAATTGCATTACTTTACAAAATAGTTTTTTTTTGTCAAGGACTGAAATAAATTAATATCATTTTTAAGAACTGTGATTTTAATTATCAAAAAAACTTCCTATTTAATAAAATATGGAATTGTAAGTGATCTATTTTTGTAATAATCACTTAAAATATTCTCATTCAAACACACCTCTTTAATTATAGAATCTATACAAAAAAAAAAAAAGAACTGCTTGATTTACTTATATAACACATCACTCAATAAATTTCAAGTACAACAAAGATGAAAAACCATTTTTTTTTAGAAATTTGACTTTATTCATCAAAATACTCTCCTTCAAAAGTGATACATTAATTCAAAGGCTCCTATAACTTTTAATGCTTTTATTGTGGAATTATTTGTCTTGGCTCTCAAACTACATCTCAATTTTTGAAATCGTTTCTTAATTTTAGACAAGTTTCAGTTTCTGGAGTATCTTTTTGATGTCTGAATAAAGCCAAAAGCCACCGAGGACCAGATCTGAAGACAACAGGGGAGGGGAAGAAGCAAATGAAGGAGTAATTTATTCAATTTCACCGTGGTATTCATCGCCTTGTCACAGACGACTTTGACTTGATGGAATAGGGGAACGAAATTCATCCAAAAATCGATTCAACAAAACTTCAAATGAACTCAAAAAAACTTTTTCAACAAAAAATTATTGATTACGTTAATAATTCCAAAAATTCCTTACAGTACTATTTCGATTTTCAAGCATCCACATTTGCTACTCAAGTAGATTATCATCAACAAAAATTTTACTCACAGCTTTTGAAGGTGATCAGACACATCCCATGTTACTTCTACCAGGGAAAGGGTGACGCTTCTTGTTTCGGCATTTTTGACGCAGTCCAATGTTGAGATGGAATCCGAATTCATCGATCTTCCACAAAGGAGATTCAGTATTTTTCCTTGGATAAATTTCGCAGAATAATGTTTTCATTACAATAGCAGCTTTCGTACTTATAAAAGAGACGGAAAATATAGGGGATTTTACTTAAATTGAGGTACTTTTAACAGGACGGGGTCCCATGTCATTTGTGTGGAGATTAAATAACCAGGAAGTATTAAAGTCCAAAGTGTTTAACTAAAAACATGAAAGGACAAAATGTTAAGAATACAGAATACAATTAATAGTAAATGAGACGTGCTGCTCTTTACTGACTTAAAAGACCACTACAACTTCAGTAGCTGGCGAACTCTGAGAGACCACTGCTAACCGGGAAAGGGACAGAGCATATATATATATATATAATATTAGTACTTCAAATGATAAGTTTAGTTAATAATAAGCCCAATCCATAGTTTATATTCTCCAGTTATTTCTCTAATAGAAAACAAAAATTTATTGTTACTTTAGCATATTTATACAAATAATTTATGAACCATGTTGTTTGTTGATAATTTGTATTTTCATTACCCAAAAGTTAGTTTGAATTTTATAAATGTACATAAATTAATGTACAAGACTTCTTAAAAACAAATTGCTGACTTTGTTACATTGAACTTTTATGTGATGACAGTTTATATTCCTAAAAACGGTGAAGATGTACTTTAAAGAAAAATACTTAGGTTGAATATTGAAATGAGTTAACCAAAGAAGCTATCTCATATATTTACTTTTGCACATTTGTGCATATTTTTGTTGTTAAACATCATGGAAAATAGGAAGAATATGATAATAATGCTTTTATTTTAAATTTACTTGCACAAAATTGGAGCAAATTATCACTAATTGCTAGTTTGGGATTTCGTGAAGCAAACACAATGATTTATTTAAGCGATACATAAAAACTTCCATTATCGAAGGATCCTAATGGACTAAGCTATTTAACATACTGGAAATGCATAAAACCTTCTTCTATAGGTGCTAATTTATTTTGTATGGCTTACTTTCCTCACTTAGTGAATTATTTTTACGAGTAAAATTATCAGATTTAAACTTTGAGTAGTCTATTCAAATAAAATTGTTTGAATTGCTTCTATTATTACTAAGAGAAAAAAGTACACAATATATAAAATTACTGGTTTTAATTTTTTCTTATTTATCTATTCATTTTGAAGAATTTCTAGCGCGTTTCTTATTGGCTGGCAGTTAATTTTTATAATTTTCTACGGAAATATATGATTAAAAGCATATTAAATCTGTTTCTGAAATTTCTTTTTTATAGTTTGTGCCTGGTAATTGGACTCTCTTTGATTTTCTTTTAAGTACATCTTTCAAGCAATAGAATGAAAATTTGATAAATAAGACGGATAAAAATATGTTTGATAATATATAATTTAAAGATCATTTTTATTATGCCGATTCTAACTCTTATGTTAAGCTCTTGGAAATCTTTTTTATCCTTTTCAGTACAAAAATAAAACAAAATATCAAAAATATGAACGAAACTAAGAGATGGACACCAATTTTCAAAAAAAAAAATAATAATCAATCCAATCTCTTTTATCTGAGATAAAAATTCACAAATTTAGACGAAATAGAATCCTGAGAAAAATGCAAGCTTTTATGTGTATATATCCGTTTCACCTTTCCTTTTTATTGGGTTGGCAACTAAGTAATTGCGGATTTCACTCATAGATGGCTTCAGTTGAATTTTTAGGTTTGCAGACGTAGTACAAATTTAAAACACATTTTGTTATTTGATAGTTGGTAATTCAGCTGTCAATCAGTAAAAAATGTTTTTTGATCGGTTGCGTAGTTTTCGCTTAGCCTTCGTTGAAGAATGGAAAATCAAAAGGAACATTTTCGTCATATTTTGCATTTTTATTTCCGCAATGGGAAAAACGCATCGCAAGCTCATAAAAAGTTATGTGATGCTTATGGTGACGAAGCCTTAAAAGAACGGCAGTGTCAAAATTGGTTTGCCAAATTTCGTTCTGGTGATTTTTCACTCCAAGATGAAAAACGCTCTGGTCGTCCAGTTGAAGTTGATGACGCCCAAATCAAAGCAATAATCGATTCGGATCGTCACAGTACAACACGTGAGATGGCAGAGAAGCTTCATGTATCACATACATGCATTGAAAGTCACTTAAAACAACTTGGCTATGTTCAAAACTCGATATATGGGTTCCTCACGAACTGAAAGAAACGCATTTAATGCAACGCATTAACAGCTGCGATTTGCTACAGAAACGTAATGAAAATGATCCATTTTTAAAACGACTGATAATTGGCGATGAAAAATGGGTTGTTTACAACAATATCAAGCGGAAAAGATCGTGGAGCAGGCCAGGTGAACTCACTCAAACAACATCAAAAGCTGATATTCATCAAAAGAAGGTTTTGTTATCAGTTTGGTGGGATTACAAAGGAATTGTCAACTTTGAACTCTTACCACCCAACCGAACGATCAATTCTGATGTCTACATTGAACAACTAGCGAAATTAAACAATGGAGTTGAAAAAAAGTGGCTCGAATTGACAAATCGAAAAGGTGTTGTATTCCATCATGACAATGCAAGGCCACACACATTTTTGGTCACTCGGCAAAAATTATTGGAGCTTGGTTGGGATGTTTTGCCACATCCACCATATAGTCCTGATCTTGCACCATATGACTACTTTTTATTTCGATCTTTACAAAACTCCTTGAATGGTAAAAATTTCAATAATGATGATGATGTCAAATCGTACCTGATTCAGTTATTTGCTAATAAAAACCAGAAGTTTTATGAACGTGGGATTATGATGCTGCCCGAAAGATGGCAAAAGGTCATTGATCAAAAAGGGCAATACATTACAGAATAAAGTTATTTAGTTCCATGAAAAAATTGTCTGATTTTCTAAAAAAAATCCGCAATTACTTAGTTGCCAACCCAATATATTTCATGAAAATGGGGTTATAGAAAAAAACAGTATCTCTACTTATGTAAGATTTAAATTCCTCTGCAAAAGTAAACATACGCCATAAACACTCCAAAAAGGGTAGAATAGGCATAATCCTCTTTTTATATAGATTACACCAATCCATGGCTATTCAACCATTTGACTCGAAAACAAGAAATAGCGGGTAGATAAGCCTTTAGATAGATTGTTGAATTCGGGAATTATCTGCAGGTAATCGAAGTCCATATTGGAGGTCTAGTTCGGTGCAGATCTGCAGATGTGATCGAAGTCTTCGATGGAATTCTAACAAAACAAGCAGATTAAGAATCAAACCATTTAGGTATAGGTGAGTTTGAGGTTAATCGTATTACGTTACAAGATGGACCAGTGCAACAGCCTCTGAGCGTTCGAAGAGAAGAAAAACATGTCCTGCTTTGCAATGTACTCCCATCTTTTGTCTTAAATCTAGTCGTTAAGGAGTTTACTACTGGAACTGTTGTTGGTTGTAATTATTTCGTTGTATGTAGTCCTGAGTGTCAATGGAATCTCAGGTTGATTACATTCGTCCCTATGCTTCACCATGACGTCTGCACTTTCATTAGCGGGAACCTGACAAATCTAAGAAATCGTTGTAACAGAGTAGAGTCCAACCACAGTTAAAGATCTGAAATCTGAAATGTAACAGAATTGTTCATCAACACAAAAATGTATTGAATTGTTATTGCTTTGTACTAAAATAGTTGAATGGCACACTCATCCCTGTCTGTTGGTGATATTTTTTTCCTACAGCAAGGGAGTTTTTGAGGCGAATCTACATACGCTTTATACATGATATATAAAATATTATTTGGGAAAAGAATGAAAAACGGGTCAAGTGTTTGTATATGCAGTAATATGGATGGTACGCAAATAAATGAGAATCTTTGAACTTGAATGGATTCCTTTTTATCTTATAAGAATATGCAAATGAATTTAAAAATGTAGTAAAGTAGATTGTGAATTTTACGAGCTTCTATTATTCGAAGAATTTATTGTTATTGTTATTTTTTTGATTTAACTAAATTATTTGTAAATACATATATTTTTTAAAGTCAAATACATAAAAAAAGAATTTCATAATTACTTATGAATTAATATCTTAAATAACTTATGCATTTTAATTAAAACAAATACATTTCCCTTCAAACTTACATCGTAAACTCAATATTACTTCAATGAAGTTTAAATATACTTACAACAAATCTAACCACATGACTTAATTAATTAAAAATGTCTTACAAAAAATAATTATGTTATGCAATTCTGAGTAGTACCTGTGTTGCAGAAAAATATAGATTCTGAAAGTTAAAACGATTAACAACTTTCTTCTATATTTTTTTTTCTTTAATTAGGTGAGGAATATTTATGTATTTTATGGAAGATCTACATAACTATATCATTTATAAGTAAATTATATGTTTCAATTATTTTACTTTAAAAAATTGTACTCTCGTTAATCAAAGAAATAAATTTTCAGGACGTTAAAACTATTAAATAGGACACATTTTTTACTCATGGCAACATTTCCAATGCATACTTAAACATTTTCCTGACATTTTAGTTGGTATTGCTGAATAATTTCACTATTTTACAAAAAGAAGTAAAATACCCTCTAATCTCTAACTTTTGCACATCATACAACAAGTTTTCAATTCCAACCGGATGGTGTGTGGAAAACGCTTTTGATTATTCTTGCTCTTTCGAATAAAATGCTCGATTGGTTTTAAATATTACTTTCCCCATCCAGTCTAAATTGACGTCATAGGGTGAGAAGTATCGAATTTCAATGCAATTTCTTAAGAATTAACTCCTCTGATTCTAACTACGGATTTTCCGATACTTCTTTTTGGGTTTTGTACAAATTAAGTTTGTACTCCCATTGGTTAATAAATTAAAAATTTAGAAAACTTTTACAGATAGACTGGGAAGGATATTTAATTGAATTTCAATTTGAATATCTTCATACTAGACTAGAAACTAGCAACTATAGTACTATAATTTTTTATTAAAATGATGTACAATCTTATGTGTAAGCACGTGCTCATAAACTACAAACGAATGTACTTAAAGCAAATTCAAAATTTAAATCTGAACATGAAATTTAAAATTGTTTGAAACATATTTTATGGCAAGATATTATAGATGTTTGTATAATTTATATATAATTTAGCTGTAGATGAAAAGCTATTTATATCTATTTTAAAAATTGATAATTGTATTGAACTCTTTGAAAAACGGGTTGCTTTTGTGAGGCTGATTTACTCTAAATGCTTTTTATTTAAAAAATATAAATCAAAATTGCACACTTTCGTCAAATGCTATTATTAAATATACCATCCTTTAAGAGTTATGCTTTTATTTCTACGTATCGGGATTATTTTTTAATTTCACTTTTTATACAAAGAACTTGGATGCGAAATGAAGCTATAGTGCGTAAATCTGTTTACTTCTTCATGCTATGAAAATAGTTCTTTTAACATTTCTTTGAGAGGTACAAACGAATGATAGTCCGAAGACTCTGAGCCCTAACTATAAGGAAGGTGTGACAGTTATGCCCAATAGAGTGTCTTTAATTTTCCTGTGTATAACATTTGCTTCAGGACTTGTATTATTCTTTAAAATGTGAAAAATGCGTTCATAAATAAAACATCTCTTGGGCAGGTTTTCTGTTTTTTTCCCCTTAAGTCCAGTCGTATATGGTATTAATCGTATTTCGATCGCGAAGCAAATTTACATACCATGTGATTCCTAAAATTAAAGCTGAGATATCCTCTATGATGTAACTGATTTTAGTGGTGATTTTCTTAACTTTTTATGCGACAATACTTGATTGCTTTATCTTAGAGCTGATAGAGATCGGATAAAAGAAACAAAAGAAAAGTGAAAAGGGCTATCAAACCAATTATTTAAGCATTAAATTACTTATAATGGTTTCTATGACAAAATATATATATTCATAACCAGCTGTTATTAAAAAGTCTCCGAGACATTTGTTCTACCCTCGCATCTGTTAATTGCTCTTCTCATAACAATTACAAATCAGAATAAGAAAATTAATTATCTTACAATATTCAGGAAAATATAGCTTAATATTTAATTCCGTTACACTGAAACATGGCTATTTGAAGGTTCTCTAAATTAACATCTATGGCTTCTACCTGGATTAACATTTAGGTTTCTAGCTTCTATCTGATAAAATGAAAGTTGATGATGCAAATCAAGTAAACTTAAAAAGTGGAGTGAATAAACCCCTAAGGGGCTTAAAAGGGACAGGGATTTCAATTGAGTAATTATAAAATTATAGTAATTCGTAGGGTACCAGTTGGAAACGCGTGGAAGCGTTTTTGCGTGTCCTCGTGATTTGTTGAGACTAGAACCCAACGTTGTTCGGTTGAGTGAATATTTGTTGGATATATTCACATCGTATTCCGATAAGCATACTCATTGATATATTATAGAATGTCTTAATACTCGTAGATAGAGACTTAAAATTGTGAAAGACAGTTCCCTTATTAGAGATTTAGCCCTAATGCTGGATTCGTATTTACTTCACGTATGTAGTGCTCAGGTCTATATGATCCTTTTCAAATGTTATCATTTCTAGCAATAAATGAAAGGTATCATATATAAAAATAATTTAAGGAATAGTAAGGTAAGTATAAATATAGATCAACTAATATAAATATGCATATGAATAACGAAATAAATTTGAAATTGAAGCTTACCTTTATTCACAATATTTATAGTAATGTTGTACATGAGAATTGCAAATATGTTTCTTGTAATTGTAATATAACATATTAATTTTGTTGTCATTGTTTGATGGGCAGAATATGCTCCTTGCACTTTTGTTACAGAATGAAATATACTCAGCAGATCCTGACTTTTTTCACTTTTTGTCTGCATTCGTTTTACTACTTTGATTGCGTCCTCACTTCTTGGTAGACATTGTCTTCTTTCAATGTTTGGAAAAAAATGAGTAATCTCTCTAATTCTTCTTAAAAGACTGACTTCGCTTGGTCATTTTTCATTTTATTTGCTTTCTATTGAAGTCCATAGGATAATAGAAATGGGGCCGCGGTAGCCTAGTGGTCAAGGTCGTGGATAGCGGCTGGCGGTTTTCGTTCAGTCGCGGGTTCGATCCTTGGCCACCAAAGACCCGCCGTGTAGCCGGGGCTGATGCACGTTAAATCTGTTCGGGGCCCAAAGTCCTCCCGTTGGCGTGGTGTGGATGTTAGGAGAGGGGGGTGCCAGCTCAGGTGTCGTCCTCGTCACTTGACCGTGGTTCAAAATTACGAGGTCCGTCGCCAATAGCCCTCGTGTTCTTCTAGTGCGACGTTAATAAAAAACTAAACTAAACTAAACTAGGATAATAGAAATATAGATCAACTAATATAAATATGCATATGAATAACGAAATAAGTTTGAAATTGAAGCTTACATTTATTCACAATATGTATAGTAATATTCTACATGAGATTTGCAAATATGTTTCTTGTAATTGTAATATAACATATTAAATTTGTTGACATTGTAAGATGGGTAGAATATGCTCCTTGCACGTTTGTTACAGAATGAAATATAATCAGCAGATCCTGATTTTTTTCACTTTTTGTCTGCATTCGTTTTACTACTTTGATTGCGTCCTCACTTCTTGGTAGACATTGTCTTCTTTCAATGTTTGGAAAAATGAGTGATCTTCCTAATTCTTCTTATAAGATTGACTTCGTTTGGTCATTTTTTTCATTTTATTTGCTTTCTATTGAAGTCCATAGGATAAATGCATTGTAAGTAGAAGTATGAAGTATGTCATAGAATATACTGTCTTGCACCATCGATTTGTTATTTCTTCTACAAGTGTACGCGTTCAAAATTTGATTAAGAATGCCGACTTCCCCTTTAGTTGCTTTAATATAATGTGATAATATTTGTGATTTTTTTTGTCAAGTGTGTTGCTAACATTTTTATCATGATGTAAATATTTTATAAGAATAACATTCTTGTACTTTAGAGGGATGGTGTTTACAACTATTGTGCCTTCTGTAAAACGAAAGGCTGATCTGTGCACTTTTTTGTTTGATATTTTTGCCGGAAGTTCCAGTTTATTTTACTAATGGTGTCAAGCATAGTCATTTTTCGTTTTAGAAGACAGTTGCAGGATGGGAAAATATTATCACATGTAACATTGTGTTCCGAATACTCATAAAATCTCTGAATAATCGCAAACCTTGATTTTCTGTGGTAATGTTGTGACGTTGGGCTATTCGCGGTTTCTCTTCACTAACCTTGGGAACTTTTAATTAAGATTGATTCTCTTTGCGAAACAACCTTTGCCCAACCAAAAAAGAAATGTGATTATGTAAAGCAGGTAGAAATGAAGTGAAGCGGGAGAGTTAGGAAATATATAAACTCAGACTGAGAGTCGCAATAATGAAGTTGAAGTAGAGGTTGAGTGGTTCGAGAAGTTGAGGTTGAGTGATTCCAATGTTCAGCAATTGTTCCAGAGTCGGAGTTGAAGTCGGAGCCCAGAATGATTACAAGTTATCGGCTGGTTAATGTATGTTTGAAGTCAAGGAAGGCTTAGTTGTTAGAGTCAGTTAGATTATTCCTAGTAGATTGAGTTAAGACAGTTAAGGCCCTTGTCCGGGAGAGCATTTATAATTGATGTTATATTAACAAGCAGCTAATAAATTGTGTATTTATTGTTCTAATGTCTCTTTGATCGACTTATTGATTCTTAGTGTTTAATCATTGAGTTAAATTGTAATGGGCACCCGTCACAATGGTACTTGTTATTTTCCAATATAAACTTGCGTTTTCAATACAAAAGAAATTGTACTGTCACTTAAAGTCCTTATTTCTATACAATACTTTGATGGTTTCTTTGGTATAAACTGTTTGAAAGGAATCACAAAAATCTACTAATCTTTCGCCTACAGGTTTATTTTTAGAGGGATACATTTTCATTTTCGCTGTCAGAAGTTTCAATTAATTTAGCTATATCAGTTTCATTCAATTTTCTAGAATTCACCATTTCTACACACACACACACAACGACACAATTGCTTTGCAAACTGATAGAAATGGAAATAGAACACGTAAATGAAACGTTGCAACCAGAAAATACTTTCACTCCCAACCAACTGTATCAACCTTTCGACCTCGCACGTGCTCTCCAGTCACATGATCAGACACTCATGTCAACGAAGCAAGTTTCAAGAGGTTAAAACAGCTATTGTTATTCTTTTCTGTTCATTTATTCCAAACAAATATCAAATAATACTAAGAAAATATAGGTAAAACTAAACACTCTTTTGAATCAGCTGATCATGACCCAAACAGTACATTAGGAATAAAAGCCCAGGAAAATAAAGGTGAACTCTTCTAGGAGTATATATTTACATTATTTGTCAACAAAATCATGAAATTTCATGAAAATATCTCCACGATATAAATTTTTTTATAAACTTAGAAATATTTTCGGATCAAATAAACCCGGACAGAACAGCACAGGTAAAGAACTCTATTTTAAACTATAATTGACTATTTTAATTACTTAATCTGAAATAGAGCTTAAGTTAATATTTAGATTTTGAGATTAGATAGACATTTCAGACGGCAGACGAGATGGGTAACATGATTATGTCACAACACACAATAATAGGTATAAATTTAACAATACATGTTTGTTGAACATAGGAAATGCATTATACATTGTTTCGCTTTTGCAAAGCTATTTTCAAGCAAAGGAAATTACCTTAAAGGTGTATTTCCTAAGACTTCACTCTTTACTTCGAAGGGAAAAAAAAGAAGATTTAGAAACAAAATAAAAAGAGAACAAGAATACTAAATGATACTTTATCGATCAAAACCAAGTTAAAGCCTCTGACTTGCTCCCTGACGATGAAATGATGAAAACCGACATTATGCAAAGTGGAAAGGAAAACTTTTCCCAAGAATTCGAAGTGGCAATGACATCCGATACAGATCGGAGAACTGATGTGTGTTCCTGGGCTATAATGAATGACACACAGAAATGGAGGCTGAAAAAATGCTTCGGAGCGAAACGGTCGTCGAGACCTGGCCCGTTTATCTTGAACAGGAATCCTGAGAAGAAAAAATACCTTTCCAGGAAATGCAAATTCGTATTTTTATTTGTGATCCTTCACACACGGAAGGTTGCCTTTTGCCTTCCAGCATTTGTTGGTATCACTTAAGAAGAATCTTTATTTCACCAAAACATGCATTTTATTTTTGGCATCTACGGAACATTAGGAATAAGCGGATAAAGATATATAGAACGTATTTTACATGTTGCTAAATATGAAAATTGTATTTGAAATGCTCATGAAAATGAAATTGTAATAAATGGCCTTCTCATTGCTTTACGATTCATCGTTATATTTATGAATATTACCTATTTAGTCAAACGTAGAGATAAGATAGGTTAACTTTGAGGTACATTTGGTACCAATTATGTTAACCATATAGTACTTAACTCACTTAATGCAACATTTATGCTTGAAAAGTAAATTATTGGGGAAAAAGAATTTAAAATGTTTATAGCCGTTATGCATGCATCTAAAGAGATGTTAAATGAATCTAAAATTTCTCCAACGAAAAATGTTGCCATCAACAACAATATTAAACTAGTAATCCTTTAGACGATAAAAAAATATACGTAACATAACAAATATATTATAAAACATTTGATGTAATATAACACACACATATACATATGTAATGATTTAACTTAATTCCCATTCATTTCTCGCTATAATAATTTAATTTACTAAATTTACCCATTCTCTCCTTTTAAAGATAAAGTTCATTCGTATTTCCTGATCCCCTTCCCAAGTATCCTTTTATTTATCACATTCCGCGCTCTTAAAACTGGTTAAATCCACTTAAACCAATTATAAATCTGTCTAAACAATCCCTTCAAATTCTCTATTTATTATAATATTTCCAGGAATCCCCTTATTCATACCACGCGTCTCTGACGTTTCAAATGAAATTCCCTCATATATAAACACAAACTTAAATACATAAAAACCTCATATATAAAAATTCTCTTCTCTCTTGTTGCTCTCTTATGATGCAATTGCTTGAATCAAAAGGCGGAGTGGAAATGGTCTCTCTCTCCCCACTTAAAGTAAAAGTTCCAAGAAAATTCAATACGCCTCGATTGTATGATTTCCATGACTTACATTTAATAGTTATACACAAGAGAAAGATGATATTATGTTACATATATATATATATATATATATATATATATATATATATATATATATACTGAAAATTTATGAAAGAATAATTTAAAATATTTAAAAAGACAAAAATCCAGAAAGAAATGTAACAAAGAAAGAAAAATAAATGAAAATATGGAACCCAGCAAGTCAAAAAGCAATATCGGGCTGAGGACCGATTAAGCGGGGTTAAACTAGTTTAATGGTACCAACCTTCCCCCTTTGCGACTTGGTAGGCTGAATTAGGAAATCCAAATTGCAAAAGAATTCATGATTAAAAGATACAAACAAATTCAGCGATAAAATCCACAAAAATAAAATCTATAATTCCTGGTAGGCTGAATTGGGAAATCCAAATTACAAAAGAGTTCAATGATCAAAAATGCAAAAAATTTCAACGATAAAATTTACAAAATAAAATCTATAATTCTGAAAATTATCAACAAATCAAAATATAAAAATTACTTACAAAATTCAAAGAAATGAAGATTCAAATATGTGAGTAGTAAGACGGAATTTTCTTTAAGCTTCAAGATGTATATCACATACTCAAAATGAAAAAAAATATAACACATCATCACCATATAAATTGAAAAAAGATATATATATATATATATATATATATATATATATATATACATACATATATATGTAAGTGTACGTGTGAGTTTGCGTATAAATGATATATGCATAAAATGAATGTAATGTATTTATCATGCTCAAATTTGTCCTCATTAATTAAAATGGTAATTTTGTTAACATGCATAGAAAATAATTTTTTTTTCAAACTCTAAGATTACAATAATTTAATATAATCTTGAATAATTCGAGATATTGAAATAATAACAGTTCTTGAGTTTAAGAAAACAAATGAAACTCGAGAATGTTAAAGTATAATATTGTTAAAAATTATTGTGACCTTCAAGAATTATAAAAAAATGTCTTAATGATATAAAATTCTTTGGAAATCCTTAGATTCTCATATGGTATACAGTAAGAACTGCGGAATGTAATAGTGAATAACTTTACAAAATATATATAATTATTTTACAAATTCTTAATTTGTACAAAATGTGGAAATTTAATGATGTTACTGCAAAATAGCCTTGATATTCAGCATTTTATCCCGAATTGAAATGATAATATCCAAGATCTATTTTGAATTACCTAGTAGAAATCCAACTGTCTAAAATATTGCTAATATGTTCAGATTATAATAATACGAGCCTTCTTGTCATTTGCTATGTATGTCATTCGCTAAAAAAATAAAGAAATATTTAATGTGATCAAATATGTTACAATAGATTGAATCAATAAAAATGAATTAAAGCATTTAATTTTATTTTCCACTCCCATAAATCATTTTGTTTCATAATTCTGGTAACCCGTTTATTGCATTTGATTTATTGAATGAATAAAAACGTAGTGGTAAATTGTCAAAATAGATCATCAATTTGCATCTATCACAATTGTCTAATGTTCGTTTCTGTTCATCCAATATTTACGTTATTATCCACATTTGTAATGTTAGTTTCACAATCAATCATTCTAGTTACATTTGAAGTTAACGTAATTTTAAAAAAAAATGTTCTGGATATTCTTAAGCCATCTGAAAAGACGCAGAGTAAGGAACTCCTATTTCAGATGTATAAATCTGAAGTTTATTGAATCAATTTGAATTTAATAAAAAATATTTTTGCTGAAAGCTACAAAAAGACATTATATACCATATACCAAATAAGAAAAAACGAATGGATGGTAAGAATAAAGTCAGTTTCTACATTGTCTGAAGTATGAAAGATATGATATTTTTGCAATTGTTAATTAATTTTAATTTAATTCACGTTATTTTAATGCAGTTGCAATTTGCTTTAAGTTTTTTGTGGAATAGAGATCATTAAACTGGATATATTTAACTTCTAAGTCAATATTATATCAATATTTCTAAGATTTATGAATAATATTATTAATTACTGGCAATTTCTTAAAATATGGTGTCTTAAATCTTAGCTACACTTCTGCTGCGTATACCGATTTCTATTTCTCTCTCTCTGATTAATAATTATAACTAAATCCTATTTGATCATGAAAGAATAAAGTAATTTAGAATTTATTAATAACACACTGTTGTATAGTGACTAAAACTGTCGTATTGTTCACTAAAACTTGAGGGATAGGATAGCACATGGTCATGAAAATGTAAAATAATTGACATACGAAATTAAATGACCAAATTATGTGAGCCAACTATAAGCTCATAAAGCTGATTTTTAACGTATTATCTTATAAATAATCACATACATATTAAATTGAAGATGAATGTGGTGCCCCGTCATGATCCACATTCTAATTCTATTATGAATGTGCATTATGAATGAAACAAATAGTGATGCCGTGTGTGCCAAGCAGGGAGAACATTTTTATTTACACTGGTCTTCAGGGAGAGATGAATGATCCTAAAAGAAAGTTGCTTGCACCTTTTTTTCTCTCTCGTGATTTGGCGACATTCTAGGGTTTCAAATGTTCAACGACTAGCTGCCGATTCCTTATTGTGATTTCAAAGAGGATATATGAGATCGTGCAAAATTAACAACCACTGTGATATAAAATGCCATTGGATGCCACTTTTTAATATCTTATTTTTATGTTCTTCGCATCAGATTTAAACTAAAAACGGACACAACTAATGACCATCCCGTATATATTCAACTATCATTCACTTTAAAGATGCACTCAAACTTTTTTATTGAATTTCTTAATACTTCTGCTAAGATTTACAGCTTGATGAAAGACATTAACAATTCGATTGAAATAAAATGGAATACGCTCTTTATATCTTAAACTTATATCAACATCCGATTGATTTGACTTACCTACATAAATTTGGATTGAAGAATATCTAGGAATAAAACAAATCATCAATATCTTGGAAAATTATTAAACTGTATGTTTCAAGTGCATATAAATATTATTACTTTAAAGACAGTATGTCCTTTGAATGACTAATTTCTTTATATTCATAGTATAGGTCGTGTTAGTCTTCCAAGATTGTGGGATCCAGGTGCAGCAGCCCTTAACGGTTCATTTGATAAAGATCATATATGTAGCTAGTGCCGTTCATATTCAGCCTTTTTAGCTTCACAACAACTCGTGGCTTCTATTCTTGGTGGTCAAAGCGGAGATACGCAAGGCACATTCCACATAAATAAAGAATCAGGCATTATATATTTTATATAATTATATATAATTATATTTTACAGATATAATACTCTTAGTAAGGGATATTTCATATCAAACAATATTAATTCTTTAATATATTTCAAACAGTGATTAAATTATTTTCAGCTATTACTATAGATCAAATTATGTATATTTCAAATTGTTTTCAGAGCCAAAGTAAAATACGTTGATTATTGTAAATATTTTAATCAAAACTATTTTATTAAACTAAATATTTTATAGAAAAAACATTTTCTGCAAAAAAAAAAAAAAAAACTGTAAACCAAGAGTTTCTACTGAGGAGCAATAATAATAATGCATATACTTAATTTCCTTTCACTTGGAGTTCACTTTTTCACAGTTGAATTAGGCACATGAAAAGAAAAACTCCTGTGCCATAAAAAATCATTGTGTTCAACTGTATAAAATAATTAATGTTGTTAATTTTTATATTTAATTTATCTAAATATATATCATTGGGAATAAAACTAGTCGTATTTTGTATCTTTCCCATTAGTAATATTCCTCGCATCAGAAATTTAAATAAATAATTAAAGTGTGTGTATTTTAATGTAATCAAATTTAACTCAGATGTTTCGCTTGAGTTTTTTCCAATATATATTAAATGTCAAATTTCTATTAATGGTTTACTTAATTATAATTTTATTTTTATCAATCATAATTTCGGGAATCAGAGATACCGGAAATATGAAAATACAAAACATATGTTAAATTGTTTCTCGAATTAATGCGCACATATTTATATCTAATCAAATTAAACTCAGAGTTTTCTGACGGTTTTTTTTTCCTTCGGTATATTATACATCATAATCATATATATATAACCACTTTAGATATAATTTCATTAATATGAATTGAAATATTGTTTGCTTAAGCAGAGATACAGTGAATATGAGAATGATAATCAAGTTATTGATATAAATGTTAAGCAATTTGGAAAAAAAATGAGACATTTGCTGTTTTTAATCTAATTTAACTGTATTTAGAAATTTAGAAAAATGGGAAGTAAAATATGGAAGAGTAGCAAAAGTTTAAAATTATTTTTGTTAAAAATTCCATTTGCTGAAATAAAAAAAAAGAAATTAGTAAATATTGAAATTTAAAAAAAAAAAGAATGCAAAACAAATCGATCGACTTATGTGACATTTTACTTTTTATTTTATTAAAAATATTTGAATTTTAATGTTTTTTTTTACTAGTATTTTTTCTTTCAAAATATTATGTTTTAATTACATAAGGATTTTCTCTTAGATTTTAATCATTTTGGATTACTTAATATATATCCCCGTTTTTAATAAAGCTCCATTTGAGAAAAATGTGTGTTTTTTTTACAAGGGAAATAAAAAAATAGTCTTCCTTTTTAACTTTATTGATTAAAACCGCATCAAAGAAAAAAAAATATTGTGACTTATTTCGTTGACCATAAAGCAAACAAAACCCAAACGTTTCTTTAAAAAAAATGTCATTTAATGAACACCATATCTAGAATAAACAGTAAAAAGTCTTATTTTTCAAAAACGAAAACAAAAATGTATTTAAAGAAGAGAGATACGGTTATAAAAAACCAATATCCAAACAATTAAAGCCGTTTAGAAGTGAAACTTTTATTAATGAAACTAATGCCATGGGGCTTGATGCATGAATGAACAAGATTTCATGGAGCTGACTTTATTAAATTAATCAAAGCTTTGAACTCTACATCACAGAGCTGAAAAAATTCAATCATATCACCTACCTCGTGACTTTTTTTAAATTCATAATTATTTTTTTCTGTCTTAAATTTTCAGCATATTGGTATAAAAATAAACTAGAATTATAAGAGAAAAAATATGTTTTAAAAATTTTATAGTTGAAAGTATTGAGTAATGGATAAGAATATTTATTTTGGGTGAATTGCTAAAAAAGAACAAACGTAGAAAGAAAAGTTTGGGATATTATATCGATTATACTATCATTGTTATGATTTTATTATCATTATATTATAAACATTATATATCATGCATAAATATATTAAAAATCAAAATGTAAACTTTTTTTATTTAAAAATTAGTAATTATTTGATTTTTAATGTTCAAATGTATAATTAGGAAAGAAATTCTAGTCAAATATAGTAATATTTTCCGAGAAGATTCATTTTCTGGAGGTGGGATAAAAGGTAAGACTTTCCTTTGTGCCGAGAGAGAATTTTTCCGGAGAAAGTTTAATGCAATTTATGTTTTATATAATAAGACATTATCAGTTAAAAATTTTCAAAAAGTACAAATGCAAACTAATAGTCATCAATCCCGTGTTATAATTAACTTATGAAAAAAACTCTTCACGTGGAATATTCTTGATTTGACAATGCATCATAAAATAAAAAGACTTTTATTTTCAATGGAGAAAAGCGCTGGATTCAGTTTTGTGCCATAAATCTATATTCATTCTTTCCTTGCATCCTATTAAACTTTGATTTACGAGCTGCATCTAACAGGTGAAATCTCGACATATAAAACGCACAGATGGTCGACAGATGAAATCCACCAATGAGCCTACATTTATTCTCAAAACCTTAAGTAAAGAGGCTTGATCGCAAGTTAAATGCACATCCATAAGTCTTTTCCATATATATACCTCTGGTTAAGCAGTTATGTTAAGACAGGTCTTGATTTTACCTGTTGATTCGTCTTGTATCTTAATACTTTTATTTATAATTGTGAATGTTAATGTAAAATCGTACTTTTATCATTTCTATCAAATTGATAGTTTTGAAGAATTCATTTGCTTAATAAAAGTTACCTTTGAGATTATTCATTGCTCATTGTATGACTTGCGCGTACTTTTTAAGTGACAATATTTTAAACAGTAATCATACTATGTATATGGTGATTATGATGCAGTGGATCTTAGCCTATAAAGGATACATTTAATTTTAACCTATTTTACAAAACTCGAAAAACATTTTTAAGCATTTATTTTTTTAAACAATGCTTTTTGTGTATTTGAAAATATTTAGTAATTATCTTGAGTAGTTGAGATTTTCAAATTACTTTTCTAAAACAATGTTAGTTGTATTGAAATATATTGAAGATGAAACGTAAAATTTTAAAGTAGAAAATAACATTTCATAAATTTGGACATATCTAACATATTGTGTCACAAAATATATGAGACAAACTAAGAAATAATTAATTATTAGAAAGTTTAAATTAATTTTGATTATATTATGTATAAGGAAATTAAATTTTAGATGTATTTCTTGAATAATTAGTTTGTGAAAATTGAAAGTGAGGTGCTAAAATAGATGTTGTACTCATTACTCTAATGAAGCCCGTTTTGAGATCATTGCTATTTGTAATCGTGCTGCTTGTAAGTGCGACTTCGAAAAGCAGTCAATCAATAAAGGGAGCTTTCTTAATGAACCATTAATAATTCATGGAACATTATAGCTATCTTTATAATATTAAGAAGTTATTTATATAAAAGCATCATGGAAATGGAGTTAGGGATAGAAAAAATTCAGGTTTTGGGGACAACAGTCAAATCTACCTAAGTTGTGCCTAGTATTTGTTTAAGATATACTTTTTCATTCCCATTAAAAAGGGAAAACAAATTAAAAAAATACAATGAATAATTAAAAGAAATATAACAAGTAAAAATGTTCCATACAAAGCTTTTAAAAGAAAAGCTTTAGCCTCAAAATTCATTTTTTTTAAAAAAAAAATGTTTAATAATTCCCTTAAATATTAGTATACTAATAGAAAAAATATGACAACTAAGTTGAAATTTGGGTAAATAATTTATCTATTTATTCTGTGATGAACACAATCAATCACTAACTCTATAATTCATTTACTTCTTTATCCATTATCTTAATCAAATACTCTTTCATTCATTCACGCAATAATTAATTCGCTTATTCATCCATTCCCTAATTTACTTCTTCGCTAACTTATTAACTCAGAAGATCATTCAAACAGTCAGTTAACTGCTCACTCATTTACTCATTTGCCCACTCATCCATTCATTCATTCAGTCATTCACTCATCAATTCAATCATTCAGTCACTCATTCATCAATTCAATCATTCTTCCATTAACAGATTATTTATTTTGACCGTAAAAAAATTGAAAAAAAAAAAACTTTTTTTAAATGATCATTTAATTATTTACTGAATAGCTTATTGGGTGGCTAATTCAAAAAGTCATTTATTAAACATGCTTTCATAAATAAACTCTTGAATTGGCATCAATAACTATGAAACCATTCTTTATTCCAATATATAACCTATCTAGTCTCAGAAATTCATATGAAATATTCCCTAAGGACACATCTTTACAACATCGCCAATGTTTGATTTACTGATATTGAAAGGGTGCCCAAAGCCATAGCCAAAATCCTGTTCTAAAAGTTTAAACTACCCATTGTTTATCTTCTGATTTAGAAATGCTAACATTACCTGCCATAGCTCCATGTAATTGAATAAATTGTATATCATGTTCAACACGATGTATTCCACTTTCTAGGAGAAAATATTTGAAAGTAATTTGAAAGCTGCATTGATATATATATAGAGAGAGAATTTTAATTTTATTATCAAAGTCTTCTCACTAAAGTATGAAAATTATTTTGAGTTTGAGGAATCCTTTTATAAGAAAATTATTAATAAAAAGAAAAAAAAAATTCTTCTCTATTTATGGTATGTTGTGGAAGAATAACTTTAATAAAGTAAATAGTACTAGAAAAAATTAGTGCTAAATGGAAAAAATGCAGTTTTCCTATTGTTGGTAAAATATGTTATTTTTAGCATTATAATTTTTAGCTTTTTATCATGGTATATTTATAAATATGGTATTTTTTCCTTTCTCAAAATATTTTCATGAGAATGTAAATTTTTACTTTTAGTGCATTTTTCGTTTGAATATTTCAGATTAATAAACTTTTAATATCTAAACATCGTGGTAAATATAATATATGTTCAATACAATGTTTATTTTATTATTTTATTCCTCAAAAGTTATTTTTTTATATTTATTTAACCCTTTACATTCCAAAGTATTTATTAAAAAGTTTATCCCAACTCTTTGATTATTTTATAAAGGCTGATTAGAAGATTTATGCAATAATAATACAAAATATTTAATATTATAGTTAACGATATTTAATAATATCGTTAATCAGATCTCATAAATTAAACCCATATTTTTTAATACCATTGATTAAGTTAAAAGCATTTCATAATTTTTTAAAAATAAATGAGGGAATGCTAAAGCAGGATAGCGCATTCATGAAACGCCAGGGGGTAGCAGCTGTTTAGCGTAAGGCCTTCACTTTCGAAAGCAGTGTGGCCATGGTAGATTAGTAGTCGTGTTTGCGGACTCGTGGCCGGCACTTTTCGTTTAGTCGGAGATTACAGCCTTGATGACACAAAAGACTTGCCGATAAGTCAAGGCTGATGAACGTTAAATCTGTTGAGACCCAAAGTCCTCCCGTTTACGTAATGTAAAAATTAGGACAGACGGTGTTCCAACACAAGTATCTTCCTCATCACTTGAGTTAGCTTCATAATTGTGAAGTCTGTCGCGAATAGCCCTCGTGTTGCTTCTAGTGTGACGTTAATAAAAGCAAACCAACCAACCAAATCGAATGCACTGTCTCTCTCTTCTGTAAGAAATTCCAAGTAGTAGCGTTACAATCACTTTAGAGTTATTTCTTGTTTCACCAGAGAAAGGATTGGTAATGAATGGTCATTTAAACTGAACCTTCTTCGTCCTGATCACAGCATATCATATATTTTTTGTAGTCTTTGCTGGAGACTTAAATCAATTATTGTCCTCTGTCCAGCTCCTCGTGACTTTGAGCTACACTTTCTGTTCCCTATGTGTACTTAGTGCAGTAACTTACTATACTAGTTGTAACAGTCTAATCATGTTGGTGGAATCTGCAGAACTCTATATACTCACACTGTAATGTGAGTGATATCTTGATATGAGTTTTAACGCTCCTCTAAGATTGTTGGATTCCTGTTAAATTGTTCGGTCAGCAATTTTTGTTTATTGTGGATGCATTATAAATTTTTCAAATTCTTTTGTTTTCAAAAGAAATAAAAGATCTGTACAAATCCACAGGTACTGATATAAAAAAAAATTCAAAATAAGCTCTTACGTATGAAAGGCTCGAAGTGGAATATTGTTATATAAAAGAATCTAGATTTGAAATGGAATTAGTATGTCATGAAATACCTATGAATATCTGGGTTTAAATCACTCACTAAAACTACATCTAACATTCTTTTCGAAACAAAAATTGTTCTTAGAAATGCCAATCGATAATAAATGTACATTCCTTGGATTTCGAGGATTCAATATCAAAACATTGATTTCCTCCCAGTACGCCATGTTGGAAGATTTAAAAAATCAAAACAAAAGTTTTTCTTTTTCATAATTTATTCTGATTTAGGAATTTATGGATATTTGTATATACGACTGTAAAAGTTCTTGGAACAAATACTTTTAAGAAATGCTAAAAAAAAGCACACTATTCCTCCAAAAAATAAAGAAATTCGAAATATGAGTTTCTGACTATTAGTACAATACTAAGAATGTTGAGAGTTGAAAATGAAAGGACTTGTGAGGAATCTAAAATATTTTTCTTTTGAAAAAGTCATCAAACATATTTTGTCATATTTTTCTGTTATTTTAACATCCAAAGAAATGTAAATTGTTTCTTTCGAGCATGGTAATTGCAAATGAAATTGTAAAAGCATGTTTTAATGAAAGGTATTGACTATTGAAAATATGCAGGTATTTAAATAATTGACATTTTTTTTAAATTTTCAAAGAAACGAATCTCAGGGAATTTATCTCACTTTTAAATTCTTACTATTTAAATATATAACTTATAACTTAAAAAAAACCGAAAATATTCTTTATAGATTCTTATAAAAACTGATATAAATAAGTAATTATAAAAACAGATATCATGAGAAATTTTTTATCGAATGGCATTGAATATTAAGATACAGGAATACGAGATTACAAGATTTTTTCTGGATATTTTAAATAGTTTTATTTAATACATAATCAACTATTTATAAATTATGAAGTAAATGATGAAAATTAATAGCTTTTGAATTAAAACATTAATACTTCTACGTACATTAACAATATTTTATAAAGTAATGAACGATAAAAAAAAATTGCTTATTAAGATAAAGGTTGTTTCAATTATATGAATTTATACATGCCAGCAGGGACTAAATATGAATTTTTGTAAATTTATGAAATAATAAAATTTCAAAATAGTCTTAAGTGACATCACACAAAAGTATTAGACATATTAATCATCATACATTTAATCAGTTGATTTGTTAAAATATCACAAGCACAAACAATTTATCATGTTCCATTCAAACGAAACTAATGATTATTTTTATTCTTATTAATATCTTAAGAGTTTATAAAATTTATTAATTTAACATAAATTAATTCCGAATTAAGATGCTAATTATTAGTTATCTTATTACCGTTAACAATATATGAAGCTTCATTGCTTATTACACCTTTTTAATTATAATGCTGCACATTGTCAACTGTTGGAAATTCAACCACTAGCATCCTCTAATAGATTGAATTAGTAATGTACATGAATTCAAAGTAAGATGACACAGTTCTTAGAGAAAGCCGAGTTATTTTATTTCACGTGATCTATTTTTTTGTATATAATGTGTAATTTGCTTAAATATGATTAACTTAAAATTTTAAATTGGCATAATTTTCAACGTGTTTTAACTATACCAATCGACCCCGCTCCCTTGGAACATTATACTAATTTCCCCCTGAGATTTATGAAAAAAAAAAAGTTAAGCTTTATCTTGTATTATTTGTTCATTTTAAGAAAATGAATATATAATTTGAAATTGTATTTATGAGGGATATTCCGAAAGAAAGTTTTATCATTTTTTTTCACAAGGAAATTTAACGCATAAAAAATAAACCATGTCATCTTGAACTAAATAATTTTCACCATTTTTCGACGAAGTCACAATTAATATTAAGATTGCAATCTGCATAAAGAAACCCTTATGGAAACATTCGATGCCACACAGCATGCTCTAAGGAATTGTCGCACAGCCTGCTCGAATCTCAGTAGTGTTTGGATGTACCTTAACACGAACAATACGCACTATAGACTCCACGTCTGACATCGTTACACTCCCGTCCATAAAAACCATGTCCTATTCTCTAGTTACGGGTTTTCGTTCGTAGATATAGAGAGACGAGGATCTTTTCGACCATCCTCCTCCACTCTCTTCTTTTTTTTACTGAACATGCAATACCAGCAACCAATAATTTGATTAAAGGTGACTTGTTCACCATACACGGTCTGTAGGCATTCATGGATGGCTAATTAAATGTGCCTATCCATACCTAATAACAACACACACTACCATTGCCGAACACGTTGACAGTCCTGTCTTGGGCACGCTGTTCTGATACTACCCTGTTTTCTTCGTGGTTCAAGGCATTCATCATTCCTCTTCCATTGATGATACTTTTATCATTGAACCCAACAATGGGTGTGGATTATTATGAAGATTGACTGTTTCAACAGGTTTTCCATGTGCTCTTTCAAAAAAATGATGAAATTTACTTTCGGAACATCCATCGTATGAAGAAATTTGAATTTCTCTTGAACTTATTTATAAAAGAAGATCTTAATAAAACATCTCAATTTTAATTAAAAAAACATTATTTCAATCACAACAATACATATAAATACATTTATATCAACAATAAATAAAGGTGAAAAGACTAAACTTGGGATTTATTTTCATGCAGTATATAGATACTTTCTTGAATACGAATTGAAATCGAATAATGCTCATATATTTTATATATAGAATTTAGATAAAAAGATGTCATAAGTTTGAAACACTCTCGCCTTTGGGAAATATTTACATGAATAACCTAAAGCATTTACACATACATTTCTGAAACATTTACGTAGAAAAGTGTTTGTATATAAAAAAGTATGTAATGGAATTTAGATATTTTTTCTTATTTCAAAGCACAACACATACTTTAAGCCTAACACTACAGAAGCCTATATATAACATATGATTCGATTTACCCTTTGTTTGTCAAAAAAAAAAAAAAAAAAAAATTGAAATCCATTTCAAACAGGATTTCAATTTTCAGTATTATTTTGTCTGTTAAAAGGTTTGTCGTTTTTATATGTATAGAATTCCATTGTATTATGCACTGTAAAAAGAAAAGATGAAGAAAAACAACATTTCAATTTAGGAAAAATTATTTCTAAAAATATTTATGAGTTTTAATGCACTTAATATTGAATAAAACAGACTGAATAAAATAGAAGGCATGCTGTATTTTCTCATGTAAAATTGTTACTTTTAACTTATGATAAGGTATTGCGATAGGCAAGATTATGTACATGTTACAGAGAAAATTCCTGTTGATTTAATTGTAGTTACAATTTGCTGTAGTTTATCATAAAGAATAAAACAAATTTAACTGATCCATTCTTTTTCCCACCACTATTTTGACAAATTTTGTTTTCTTAAGTTACTTTCAAATTCTAACGTCGAGCATAAGGAATAATTTTGAATATTATGAATTTTGATTTTAGTAAGATGAGACATCTCATACTGTCATGATGATGTTAAACCTTATCTTAATGAGATCTTGCCAAACATGGATTGGACGTAGTAGCTCCAAAGAATACAATAACCACTCATCAGACTTCACACAACTAGATTTTTTAAGAGTGAGTACTTAAAAATGATGTGCTATGCTATGAAACTTAAAATAGTCACTGGATTGAGAGCAGTCATTGAACAGGAATACACACAAATACTAACTTGAACTTATTGAGAGGTTTCTTACGTAGCATTATAGAAATAATTCCATCTTCACTATATTATTTTATAAATTTTAGATTTATTTGCTTAACTTGTGTATGATTAAAATGTTCTGTTATTTATTTGAATTTAAATTTCACATTATATATAGACAGAGCGTTTCGAAACTCATAGGCAAAAACTTAAAAGGAGATAGAAAGCATCTAAACAAGCAAATTTTACCATAGAATGAGTTGAGATAAATCTATTTAATGGTTTCAACGGTTTGACGTCACTACTTCTAAGCTATTCGTAAAATATTAGAATAAATGAGATATCTTCATCTGTACTTTTTGTTACTAAAAGAAACTCAAATGAACTATTTATCTATCCTTTAGTTATCATAGAGGAAGGATACATGGCGGAGCGCCATGAATTAATGAAATTGGTGACAAAAATTATCCAAAGCTGATCTGTCTTGCAACAGCTATTAGGTTTGTTGAATGTACATTTGGTTCTTTGGCCTTTGATTAAGTTCCTCTTGACATCTGTTACTTACCATTCTGCTTGATTTCTAGTGTATAATGATTGATTAATGTATCATTGACAATAACAATTCAACTCAAAATGACGAAGATCAAACAACGCAGCAACAATCAAACTTAACTTATGCATCAGTTTCGATACATGATTTGGTTCCTTTTAATAGATGGTAGTAAATAGTAATAACACTAATTTAACTTATTCATGTGATCTGTCATCTAAAATAACAACTTTTTAAATTTCTGAAGTATAGATATTAATGGGAATCGATACATTGGATATCTATAGCTGACATCCTTTCATTAAAACGCCTACTAAATAAACTTATTTACACTAAAAACTTTGTAGTTAGTTGGAAGCGGTATGTAATCACTTCTTAATATTGATGTGTCAACGCTTTCTTCTTTCTTTGTACTGGGTAAGACTTTTAATGGGTCAACTATTTCTTGCGAATTATTTGAATTGTCAAATTTAGAAGTTAAAAAAAAATTAAGAGTGATTTCTCAATTTGAATATTGAACTGTGTGTTTTTCCGCCATCTTTAAGATAATCGCGTATGGGGATAATGTGTGTAAGCTCGCATGTGAGGAATAGTAAAAGTTAATTTTAATAGAAATACTTAAATTCAAATATACATTATGATCTACAAAAAAGATTTTATCTTCTTTTCCTCAAATCCTTGAAGCTCAGCTAAGAAACGCTCTGGAAGCTGCAGCATTTATTTGTTGCTTAGATACATTTATTGTTCCGTATCCCAACATAGATTCTAAAATAGGGCCAGGAATTTAGAGTAGAGTGATTTCTGGAACATAAATACATGCTAATATTCCATTAATAGATGAAGTCTACATGCCATCTTGAATGTGAAACGGTCGCATGTTACATTCCATCAATGAAACATTCGGAGCATCATATAATAACTTAAACAATGACCTTGAGTATGATTTGTAGTTCAGAAAGAATAAATGTGTATTACATTGACAAGGGTTCAGGAGTGGAATTAGTTGGCTGTCGATCTAAGTATTTCCGTATACAATGGCAGATAACGACCTCATTAGTGTTTCTTAGAAAATATATAAAATGTAATACCTGCAGACACTGCAAACCTTATTATATTTTTAGATAAGGGGAATGGCAAAGAGCGAGTGTCTTATTCATTATTCTAATTAGAGCTTAAAAAACCTTCACAATAGAAATAAATATTATTCTATAGCTGTAGAATATATTTCAGATTTCCCACAATAGACTTGCAACCAATTGCAGTAGAATGCAGAAATGTTTGTTGAATATTGTTAGTTCATCAATAAAAAAGAGAGCAAATTAAATACAAAGTATAAACCCAGAATTTAATGTATTTACATTAATGAGATGTTCTCTGCTATCTAAAATGGGTGAAGAATTATTGCAAATAAATTTAAGATTTTATTCTATAATATTCCAACCTCTCTGATAACGTAAGGATCTATAAATACTTTTCCACTATTGACCGAAAATGCGAAGAAATTATAAATTCCTATTTTTTTTTGTCTTATATACCCAAGAATGTATCCAATTAAAAATATAAACTTTATACTTAATAAAAAATTTAAAAAAAAAACCACTTTTTGTATAACAGTGTTATTGCTTGGTTTATGTCTTAGAATTATGAATCGCAGTCCTCAAAAATCACATGTATCATAAAATATTTAGATTATGATTCATAACTTCCATTTAAGTAGTTTAATATGCCCGTAGAATTATTGTCTGAATTTATTTTGAAAGTGAATACAACGGTACTTTCAATGCATTTATTTCATATTTCTAACACCTGAAGAAAAATACAATTTTCGTCATTACACAAAACTATATAAACAAAACGGAACAATAATAAAAACAAAGAAAAGTATAATATGTAGGTGTACTTAAATATTTTTTATTTTGAGTCACATTTTGTATTCAATATGTAATTATCATTCCACAATAATTATCGAAATTTGTTCGAAAAATTCATTAGTCAATTCAAGAGAATTAATAGAACACGAAATATGTAATATATTTTTTATATTGCATAAAAGTTTAAGATATCATATATCCATTAATGGAAATTTAAGCAAAGAAACTATTTATATTTTAAGAAATTAATTACATGCATATTATTTTTTTCTTATTTTCCAACGATCTTCTTTGGATAAAAATAAGATATTCTAAACTCCACTGTAACTGAACATGTTCTCATATTTTATTTTAATCCTGCGTGAAGTAATAAAAAAATTCACTCTGAGAAAATTCTTACTAAAAGTGCGTTGCTACATCGCACAAAGAATGCTATTAATAAATGTAAGCTTCTTCTCTGCTTGACTCTCATGTTAATTAAAATGATGCGTATTTTTGTTTGGTTTTACGCAGAGCTCAAATATCTGTGTTTAATTCTGGAATTCTTTTTCTGTTACCTGACTTCATGTAAAAGAATCCCAAGATTTCATTACTTTACAGTAAGACAACTAATTAAAAATGCATTTTCACGGGGTAAGCTCTTTCTAAACAAGCAAGCAGGAGAGTACAGTATGTTTTGAGCAGAGGTGAAACATATTTTTTTGCGTATACAATACTTAAGACTTCTCTAGTGTTAATTAGTTTGAAACAATAGGTAATTTTATACGACATTATAAGAGAAACTTTTCATAGCAAAACTTTGCATAAATAATATGGCTACCGAAAACTAAAACCAAAGTTACTAAAACATTGTATTAGTTGTATTAGCATTAAAAGTTTTATACTAAATAATAACATTCAGTAAAAAAAAAAAACTTTAATTATTCATTGTTTAAAGGAAATAAAAATGTGACATTAATTTATATCATAGAGTAAATTAAAAATATTTTCCATTAACAAACACTTGCTATACAACATCGTCCTTGAAAGCAACAGAGATTTTGTTAACTAGTTAATAGTTAACCAATGAAGTGCAAAACAAATGCATTTGAGATTTGGTGCATTCAAAAGTTTAATGGCATAAGAGGGAATGAATACTAATACCTCTATAAATCGAAATAATTTTTAAAATTCTAAGGAAATTGAAGTGACTCCATGAATTATAGAAAAAAATTCAATAAATATAAAAAAAAAATATTAACATTTGATATTTGCAATAAAAGTTATTTTTCTGTGGTTAGTGTGAATTCTTGTAAAGCGGATATAATTATATGCAATCGGCACTGATGTATTATACAGAGTTGATGTTATATATATATATATATATATATATACATATAGCAACATAGATTTAATTTACTAGTTTATTGTTAAGCAATGAAGTGCAAAACAAATCCATATTAGATTTGGTGCATGAGATTCTTATATTTAATAATAATAATTACATATATATAAAAAAATCATTAATCAATTTGAAATATATTTTAAAATAAAACTACAAGGTATTATATTTGCACCACATCATGAATCAAAAAAAACATTAAGCCTCAAAATTAATTTCAGTAATCAATGCTATTAGGAACAGGAATGCACAGGAGCCTGTGAAGAAAACAGAAGATCAAAACAATTAAAATATTGGGGAGGAAGAAAGCGATTCAAACGCATTATCAGAAAATTAAAACGTGATGACGAAAAGAGAGTATTAAAGTATTAAAAAGAAAGATGAAATAGTCATGGATACAGATAAAATATTTCATTCAATAATAGAAACCAAGTTGATTTATGTGCTCACAGTAATTAAAGCCATATAAAATGACAAACAATAAAGAAATAGATGAAAATAATTCATTCTACACTTTAAAAAACTGAAACAAATTATAAAACAATCACAGAAATGAAAAGAAGAAAATATAACGAAGCCTTTATCATCCTGTGAACAGAATTTGGAAGTTTCGTTAGGTAACATCCAAGCAGGGAAATAGAAACTGTTTCAAGTCTTCCGTTCTCCAGATCACCACAGCTACGGAAGGAAAAAAAAGAAACAAATTCTTAAAAAGTTTTAAAAATATAGAAACAAAAGAAGAAAATATTTATTTAGGAGTATGTTTATGCATTAAATTTCACAATATTATGCGTTATATGTTAAAAATATTTTACAACAATTTTTGCACTCAATGATCTGAAAACTATAAAAAATACAGATGTTAAATATTTTTTTTATGTTGAGCTAGACAGAAAAACATTAACTGTAAATGCGTTATCGTTATCAACGATTATGTGTTGTATTAACTGATATGATAAAAAATTGAAATTGTTTTGTTAAGTGTTTATATAAGTGTCTACCTTCATGTTATCTGTTGCACTTGTCCAAGTGTGGTGTATTTTTATGTCATTTTGTGTTTACATGCATAATTGTATTAAGTTTTATACAAATCTTATTTTTTTCTGTTTATATGAATATATATGTTTATATTTTTCTAACGTATAATAAATATACGTATCTAAGCAAATGTGTTTTTGAATAGAATATTACGAGTGATTATATTTTAAATGACTGAGAATGTGATATGAGATATGTAAGAACAATATAATGCTTATTTTCTTGACTAACATAACTTTCAGCTTACAATTTTACAGAGTTTACGTTATCGAATATAAAGTATGAAATTTTACTCGCAACGGTTTGAAATGAATATGTCCTAGCATTATTATTTATGAGATTCAAGATATAAGTAAGTGAATTTTGAGCTACATTATAATTAAATTTACATCAAAATCAACTTAGGAAGAAATCGTGGAATTGTAGACATATATATATTTAACTTGCTATCATTAACATCATTTTAATGACCTCGAAGTCATATTTGTCCATTTATATAATGTTATCCAACGAATGGTTTGTGATCCAAAATATTATAAATATATGACAAGTATATATTTCAGTTAAATTATATAACAGCAAATAATTTTCCAAATTTATACGAGTTTTAGAATATTTTCTCTGCATACTCATCACGAAAATGCGCGGCAACATCATGACCTCTTTTACGCGCTATTTTTCACAGAATCATTATGTTTACATTTAGGAAAAAAATATCTTATTATGTTATCTCATCAGGGAAAGTTAATTTTGTTCTGATTTGTCATTTTTTTTATCTGAATGCCACATAAGTTTCAAATAAATATGCAAACATCTGTGAAACTTATTGCATTATTCCTAATATTCATAAAATAGAAAGATCGAGACACGCTTACAAAACGTCTCCAAAACAGCAATATTTTTCTTCAAAAAATTATTGAAACTAAACATAATACCAAATACCGACCCTCCACTTGTCTTATAGGTGGCAATACATTTCATACTGTTACTGATACAAAAATATAGCTTGCATTTTTTATCTATAAATTTCATTAAAATCTTGTTATTATAATCAATAACAAGAATAGTATTAATAATATTTTTAGAATATAAAAATACATGTATTGACAGATTCATTTATATTTATTTCCTTTTTTTCATACATGTTTTTCTGTTTTCTTCCTAAAAAGTATGCAAATGACATTTTAAATCAATTTACTTTCGCGGGCAAGGTAAAATATTTTTCTCTGACAGAGTTTCGAGAAGGCATTAAACCATGGCAAAATACCAGTTTATTGTGTGTGATGTAAGAGGCCTATTACTGCTTTTTCCAATTGATTTTCAAGCTGTAACTTTTTGCATGAAACAGGATTGACATTCTAATTAAAATCTGCTTCTCATATTTTTTCCACTTATATGAGGGCTGCTCAAAATATAACAGCTTTTGATGACATATGACATTCCTAAGACAAGTTAGTGTTATCATTGTGTGAAGCGATCTGTCAAATTGTGCCATCCAAATTTGACCCTGATTCATAGGTTAGATTTGATTTGGTAACCATCTGCAACATTCATTGTTTTATTGTTGCCATACTTATGCTTCGAATTGTTATTGACGACGAGTCTCGGATTCATCAATATATATTTGAAACCCATTAGCAATCAAATCAATGGGAGACTTCCAATGAATATGCTCCATAGTAAGTGAAGACGATCTGAATGGCTAGAAAGGTAATAATGAAAGTGATTAAATATGCGAATGGTGCTACTCTGATGCATTTCTCAGAAAACGACATTGTTAAATGAACAATACAACGGATAAATGAACGATGTTACGGATAAGTGACAATAATACAGTTGTTTACCCTATTCTCAATTCCAGATTCTAATGGGTACTTCATGAACAACAATCATATTTAGATATTTTTGACTTCTACAGATTGACTTTTACTTTTATTTTTAATCTGACCTGAAAGTTTTTAACAATGTGGTTTTGAAATAAAGTAAGCTTTTATGTTCTCAGTATGCCCACTATTTTCATATTTCATTTGATTTCTGCACAAATAAAAGGATTGAACTTAACTCTTAAGGACTTTGAGAAATTGATTGCAAAACTGAGAATTATTTATCACTAATGTTTTGAGAGATATTGTAAATATTCTACAAATCAAACTTTAGTTTGGCGTATAAAATATAAACTTATGCCAAAGTGAATTTCAGAATATAAGCACATCTCAATTTCTTAAGGGGTGTCAGGACCATTAAACCTCAAAATTTTTGATTTTTTGAAAGAATATATTTTAGAGCTTCATCTGTTCTGAATATTTTAGAGCTTCATCGGTTCTGAATATTTTAGAGCTTCATCTGTTCTGAATATTTTAGTACCAAAATTATAACGATACTTTGAAAACTTCCAGAGTTATCGAGGAAAAACTAAACTTTGATTGGGATTTTTTTTATTGTTGTTTTTCAACTTTAATTTCATTTTTCTCAGATCAAAAATTTTAAATTGCGTGCAGGATTTCTCAGAAACTATTTAAAATATCAGTGTGAAATTTAATTTTTATATTCAAAAAAGATTTCTTTATGACTTAGAGATCAAATTTTATACAAATTATTAACTCAAAATCGGTTATATGAATTTTAATTGGATTTTTTCTTAAATTTAATATTTTTTTTAAAAACTGCATTAATTTTTTTTTTCTAAATTTCTTAAAACAGTATGTATAACTTTAAAATTGAACTTTTATTTACTAGCATCACTTTTGCAAATTTTAATCAATTATATACATCAGAATCCTGCGCGCAGCAAAATATAGGTTTTCTTAATTTTGAAAAAAAAAATGTCCTATTAAATTTTTTTCACTATAACTTTTTTAAAAATTTCTTTGAATCTTATGTAAATATGTGAAAAAAGTAAATAAATAAGAATGTTATTTGGTAAAAGTTTCAATTGTCTGCTTTGTTGCATTGGTAAATTAAATTCTTGTGAAAAATGAAATATTTTTCTATACATGGGCAAACGGTAAGAGTCCTGAAATCCCTTAAATGACCTTGTTGAATTTTCAATATAATAACTAAACATCAGTTATGAAATGGATCTGAGGAAAGTATTTGACATTTACATAAGGATTAATTTAATGGATCTGTATCTTCTAATCAGATAAATGAAAACCATCACTTGAACATTACTTTTTAATTTAAATCAAAGTCAAATGACAAGAGCAGTACTTCAGATATATCTCATCTAAATAGAATTTAGATTCTAAAGCCGCTATTAGCAGCATCTAAATAGAATTTAGTAAAAATATAGTTCAAATTTAAATAGCTGTGAAAAACTCTGAGAGTAAAAGGAAAACACAATACATTTTAAATATAATCATAATACAATATTTTTAATGAAAAAACTGAAATTTGTATAATACACATTTTTTTGTATATTTCAATACTTAAACACTCGGGAATAATCTATAAAGCTGATTTTTAAAAGAGTTTTATACTAATTTTTTATCTTATTCTGTATCATACAGTTCTCAAGGTATCTAATGCTTACGGTTGTGGATATGAAGCGGGCCTTGCTTTCTTCGAAGCGGACGTTAGAGTATGTTGCCCCTTGAAACCCACCATTCAATGGTGTGTGCTCCTCCTTATTAAATCTGGTCGTACTCCCAGTTCTCCCTTTGTCACGGTATGGAATTCAAGAGTAGGAGATGGTATCTCAGGTGCCATCCTCATCACCTGACCAAGATTCAAATTTATGAGGTCAATCACCAATGCCATCATGTTTCGTCTTGGTGCTACGTTGATAAATAATCTTAATTTCCTCAACTTACTATTAGAGTACCTCATTACAGAAAAAAATAATTATCATTTTAAAATTAAATTATTAAAGTGTTTCTTATTTCTGTTAATAAATTTAATATTCATGAAACACTTAATTGCAAAGCTTTATATATACATATTTAAGCAAGTATATCGACGTTAACGCTATCTTTAAGAAACACGAATTGAGAGATGGGGATATGAACTTTAAATGCCAGAGTTCAAAAAACTCAAAATTTCGTCTGATTTACCCTCCCTTTTGGGAATATCAGCAAAACATCATTAATATTCTACCCAGGTGTGCCATTTTTTACATTACATAATGTATGCTTTATCTGTCTCCTGCATATTTTGTGTGCCATTGGAATTTCAAGTAAGAGTTTATGTTTGCATGCGTCTTACGATACGCGTTTTATAGAAAAACTCATTTAAATGAGAAGAATTTTCAGATTCTTCTTGTTTACATTTTCTATCAGCAAATGGCGACAGGAAATCGACGTGAAACTAAAAATACACAAACTTATGTACAAATTTTCTTACAACGCTTTGATTCTTACGCCCAACTCTGTTTTTTGTAGATATTGGAGGAGTTACGCTCGAAGAATTTTGTATTTGAAGAATTTGATAGATTTTATTTTGATTTTTATATTGTTTTACGTTAGGAAAATGTCAAGTCATAGCGCTCTAAACTTTTTTGAATTTCGTTTCCTACTGTTACTTAAAAAATTAAGAAATATTGTTTTATGTATTATCTACAGCTAGAGAAATTAAATAAATGAGTCATAATCCTTAGAATTCAATTTTCTTTGTTATCATATAAGCTACACCAATATGCCATCGTAAATTTTCGTATTATTTTATATTGCAAATTTTTATACTTTTCTTGTTTTTATATGTGTTTACAAATTTAAAACTTATATGTAACTACATGCTACATGTTAGCACTTAAGTAAATTTTAATTATGCTTTTGTTTCATCTATTATTGTTCATGGCTTGGGAATTGAATCCGAAAGGCAAATATTTGTTTTAATACCATTTCTTTCAAGTTGTGTCAAAAGACATTTTTATATTTTAATTTAAAGTTATTCTTTAAGTTTAATCATATATCCACAATTAATTTTAAGATACTTTACACAACAATTATTAAATTAATTCCGTACTATTTTTCTTTCATATCATCCAAGACCTACAAATATACATCTGTATGACATTCATAGCGCCTACAAGGTTTTACTATTAAATATCCAGGCTGAGGTTGTAAAATGTTTAATTTTGATTTCCTGCATATTTACTTTAGTTCACATTCAATATACACTTCTCTTTTATCCCAACAACGCTCCATTCGAACCATCCGTTATTCGAAACAGTGCTACAAATCTTCTTCTGTCATCCATGAAACTCTCTTGTTCACAACTTCAACAACTAAAATCTTGTTCACTTTAAAATATTTCACCATAGGAAACAGACATAAGTCACATGGCTCAAGATCTGACGAATGAGGCAAATTTTCGAATACTAGGATACTGTATTTGGGAAGAAATCTCTTGACATGCAATATGGTCTTAGAAATTAAGCGAATACATAACCCAGGGTCAATGTGAAACAGATTGCTAATTTTTTCGTTATTGTCATCCGTTTTTGACGTGGAAGTTTGACCCAGGAATGAATGATCTACAGCGTCTTCACAACATTTCGTAGCTTACATGTCACTTTTTCCGGTGAAACAAAACAACTCTCATGTAGAAGAAGAATACGAATATACTGATTTCTTAACGGAAACGAGAGGCACTGCAAAGAAAAGACTTCATGCAAAACAGCATTTGGGCCCAGAATTTTGGCGTATGTGTACTTCTTCTGTAAAAGAGTCAGTCTCGTTATTTAATACTCTAACCTCGAAATTTTAATCCGTTTTACATATAAATATTAACACTATTTTGTAGCATCATAACAATTATAATCAGATTACATAATCCATATTTCAGTTGTAAAGGGAAAATACAGGAGCTTCTGCATAATCTAGGTATTCTCCTGTTTGCCACCATGTTGCATATAAATGTAGACTATTGCAGTTGCAGTGATTTCAAAAAATGAATGACGGTTTGTTCTGCAATTCTGGTAATGAGTGTCAACACACATGATTTTTATTTACGTTCGTAAAAAATTTGCAACGCGCATTGCTTAGATTAGTATTTCACGTATGCATGGAGTAAAACTGTTTATAATATCGGCAATTATTTCATTTTTTGGGGGAAAAGAGACAAATAACCTTACTTATTTTTTAACCACTCAAGGGGCTATTGTTTTCTACACCCTATAAATGTCGTACCCCTCCCCACTTTTCAAAATATGTCTGCTTTCACAAGTAACAAACTTATTTTTCATAAATATGTCATAACAAATTTCTCCAAATTTATTTTATTGAATAATTGTAGAGAAGCAAATATAAAAATTAAGTACTTTATTTACTTATCGATTTATGTATTTGTGTATTACCTTAAATGATATGTAAACTGGAATCCAGATATGGCTGAAAATGAATAACATTATTAAGTAATTTAGGCACTGAAGCTGCTCCCTCCCCCTCCTATTTTTTTTACCTCAAGAATTTCATTCTACATCTTTATAATTTGGCATCTTTCCTTGAATGATTTTGGGGTCAAATGATTTTTATTTTGGTATACTATTTTTAGCTACCCAAGGGGGCATTGTTTCAGGTGGAACACTTTTGGCGTGTCAGATCACTTTTCAATATTTTATCATGTGCTTCAATTTTAATTACATTTATTTGAAATATTTTCAATTAAATAATTTTATCGTTTGCTTTAATTTTAATTACATTTAGCTGAAATACATTTAATTTAATAATATAATTAACGTTTGCTTTGATTTTAATTACATGTAGCTTATATAATATTGAATTTAATATTTTATCATTTGCTTTAATTTTAATTACAATTAACATAAATGTATTCAATTTAATAATTTCTCGTTTCCTTTAATTTTAATAATGGAAATGTTTATTAATGTCCATTTCACTATATTTTATCATTTACCTTAATTTTTGTATTTAATTGAGTAATTAAATAATAATTATAAAAAGTGCACCTTCGGTGGTTGAGTATATTATTTGCAAAACTTTGCATAGAGTTTTTTAGTTTCTTTTATTTCTAATGATGTGCAGAATTTTAAGAAAAAGGAGTTATGAAGAAAAAAATAACTCAGAAATTTATGATAGCCCATAATCAGAAGCTGAAGTTAATTGAATGATTCTATCTAAAGTAATCATGAATTAGAAAGAGATTAGACTATGAAGATTACTCCGCAAGCACTAACGAAGAGGAAGATATTATACAATTATAGAAAGAAAGAGAATAAGATATTTGACAGATTCTGGAGACGATAGAGAAAAAGTAATTTATGGCTGAATATAGAAACAGCTATTTATGGAAAAATTTTGAATAATAGATTGAAACAAGTTCTTCACCTGGCAGACCACCTCTTCATACCATTTTCGAAAATGTATCTGATCCAACTGGTCACATTGAACAAAACATTATGATGGGTAAAGTAAAACCATATTTTATTCATTTTATGACCATAATGACGTGGAACAATTACAAAACGTAAGGAAATGGATGTACAAAGATTTACAGGAAAAGAATTGAGTTTACTTTGAGATACTCTAGAGTCATATATAGGTGTTTCATATGCACGTGGTGTTTATGAACAAAAGAACGTTATTGTATCTTTTATATGGAATAAAAAAAACTGTAATAAATATGTTGCACACATTTCGTATATTGAAGTGATATTTTGAAATCCTGATTGGTTTGTCAATAATTTGCAGTAAAACCCAAAATTGTCGAAATACACCTTTTGGTAGAATTGGATCTACGTAAAATCGTATTAGAAATAAGTGATAATATATTTTTAAATGATTTAAATGAAGCTTTGTAAACCCGTTTCCGCCCAGCGTCATATTTATAGGACAGTTCATTTTCACCATTATAAATAAAGCTATTCAACGTTTTACCGATTCTTTTTCTACCCCTTGAAGAGTAATGGTTTCACCCTACTTACTTAAACCAATTTGAACCGAATAGAAGCATTTTTCAGCAAGCTGCAGGCACCTAAACTTCGCCATTTTCATGATTTTTTCTTGCCGAATTTCATTGAAATCGTACGAAAAGATTTTAAAGGTAATTTTAAATAATTTTTCAGAATTTATATTTCAGATATTCTATTAACAGATATCGTATAACGTTTTAGAACTATTTTTACTTTTATTAGTTTTAATTACAAATTTAAACTACTGTCCTAAAAATAGGACGCTGGGCGGATTCGTTAAATTTTCTGATATTTAGTTTATTTCATAGGTGCTCAATATGTCGCGGAAAAAAGTTTTTAAAACTGTTGAGGAAGCTGTAGAATATCTATTTTCGGAGGAATTAGAGTCTGAAATGATAGTTTTGCCACCTGAAGTAGATGAATTTACAGATGAAGAAAGTTTTGATGACTCTGAATCTCTTGACCCATCTGTAAGAGACGTAATTTGTCCTATAATTTGTAAGTTGACCTAAGAAAGAGTGGATTTCGAGCAACAGGAACAATAAGAAGTGACAGAATACATCATTGTCCCCTTGAAATTGATTCTACTTTCAAAAAGACTAGCCGTGGTTCACATGATTTCTACTTTGATGTGAAAAATAAAATTACTGCTGTAAAATAGAATGACAACAAATGCATTACACTTGAGACAAATTTTGACATAATTGAGCCACTAACATCTGTTTCAAGGCATGGAAAGGGAAAAGCTGAAAAAAATAAAATCGAACAGCCATGTCTCGTAAACAATTAATAACAAAAACAGGGGTGGTATAGAATCTCATGATTGGCTTGTAGAGAAACATACCATAAGAATCCGTGGAAAAAAATGGTATTGGCCAATTATTACCCGAATTGTAGACATGGCTGTTGCAAATACCTGCATTATTTACAACATGGTAAATGCAGAGAAAAAGAGTATCAAAGAAATAAGGAGACATATTGCAATAGCCTATCTAAAAAAAGGCAACACAGTACAAATACAAATCGGTATACCAAGTTATACAATTTCATCTCGAATGAAGGAAATAGACACTGTTAGACGTGATGGAGTTGGCCATATAATTAGTAAAAGAGAAAAACAAAGACGATGTCAAATGCAAAATTGTTCGGGAAAACCTCTTACATTTTGCATGAAATGTAATGTAACTCTATGTACAAAATGTTTTCCAAATTACCATACATAGTGTGAATATGTTTAAACTTAATAAAAAATGTCAAATTTATCTGTGTTTCACTTTATTTTGCATTAAATGTTAAAGTTCAATTGTTTGGGAACAGAAACATAATCAAATAATTAAAAACAAAGGAGAAGTACTAAGTGTTCAAAAACTTCCATATCCGCCCAGCGTCCTATTTATAGGACAGTAATTATCTCGGATCCTAAATTAATGGTGTGGAGTTTATTTGCATATTATATTTAATTTAAGTGTTTAGAACATAATTTTAAAAGTTTTTAACAAAATTTCAATTTTAAATTAAGTTGGGCGTTAACGGGTTAAAAAAATATTTTTGTTGCTTGTTTCATTCAAAATCAATTGCTTTTCTTCGGTTTTTTTTTATCATTTTTCAATTTTTCCAATAATATTCAGACTATCTTGAAAAATCGACAGTATGTAATTAAACAGAAATTTACACATTATAAAAAATGCTAAATAAGTAAGAAATGCTGTATATATTTCCTATTGTTTTATAGCATAAATTGTATGGTATTAATGTTTTTTTAATATGTGTAATAACATAATTAAATAGTGTAGGAATGAAAAGCTTGGCGATTATATTAGAATGGATTAAGAATTCCTACATTTTCCCCTTGCTCTGTAACATTAATCGTCGTTAAATTTAATTAATTGACCAATATCAAGTGATAATTTCTGGACATTAAGTAATACCTACATTAATTTTTTAAGATTCTGTGCTGAAACAAATGCTTACGTTGAAAATAATAACCTGCAATGTATAGATGCCTTTTGTTTTAAAACGTAGAAGTACCGTTTTTCTTATTTATTTAAGAACATTTCATTTATCAAGTGCGTCGAATAGTCTCGTACATTTTATTACAAACTGGGTAGTTGGTTTTATTAACGTCACACGAGAAGCAACACGAGGGTATTGGCAGATAGCTCAAGGGTCTTAAAGCTACAAATTAGCCTCCCGAGATACAATCACCCCGAAGATACAATAATATCAGATTTTGTCAACAATTTAGCATAATATAATACATAATTCGGAAATCAACAGTAAATAAAATGAACAGTGCATTTATAGAGCAGAAAATGTACATGGCAGAAATAAAATAAACACAAGAGAATTTGTTCATGAAGATATGAGGCGAATAATATATTTGGTTAAATAGTGGAATACAAATAACTCAAAAACGCTCATGAACTAAAAATGAAGTACTCAGACAAAAAAATATATTTATACATATATACAAGGCGATATTTATGCGATTACAGGCACACAATAAAAATTTAAACATTAAAATGTATAATCAAATACCGAAACATTATGAAATTTATTGGGTAATTTTACGAGCCATAAGAATATAGGATTTAAGCTTAAATTTAAGTAAGCATTTTCACACATGAACCTCTTTTATAGAAAACTTTTGGTAAAAGAGCAAGAGAATAATTAGTGGTCAGTATTTCCAACAGAGCCCCAGGGACATAAATTTGAGATTTTTTTTGAAAATAAAACGATTTAAAAAACAAACTATAACCAATTAAGAAGTCAGTAATAAAACTTAATTGAAATAAAAACTAAGATTTGGCCTTGGAATATTAGACTGAACCTGAATACCAGTTGACTACCAGACCTCTTAGTCAGTAAGAAAAACATATTTTTTAAAGCTTAACTATATGAGACGGAGGGGCTTAGACAATCATTCCCTCACCGTTAATGACAGCGAGTTTTGAAAATTAATCAGCAATTTCCTTGTAATACTCTCTTTAATGGGTCTTCTACAGCGGATCTTTAGTGGCATCAAGACTCGAACCCAAGACTCAATGAAATTTACCTGCAAAAATCTGTGACCATGACCGCTAGGCTACCACAATTCCTCATTATAAAGTGGAAAAGAGCCATTTCAATTTTGTTTTCTGAAATCGAAGCATATGTAATTTCTCTATAACAGAACAAAGTAAACAATGGAATGTAGAGAAACATTCAAAAAAATGTACATATATTGGGAAAAATATATTTTTTTAAAATTTGGTGGAGACTTAAACTAAGACTGAGTAAATCATTGAAGAAAATTATTTTTACTTACTTTTTCCTTCAGTAAATAACATTTGGAAATGACATAATAACATTTTGAATCAATAAGCATAAGTTTGCGAAATTATGAATAATCATGCGTCTTCTTTAAAAGTATTTAATATTTTCAAAACAAAATATTTAACCTTAAGCGAATAAAGATTACAATTACTCTGTCGAAGACATTTCTTTCCTTTCAGAGAATTACATAATAAGAAATTTCACAATTATTTTTCCAATCTACCAATTTCTTTCTTTCTTTGGCGAAAAGATAATTTTAATGTCTCATGGGCTAGGCATAATCTGTTATTTTAGATTACTCAGAAGTGCACAGCTCCTTCAATTTAATCAGTGATGCTTCCTTAATTGCTTAGTCATTTGACACTTTGTTAACCGGAAGGAATTTTTTTAATTTTCATCTTCGAAATTAGAGTTCATACTAATTACAGCATTCTTCATATGGAATGCAAAAAATAAAGGATTGGAAACTGGCTCATTTAATTGGATTTGCTAAGAATAAGCGTGTTCATTAAAAATCCCTGAAACATGCGCATTTGCGAAAGACAAATTAATAATATTTGAAGATGCTTTAATTCTGGTTTTTCGTTTCAATATAAAAACGTAAGCATTGCAAAAGTATAAAAACATTTCTTTTTGGGGAACATTTTACATATTCCTGTTGAAGTGAAGTGATGATAATTCAGTTTAATTCAATTAATTCACTTTATTCAATTTCAGTTTTACTTCTTGCTTGTTATTAAGTTTTAAATTAGAATTTTCTTTTTATTTCTTAAAATCCTTAGTTTTAGATGCTTTATTTGAAACATCTAGCCTTAAGAAATCAAGGTAAAATGTGTCATGATATATAATTATGATAACACCTGTAAAAAACAAGCCTTTTATGCATGGGTTTTCTTTCATACTTCACACATTGCGTAACACAATTTCTTATACCTTTCATTTTAAGTAACGTTCAATTGTCAGTAACATTCGTCCATCTTGAAGAATGGGTGCAATGTTACGAACATGAGTCGATGTTTCCCTGCAACGCTTGTTTTAAAAAGGAAAATAGTTATTAACAGAGATGTCACCAGTTAAGAAATGAGTGTTAAAGCAATGACCCCTTCAACTAGGTGACATATTTACCAATCATTTGGAGACTTGGCGAGATACTTGCCGTAAAATTTAATTCCTTAAATAATTAGTTTTAATCAATTAATTTTTATTAATTACAATTAAATTATCGTATTATCATCAGACACAATCGTGTATGGAAAGTTTTAGCTCAATTTACAGCTTTAAAATGTAAGAAAAAACTTATAAAGTTTTAACTCAAACATAGCCACAATGTGAGTAGAAGAAAACCCATTATAAAAAAAGTTATCTGTGACAAACAATTATGAGTATAATAAATGATCCTTCCGTATTTTTATTTGTGCCAAAAGTAACTGGGCCTAATTTTTGCTTCAAGTATTGGAATTGATTAATCATCTTGCAAAATGCTTTTGTAGTCACTTCTGAGACATAGGTTATAAGTCTTGAGTGACAATGACCCGGTTTTTCTACTACGGATCCCATAGAATTTAACCATTTCTATAAGTTGAGTCTTGAAATAACATTAAAGTTTTAGTAATCTATTCTGCTGACTTTTACCAAATGTTACAAGAAATACATAATTAAACATTAATGGTACCGCGACATACGGAAGGCATTAAAATATCGAAATTAAGACTTCTAGTTTTTGTGACATTCCATTTTTTGATAAAATTGCTCGTAGAGATTAGGTTGTTTTGTTTTTCTTATAATGATATTTTAATAATTTTATTAAACGATAAAAGTAGTTTCTGAATCAAAATATGTCCCCCTCTTATTTGGATATGATCATGGTTCATGAATTTTGAGACATACTCGAAATTAGGTGCCATTTTGAAAAAGAAAAAAAGTATTTCTATCACGAAATGTTCACAAAATAGTGAACAAACTTTATTAGTATTTAATAAATATTTCACTAAATATTTTCTTTCAAAATATTGTATAATTTTGTAAATATTAATATCTTTTTTTTTTCCTATTTTTCTTATAATTTTTTTACATCTGAAACTTTAGGAATTACTTAGAAAAAAAAATCATTTTTGGAACTCTATATACATAGATATGCTTTATAGAAGAGAAGAAAATTTGAAACCCTATTACTTAATAGTTTTTTTCCATTAAAAAGTAGTATTTCAATATAAAATTTTCTCGAAAATCATCCCCATAACGAACACAGGTAAGAAAAACGTTTTTGAAGAAATAATTATTTTTATACTTTTATTGAATGATTAAAATATTATTATAAGACTCATAGAAAACATAACGTGAACTACTAATTTCAAGAGTTATAAGTCACAAAAACAAAGGTTCATAAATTATGAATTTTATTCTTCTTCTCATCCACCTTAAGAAATTTTGGGAGATATGCAAGTATGCAAAGCATAGAAATAGCTGAGAAGCATTTAAATTCTGTTCTTCTATAAGCACAACCACACGCACACGATTCCTAGCATATTCATTACGAAAGTACAATCCTTTGTTTGGAAGCACCAGTGAAACCTTTTATTTTGTTCTTTAGAGAAATTATATTGACAATATTTGCAAATTATTTAAACCTTGAATATCACTGTGGTGTGTTGAATATTATATCACTTCAAATTTTACAAAATTCTTTTTTTTAGTGTAGTTTGTGAATTTTTGGTCGACATTTTTTCAAATAAAGGAGAAATTTAAAATAATTTCTTGTCATGATACTTAAAAACGATATTTATTTTTATAAAGACATAATTTTAAATAGCTTTAATATTTTTGGTAATTATTAATGCATATCTATGTTTAACACCTACTTTATTTCTAAATTAAAGAAATAACACTTAAATGCATTATATTCTATATACCTATATACCTTAAATTCAATGAAGAACATTACAAATGTTACAACTTTGCAACAAAGAGTTACTGTAGTCAGCTTAATTGTTATCCTGTGTTAATATTAGGATATCAAACATTCTCAATTTTCAGGTGCAAGGCTTAGCAGTTTGTGATTGATTGTATATTAGTTTCACACTTAATAGCAACAAGAGATATAGCACACCTCGTAATTTGAACACCGATCAAGTGACAAGGAAGATACCTGAGCTGCATTCCTCTCTCAAAACTTCCACAATACGACCATGGAGGTACTAGGAGCCGCGACAAATTTAACGAGACATAGATCTGCTACACCGCGGCTCTATAGTGGCGTCAGAACTAGAATTCAATTCTCGACGGATACAAATCTGACTGCGTTAAATATTTAAATACTGCGTTAATTATTTAAATCTATAATAATCGATTTGAAACATTTTAACCTAAGGTGTATACTTGACACGAGTTTTTACTCAGCTGACTGTAATGAACTTCTCGATATATGCCTTCTTCCTAAACCTAGGTCGCGGTCCTGTTTAAACTGTGAGACTGCCGAGGCAACACGAATTTCAAAGAGCATTTTAGCCACAGATGGAGAAACAAGTGCAGCTTCTGTGATAATCAAAGAACAGTGACTCAGCTCCTAATATCTGCAAACTTTAGCTGGTAGTAACGGAGTGGTCTTCACGCCTTGGGTGGCCCTACCAGGAGAAAAATCTCCCGATGTCCATCATCCTTTCCGCCCAAGATATTCCCCTCGCCACATTGAAGTGGTCTGAGGAACTAGAGGGGAGGAAACTAGACTCTTGTTTATACGGATAACAGCAGGAATGAAATATCTTATTCCGGTAATGGTATCTACATTAAATCTCCAGACAATTCCTGTCAATTCAATTTGAGGATTCCCGATTGACTCTCTGTATTTCACAGTGAAGTTATTGGTATTGATTCATTCCTCGACAAGATTGTCTCATTTCTCAATTGATGTAGCATATGGATTCTAACAGACAGTCGTAGTGCCATCCTTCAACTTTCTAATTGTCACGGTGTGGGAGATAATTCTGGAGAGGCTATTTTGGAAAAGCCGAAGCGTCTTTCATTGTCACACGAGATACACTTACTGTAGATTCCTTCGCTCTTCAACATTGCAGGAAATGATATCGCTTACACAGTGGCAAAGCAAGACACTGTCCAAAACCCAAATCTCTGGCCCCTCTGACTTATGCAGAGCTGCATTCTGATTATAATAATAATAAGTGGTCAACTTTTCCTCCTGCTCTCACTGGTATGAGGCTAAACGACCTAGTGGTTATCTTTCCCTTCGGAGTAGTAGCAAAGAGCAAATTTCTATTACTCGTTTCCTCAAAGGACAACTTAGATCCTTGTTTTTCCAAAATAATAACAGAGTTTTTTGATCTGCACATTGTGCTGTGGCTGCCAGGCTCCTCCAAAACATATTCTTGAGTGCCTGAATCACACGAAAGAGGACCTTTATAAGCACCAACTATTGGATATTGACTTTCTGAGAGTGAACGACATCATGGACTTAATCTAGCTTGGCTAGACATGGAAATGAGCAACAACAGCAGCATTTACGCAAAAATTTTAAATATTCGCATACAAAAAATCCATCCCATATATATAAAAAGTCCCATGAACTACTTGCGTGAAATTAGTTGTTAACTTTTATTTTAGGAATTTGTGCGATAAAATGAGGGATTTGTTCGTGAAATGTTTGGTTGGGGAAGTTTCGATAAGTAGCGGTTTTAACTGCTGATTACCCTAAGATGGCTCTTCTGGAACACTGTCGATTATTATATCGTAAATGAAGATGGGCCTTGAAACACATATTTGTTTCGATAAATAGATAAAAGAAGGAAGTATTAGTTTAGTAAAATAAATTTGGGTACTGTTAACGGAACAATTAAAACTTTTTATTTAAAGATGCAGAATAATGCACATATATACTTAGCCAAGGAAAAATTATATCGCTTTATCTTAAATAATAATCAACTACATATCTAGCAATTTAGAACTTAGTTTATTGTAATCTAAGTGACCAAGCCCCCAATTTCAAGTAACATTGACAAGTTAGAGTAACATTCCGAAAACCAAATTGTATATACTTGAATTCGAAGAAAATGTACTTGTGTATTCGAACAAATGTACAGCCGTTTTGGAATGTCGGGAAGCGAGATACGAATTCGAGGATAGGCCTTGAAGATGGGCTTATTATGTAATAAATGGTTGAAGTCATACGGTATGGGATCACGTCCGGGTCACCAAATAAATAGGGTAATTGGATGTAGAGAGCATATATAACCTTCATTTACTTAAGATCGGAAATTTGCAAAAATCTAAGACAGACCAATATTTCAAATATTACTTATTTGTCACATATATTACTGTGAATATTACTCGTTCGAACAGAACAAAAAACAAAGAGATTAGTTTCAAATATTTACAGAGGAATACAACTTGTATTGAAAACTGCAGTAAACGTTGATAAGTTTAAAAAAAAAAAAAAAAAAAAACAAGACGATCTCAGACGAAGTTCAGGATCAAGTCAGCTGGATGGTTGTCAATGAAGCAAATGGAATCCAGGATTGCTCTCGTTGCGAGTGAGAATATAAATGTTTCTGGATGACGGTACCGGTAAAAGTACCAATACAGCAGGTGCGGACATAGAACTCTTGAAATTTTCATTATTGTGCGAATGTAGAAATTATTTGTCCTGGATTGCTACTTCAACGGAATAAAGTGAGAATGCGCAAACTGTTCTTACCCTTTTGTGTCATCATTAAGTGGTATAAGGAGGGTCACCAAAGCAGTAATTTAAATTAAATACGCATTCTATTAGGATATTTGCTCTGTATATTTTGTTATAATAATTGTACATAATTTTAGCTTGTTTTATTACAACTGTATTGCCTCAGTTAATAGACATTAGAACAGTTTTAGTTCTGTAAACTAATCATCATACTGGTCTATTAGTTTCTCTCTTAATTAGATTATATAAAGTAATAAAAAAAGGCTTTTTGAAATATTCAACTTTTTTATCTTATGAGCTCCAAAAAACATATCTTCAACAAATATAAATGTTTTAATATATCTAAATACACAAAACAATAGTAGTAATTCGAATGTAAAGCTACTATAATGTTTTATTCCATTATACTAAATTGGTTCCTATTCAAAGCAACGAAAATATTTTAATGCAGAGTAAATTAATTAAAAATCGTAATTTAGGTAACCTTTAAAACTATATGGGAGTTATAAATAGTTTTAGATGAATATTTAAATATAAAGCTATTAAAATTGTAAAAATATGTAAGATTTAATTGGAATGAATAATTAAATGCATTATCACAAATTTTGCGTGATCTTATTTGTTTTTATAGCTTTGAATTTAATGAATAATACTTTGATCTTGGAAAAATATATGTTAAAAAAATAATTAAACACAACCCTTTGTCCTGCAAATAATGCACTATTGTTTATGTGTCCTCTTTTGTAGCAAAGTTGAGAACAAAATTTTATTCATTAAAAGAAGTTATTTTGTAGCGAAATTAACTAAACAATAGAAAAGAACTGTATATTACACTAGACTTGAAAAATAAGTTACACACAAGAACTAAACTTTTCATGCATACTGAAATGACAGATTATTGTTTAAATTAATATCACATTATTTTCAGTTTTACAAATAAAATTCTTTTGAACTACTCATTTAAATCAAGTAAAAATATGTGTCACTTAATTGTAATAAAAATTTGAAAGTGGAAATGAATTATTTTAAAAATAATTTCTATAAGTATGAAAAACCAAAACTGATTTAAGATTATACAACAACTTCTATTTTAAGTTATTTGTCTTGCATTTAAAAATTCACCAAAACATTATGAATATAATGGAGATTTATTTAAGATAAATTGTGGAGACGTTGTAATGTAGAATTCTCTAACAACACAATTAAAAAAATAAAGGTAACAGTTAAACAAAGTATATTGTTTGATTACGCTAATAAGTTACATTAACAACATAAACTGATTTTGCATATGAAATTTTAACATGTGACTTTACTCATGAAGTTTTTATGATTTGGAAATAATATAATATGTCTTACTGTACAATAAAGTTATCTATATCATGACTCCTTAAAAGTATACAACTAATTTTATATAATGCGATACAGTAATAAATATTTTTATTCCCTTTAAACATAAGATCTCAATCAAGCAGGTATTTAAACCAGAAAAATATGAAGTCTGCCGATAGTCAAAGAGAAAAGACAAAATTGAAAAGTAGAAAAGTAAGACAATCGATAAATTCGAAAAAGCTGAAATGGAAAACATAACGTTTTAAGATTAAAATAGGCCTCAAACTGTTTTGTCTTTTCGGGAAACTATTTACCCACTACATTCAGTACATGTTATGTAAGACCGTGATAAACCAAGTTAGCAATTTGAAACCTGAAACCAAAAAACAAGAAAAATAAGAAGTCAACAAAGGAAAATACACTCATTATAATATAAACAATTATAAATAATTCTTAAACTACATATAACAAAGTTATGTGAAAAAATTAAAGTATAGCAAATATTAAAATAATAAGAAAACTTAGAAATCAATACAACTTGCTGATAACAGTGAAAATGCCAAATATCGCGCTTACTCAAAAGGAAATGGAAGATATTGGTAACGCCTTCTACATTCGCAATTTAAAACAAAGGGGAAATGTGTGTGAAATGAGTGATATAAAATTAAAATTAAGAAGAAAAGAAAGAAATAAAAAAAAGTATTGATTGTTTGATTGAATATTTATTAACGTTTCATTTATGAGCAACACTAGAAATATTGTCGATGGACCTCAGAAGTTAAAAGAAAATTAAGTTAAGAAAGAAAAAAGAAGATAAAAGAAAGAATAAATAAAACAAATTTAGAATTATAAAAAAAAATTTGATAAGAAAAAATTCTAATGAAAAGAAAACAAATTCTTTATGAATTTTTGCACTACATTTAAAACTGCCTTTAATAAAATTAAAAGTATATTTAATAAGCAAACATAATTTACTAAATTTCCTCATAATCCCTTTTTGTGGCGTAAATTATAATTTCCAAAGAAAGTTTCAGAAAATGGATTACAAAATTTTTAAAAAGGTTGTTTGTGTGAATTAAGAAAAGAAAGCTATCTCTATTTTCATAAATAGTTTTATAAATTTATTATCTTGAATTTTTAAATAACTATATAAGTATTCATAATGAGAAATATTATTATTAATTTTTAATAATTTTAAATAAACTGGATAAAAAGTAAGAAAGTTTTCTCTCCCACACTGTAGTTATTTTGAAAAAAATAATGTCTGATACATAATACATCTAAACGTTGCAAAATTATTACATTAAATGTAATTATATTCACAAGAATGAAAAGATCTATTGGCTAGACAATAATTAGCTGGCGCACCTTGGGGGTATTCTTTTGATGTGTTTATAAATTTTATTTTTAACTTAATATAGTTTTCTTTTAATAGCTAGTTTACTAATGAAATATTGTTTCACAAGAAATAGCTCTATTAATATAATATATAAAAAAATAATTTTCCTTGGGAACATTAATATCACCAATATCTATCAAGTTAAAAATTCTTTGAAATCTTAACTATACATGGAAACAATATATATTTTTAACATACTAAACTATATCTACATTCCATTAATAATAGCTATTTTAATCAAGTTTTCAATAATATTTTTGCAAACTTTTTTCTAATGTTTTATCATCTGAAGTAATATACCTCTTAGATATATTAAGAACTTTTGTTGTTTAAAAATATGAGTTAATATAATATTATATACAAGAAAAACTGTTTTCTTAATACAAAACAGTAATTATCTCAGAAATATCTTTATCACAACTGCTAACAACACTAAAAGTATTATTATCAAGATGTTTGGTTATAGTTAAATTCATGTAAAATTTCTTGGACAATAGCATAATTACATGGTTATATGTCTATATAAATTATTTAAAAAATATCTTAACGATGATTAAGACACAGATGCTTTAAATCTTTAAAATTAATACTATTATTAATAATTATATCAAATCTTTTAAATTCTAATTTTTTAAATGTCTTTATTTTATACAATCTTATTATGTCTTTAATACTTCTACTAGTAGACCATATTTAATACCTAACTTATAATTACAATTATTTTAATTTTAATTATTTTTTCGTTGAACTATGACTATTATTAGAAGTATTAAGTCTATAAGCAAAACCTTTATACATAGAATCGTTTAATATATTATATTGAATTATACCTTATTTACATGTAAAAAACAAATTTAAATTCTCCATTAGTATAACATTTGTATTCGTTAAACTTACAAATATCAATAACATTAATGTCTAAAATAGTATTAATAAGTTACAAGAATACAACCAAGTTTATTTATATTTATATGCTTTTGTACATTACTAGAAACTATTTTTCTTATAATTAATATGTTGATCTTTAAAATTTATATGATCAGAAGATTTTCTCATTTATAAAGTTTTCAATTTTTATATGCTCAACTATATAAACCATATATTTACAGAGCAAAAGGTTTGTAATATCCTGAATAATTTAGATGGAAATACTATCTAACTTACTAACATCAAACAGGTAATCACTTACAACATTAATTTCACTATGCTTATTTAAAATAAAAAGGACTTAATACTTATAATATTAAAAATGGTTTCAAATTTATAATTCAAGACTTCAATATTTTAGTTAATATTTTCTGTATTCACACTGACACAAATTTTTTTTTATCATTTTAAATAGATATTTTACTATCTTTACTATAAAAAAACTCTTTATAATTATTATATTTCATATTTTTCTTAAATATTTTTATTAAAATGCATAATATTTAATCGATAAATGTATATAATATTCATTTTAATATATAAATGCTTTTTCCTGCTATTATAAATTTGTAATGATATGAACAAGTTTAAGTATAATAAAGCTTCATTTTTTCTAGTGTCGGATCTATGGCTCTCAACTATAAGGAAAAAAAACAGAGATAATTTTATGTGATGACGCAATTTGCGTCTGAAAACAAAAATAAAAGCATGTCTTTTTTTTTTGTCATAAAGAAAAAACAGCCTTATGTATGCTGAATGAAACATCCATTATCTTAAATTATGCATTCTATTCCGATTCTCTTCTTCCTACTACACAGCGAAAAGTGCCATGCTATTTGGAGGATGTGAAGCATTAAATCGTTCCTCAGATTAAAAATCGTCTGACATCTGACATCACCTCAAAATGTCAGATTAGGTGGTCACTATGGTCTTTATTGCTTAATCTCACTGAAATTGTTCAAAATTTATGACTTACAATATGATCTTATGTTAAATAGCATTTTAATTAAGTTTGAATTGAGCGAGTATTATAAACTTGCTCATTGCGTTTACCTGGTAGCCTCGTTGTTGCAAATCCGGAAGAGAAAAAAAAAATGACAAATTACGACAATATCAGGTTCCATTAACGGAACATATAACGGGGTCTGTGAATGTTTATTCTTTAACCCGTTCACTCTATGCGATACGCTCTTGTTGGCTCTCCTGTGCCAGCGTATCACGGGCAATACGCTCCGTTAGTGTCTTCTACGACCCAGCGTATCAATAGAGATACGCTCGATGAGAACGTTTTATTTGATTTTTTTAATGTTACTACATGGCGTTACAATACCGTGAAATATGTATAGATAGGTTATTTAGAGTGTTGACTTTGGTGATATGGGCTCGGATTTCACTTCTGGCTACCTGAAGGGGGGGAATAATTATTAAAAGCACGTGCTGCAGCTCGGCTCTTTAAATGTAATGGCATGATTTAAAGTGTGTACTTGCTTTCGGTTTGCTTTTTTCTTTCTTGCTTGCTTCTTAGGAGTTCGACGGAGAATTTATGACCCTTTATGCAGGTTAGGGCTTTTGTTAGCTGATGTTCTCAGCTGTTCGTTTCATTGGGTCGTTTTTTATCTGTAGCAACAGTCATGACGAAAAGGAAGTATTTTTTAAGAAATAATGAATGAATCTCTGACAGTAATGTTCAATGCATTATAAAATAATGTATTGAACATTAATAATCCAAATCTGTACATAGACATTAAAGTAAAAAAAAAAGGACTAAGATGTGTCCTTTGCTCAAAATCTTCAAAGCGTCAAAATATGCGTGTAAGACATGTGACATTGTACTATGCATTGAATATTTTTTTTTATAAATATACCATACAGCAAAATAAGATTTATCTTTTATATCTATATATTCCATATGTTAATACATCATTACACCATGAAATTTATGTAACATATGTAAATATATTTTGTATTTTGTTAAAAGATGATTTTTTTGTAATTATTTTATGTAAAGACACAGATTTTCGATTAAATCTTTTTTTCTTTCGTATACATGAAGTTTAATGCATTTTAAATAATAACTATATGTAAATACCAAAATATTTTAATAAATAGCCGATTTTAGAGGAATTTTTTTTCACGAATTAGACTTATTATCTAGAATCGTCTGGGCACAGCGTAACACTCCGCGGTAAGAAGCCGTGGGCTCAGAGAAAAACTTATTTTTTCTCCCGGTAGCGAAAGTGTTAAAAAAATATGACTTTTTCATAGATAAAGGGTAAAATCCACACCACACTGTCACTTTTGCTGCATTCAATAGAATTTGTTGAACAGCATTAGGATTCTCTTTCAGTTGTTTATGTTTATTTATTAGTTTAAATAAAATACTCTTCATTGTGCAACAGTGGATTTGTATAATCCAGGGAAAATAGTCATTTACTTTCAATAATTTTAAAGCTAATATTAACCAAGTTTCTATATCACCTTGTATATACAGTAACTGTTGTACTCTCTACATCTTATATGGACAGTAGCACAATAAGTTACGCATCAATCCTCTCCCCTCGAAAATTAGCATGTCGACATCATTGCAATATTTGACTAACTTGTATTTTCATAAGACAACTAACTTGATAAATTTACTGCAGCAGTAGCAACAAACTCAACCCTGGAATTGAGTTCTTGTTTTCGCTCTCAGCCAGAAATAATGTCGAGTCTCCCAAACCCTTTCATCATTTTGTGAATACACCCAAGATTAGATATTGGTCTAAGAGTAAAAGTTTTCTTTTTCCGAAATGTTCAAAGAGTTCCAATGGCATCGTTTTCATTTTGATTAAATAATTTTATGAGAAGAGACACTTCATTAGTGCAAAGAAAATAAATTCAGATTAATTATTACATTTTATTTTAGTAATAAACTGAATCTGGGAAAATTGCCTTAGATATGGTACAGCAACACTTACTGGTATCAATTGTAACTAAAAACATTGTTTTCGTATTTCACCAAGCGCATCACTCTTGTTATATGCTACAAGTAGTACTCGTAGTACAATTGTGTTTTGCATGGAGTCTTAGAAGTTTAATAGAAGCTTCTGAATACGTGAACTTTAATTAAAATGACCCTTTATAAATACAATTATTTATTTTCGTCTCTTCTAGAAATGCATATTGTGTCAGTCATGATGGTGCTAATGTTGTCAGTAAACACGAGTTTGGACACGTCTCTAAAAATCTCTTAAAATATCTCCTTAAGCATGTAATTGAGATTCTGATTTGTGTGATTAAGTTTAATTTATCACTTTTTGAAGAACAGAATGCGTTTGAGAAAAACGTAACAGCTATTTTAGCAATTGAACGCCTTTCAGGAGGAGGATCATAACGTAAGATAGTATGAAGGGAAATGGTCATTCCGTCTGATTGGGCCTCTATGCTGTGGTTTCAGCTTATTATGGAAGGATTGGGTACAAGGAAAAAATCGCTCTACAAGAGTATCCAGAGAGAGATACACAGACTACAATAATGACACTATTGAAAAATGGTCCAGCAAGATCAAAATTTTCTAACTGCTACAAATTTTAAGCATAATGTAAACCGTGGTGATCTCTGTGGAACATTCTGTAAATTTCAGTACTACAAGCAGATGTCTTCATGCCTTTCGGATTGCTTTCCCATAGATCATTACGATTACAGTTTCTAAAGTTAAAATTATTAAACTTTTTATTACTTTAAATTTTTTGAGACAAATTGCTTATACATTTTATACAATACTATACCATACGTATCACTTTCGAGTGTTTTTTAGAAAATTATTAATTTCACTGTGTAGAAAATAGATCAATTTCATAAGATAGAAACCTTCAACACTTTGGATTAAATATATTTTGAAAAAAGTGTAACGAATCATAAAAAAAATCATTTTTCAAGAAAAACTAAAACATATATAATATTCTCCATGAGGTGTCACATTTGCTTAGAATTTTAAATTTCAATTTGAGAACGTTAGCTTATCAAATTCTCTTAAATATTACATCAATAAGTTCAGCGAAAGGCCTTTTATTTTTAAACGGCAATATAATATATGTAAATTTTGATTCATTTCAACATTTCAGTTACTTTAAAATAATTCGAAATTTAGAGAAACTCCTACATTCATTAAACCATCTACTGGATGTAAATGCCTTACTAAAATCATTACTTTCTGTGATTAAATAATTTAGCAAAAATAATACACATTGCATAAACAGTCTGCCTGAAGCAACGTAATTGAGCCTTTTGTAGTGTGAAAGCTTAAAGACAGGAAATATCAGTATTTATATGGTTTAATCAATCTATTGAATTTATTATATATGTTAAAACTATATACTACATTCTAAGATACAATTAATACATAAATTTCATTTACTTATACAGCTCTTATTTATAAATACATTAATATTTTTTTTTTAAAAAAAGTAGTAATTTGTAATATTAAATGATAGTGAGGTGGCAGACATCCATAAAATGTTACTTCTTCACTAATAAAAAATGTCATTTACATAAATAAATATTTTCTCTACGTTTACATAATATTACATTACATAATTCAATTTGTAGTTTCGAATAAAAATACTTTATTTGTACCGAGATATTTACCAATGACTAGGTTCGAAAATTCCTTACACCCACATAATCCTCCATTTTCATCTCATTCATATAAATATTTAAGTGCTTATCAGTAATGATAACAGTTCTGATAAAGAGTATTTCTCAAATGCTGTGTATAATAAACTTTATAAGGAAATTCTGTTTAAATTAAATAGTTTTATTTAAATATACTTAGTTTATTATATAAGTAGTTATGCTAGAGCTACAAATACTGCAGATCGGTGTATAATAATTTGTGTGATATGTATCGAATATACGAGTATTCTCTTAGTATATATATCTTAGCAATAGGAATATTTTTTTGAAAATACAGAATATTTTAAACACCTGTAACTTTGTTTTTAATTAACAAGAAACATTTTCTGAACAATAATATTTCAAACATTTTGTCTTCTCGTAAATGGATATATAAGATAACGAGATATATTTTCACTATATAGTATTGGACATTATAAATATTATTTCAACTAACATAATAATCACCTTATTTACACATCTTTGCATAATGCATCGTATTATTTCTGAAATAATTTCTGCGATAAATATTTAAGTCATTTTAAACACCATAACTACAGTCAAAATGATACAAAAACTTCTACTAATTGTTCACATGTAAATTTCTTAAATGACTTTGTGGTTGAGAGAATATGGGAAATGAGACCTATGAAACGAAGAAATAGTATGTTTCATTGCGCAAAGCCAGTTTTAAAAATAGACACATATAAGTACGCACGGGTAATTCTTGGGGACGTAACAGATTTACTAGCGAAAATGCAACTTCATAAGGAGGAAACCATGGAGTTACAAAAAGTTATCTAACCCTCATATGTATCAGTAACAAAACGTGGGTGTTACACCCATTGAAGAACTATACCTTTTTGCTCCAAACAAAATAATGAAAGTGGTTTTAAGTGATAAATCTAATTTTTAAGCTAAGCAACATCAGAAACAAAATATAAGCTCTAAATCGTATTATCTTATGTTAATATTGTATATTGTGTAGTCATTTCGTATCATCAATTTTCCGACATGTATAATATCAAGCAAAGATATATTCCAATGATAAAAAAAATATTCCAAATATTTATAAACATCTCCTAAGTTGCGTCTTCGGGTGTAAGTTTCCTTCTTAACACCCTTTCTCTGTAGTAAAGACATTGGTAGAGTAATAAGATATATATTTGTACATTATAATGACAAGGATAAATCTATAATAAAGGAAATAAGAATAATAGTGCTGGACAAAAGCAAGAAAAACCTTTTGATAAGGTGATTAAATTTAACGATGGTGGGTTTTCGTTTAGGTTCATGTGAAATTATTGTTTCCATAAAGGGAAAATATCATTTATATTGTTCCGAAGCGTCTTAACATGTATTTTGATCTCCTTCTTCGGGGTCGGATAATTTTTTGTGTCAGTCATTGTAAGGACTACATGCTCAGAGAATGTAAATTTTGACGCTCTCCTGCTGCTCAATTTTCTTCTCTAATCGGGTTATCACTTTAGTGTCTCTGTAGTAGCTTATACTATGGCACCAACTGTTGTATGATTCTCAGTGAGAATATTATGAGAATAAAGTATGAGTGTCCAATGATTGTGCTTACCTGCGTCGAATTGGAAAAAAGACAAGTTGATGCCTAACAAAATAAATCTAAAATACTAACAATAGCTCATGTATGTGTGAGCAAAAAAAAAAAAAAAACAATGAATATCTAGTTAACATATTTAAGTAATTTAAATTTAATAAATTAATATTTTCCTACTATAATGGCTGCAGCGTGGAATTAGATTGACAATATTTTATACATCCTGTATGAAATTGTATATGGGATATTTTATTATAAGTGTTATAAGAACAAATATATCTAGAAACCATAACATGCATATTACATTTGGCATTGAATATCAGAATCTAATGCATCTTAATCTGGTTCAGTTGAAATGTTTTTAAATGTCATGTATATTTCAAGGGTTTGCTTATATTAAGATTCTAATTTTTCTCTCAGAATAAATTTTAAAGCATTTCGTTACAAGTGTACGTGCTTCTGAACAATAATGATATGAATAACGAAAGTTTTTGTTGAATGGCAACTCTACACATTCCATTTGGAAATTTGCGGGCAGCGTATTTTATCGACTATAAATTGAATCGTGAAAAGGAAAAATAAACTACATGTTTATTCTACTAAATAACCTAGAACTTACTCACAATTTTAAATTCATATTTTAAGAGGCGTGATTTACTAAAAATAGGCAATTTCGCACAAATATTCTTGAATTAATATTATAGTGTTATATTTTCTAGCAGTGGATATTGATAATTTTGTCTCCACTTCCTTCTTGAGCAACATCCATGGTGCTTTAAGCTGCGCATTAGATATTCGTACCCAAAAGCAATAGCATTTAATAGTATGACTTTTCTAAATTGAGTGTATTATGTAAAAAAGGTGTAGAAATCATAATTTAATGCAAAGAGTAGTTTGTTCTTGTTGAACAAATATATGTGTAGACATTACGACATCTTTCCTTGAAAGAAATTTGTAATTTTTTTTTTTATTTATCATTTACTCTACCTTCTGTAAAGTAACACATGAATCAATAAATCCCGAGACTGTGCGGTCGTTTTTTTGCGATTTCCTCCTTCAAACACACCAGCAAGTCAATATAATAACCACTGTTGATCGATTTACCTTTTTCGAGGTAGTCAATGAAAAACACGCCATGTGTATCCCAAAAAACTGACGCCATGACTTTGCCAGCTGACTGCTGCGTTTTCGGACGCTTCGGACGGCTTTCGCCAGCTGTGCGCCACTCAGATGACTGCCTCTTCGACTCTGGAGTGTAGTGATGTATCCATGTTTCGTCCATGGTCACGTAACGACGCAAGAAATCTTTTTTGTTGCGAGTAAATAGCGATAAACAGCTTTCTGAATCATCGACTCGTTGCTGTTTTTGTTCCATCGAAAGCAATCGCGGCACCCACTTGGAAAAAACCTTTTTCATGCTCAATTTTTCATGAAGGATAGTAAATACACTTCCATATGATATCTGTGTCATCTCAGCAATCTCACGGAGCTTCACTTTACGATCTTTCATTATAATTTTTGTCACTTCACTCACATTTTCCGGTGTAACGGCTTCCACAGGTCTACCCGAGCGTTCCGCGTCATTTGCGTCGGTACGACCACGTTTAAACTCGGCAAACCACCGACAAATCGTTGCTTTTGATGGAAAGGAGTCCGGGTAACATTTTTCAATCCATTGTTTCGCTTGCACGGTGTTTTTACCCATTAAAAAACAATGTTTTATCAGAACACGAAACTCGGTTTTTTTCCATTTTTTAAAGAAACTACAAAACGAATTTACTTCAACCTCGATAACTCAGCTGTTTCTGGTCCGATCGACTTAAAATTTTGACACGTTTCAAGCAAAGTTTAGTACTCTAGAAAGACCTGGTTACTGGTTTACTACGAGCGCCATCTCTGGGTTAGTCTCGGAACTTATTGATCCATGTGTTAAGAAATGATATATGGTACTAAAAGTACCATTATCTTATGAATATTATAGCTAATTCTTATATGAACAATATTTTACAAATTAATTATAAAATAAACTATCTGGAATTACGTGTGTTTCTCATCATATATATTACTTACTAACCGAATATTCACTCAACTAGAGTCATTCTCAAATTTGATTTCAATAAAAAATATCTTTTTTATCTAAATATCCTTTCTCCTTTTTCTTTTATTTACTTTGCGTAAGCAATTTTTTATACAGTTAATTTTCCTTGAAGTGCTATGTTTGTAGAAATTCGTGCTTTGCCGTTCATGCAAAAAAAGTTGTGTCGCTAAAATATACAAAAATAATTGCTATCGAAATGTATTTTTCAAAGCCAGTTTTACATCATTACAGCTGCGATGTTTATAACAAAATTTTCTTTTAAATAATGTTTAATTATTGTGTTTGTATCCTCTTCTTTTGTTTTTGTGTTTCGCTGCACTTATTACACTTGATTTACTGAAAGTAACTAAATCCATTTTCAGGAAAATTTAGATTTAATACGCCTTGTATATTTCGATTTTAGTGACTGAAATTAAACAAAAAAAAAATGTTAGATTAAACCTCCCCTGAAGTAAAGTTCAGAGAACAGGAAATATATTACTCGATAGAAAAAATATGGCTCGAATGACAAATGGGAAAACGAAATCAAACTCTCTCCTCACCTATGTCGAGAAATATGTTCAACCAATTTCATCGTCAAAGTATTTGAGAAAACTCCAATCCTCAAAGCAAACGTAGAAAAAGATTCTCCTTCCATAGTCATTTTTGAACAGTTTGTTCCGGAGTTTGAATTTTAGTATCATGTTCGATTGTTGTGATCATTTATCTTGAGGCAGCTCATTGTAACGAATTCAATTTATTTCGACAGGGGATATTTTTTCATGCAGGAAGGCACAGAATACAAAATTACTCAAGGGGAAAAAGTGAAACACCTTAAACATGGTAGCAATGTATATTAATCATGAAACTTGGATAAGTTTTGTTTTGAATTACTTGTGTCAGTATAAAGAAAAAATTCTGCTCTGAAGTTTGCTTTTACGTGAAATTATTTCTCAAAATAATATATACATTTTTTTCTGCCAATTTTTTTTAAATGGATTTACAAATGTATTTCATTTATATTTTTGGAAACGAAAAGGATTATAATGGTTTTGAAATAACATTTGAATAAAAAGTTATGTAAAATGTAACTAGAATCAGTAAAATATTTTATATCAAGGCAGAAATATTGAAAGTAACGTCATAAGAAATTAATAATATGTGGGAAAAAACAAAACATAGGTATGAATCGACGTTCAAATATTAAGTAAAGGAATTAATGAAAAATGTCTGCAAAAATACGAAACAATTTTGAGTTTCAAATGGGATAGCATTTTATTCTAGCTTATAGAATATAGACAATGTTATATAACATTAAAGATTGTGGAAAATTTTCGACCGAATTCTTATTTACGCTAAAGAAATTTAAAAAAATCATTAACGTCTTAAAGTACGAGTTATATTCCATATGAAATGACAATGGATATACAATATATACTCACCATGTGTTTATATTTGCATATTCTATATAAAATTCTTTTAATTTTAACCTTGTTTTTACTTCTTTTTAAGGAAACGATTATTTTAATTTCAATGATTTAATGTATACAGAAATGATTTTCTGAAATTCTAAGGAAGAGTTGTCATATTACGAGGATTCTTAGGAATCTGTTAATTTTAATTAATTTTTAGAGCAAACCAATTTATCTCCATAATATTTTCTTAATAATTTCTTCATAACAGTTATGATGTTTTCATTTTAATTATGATTTCTTCCCTTCAAAAAAATGTTTTCTTTGTACTTTTTCTGAAGAAAGAACTTAAATTTTGAATTTATTCGAATTATATTTACTGACAATTTTTAAATTTATTTGAATATTTTTTATTGTTGCTTAAGAGAACGTTATAAACAAATGATAAATTACATTTCCTTAAAATTAGCAATATAGGTCAACGACCAACTTAATTGTTTATGTTTAAAAAAAAAGTACGAAACTACTAACTTAATTTTGCCAGTATTTCTAATTTTGACACAGTTTAAAGCTGTATACTTTATAACAGAGACTAATAAGAATCATATAAATTGTATAATAAAAATTATAAAAAAAATTAAAAACAAAAATTACATTTCCGAAACGTTTTTAAATTCAGTTCTCAAACATTTAAATAGAATCCACTAAAATATGCTTTAATAAAAGGAAACTAATGTTAATATGTTGGTGAATTTTAAACTCATGCTTTAGTTTCATTTTAATATGTATATGAAATTAAGTATCAGCCTTTAGAGAATGATTTCAATACTCTTCAATTTCCTGAAAAAATGAAACTTAAAAGTCGCATTTAGGTACCTAAATTAAACATTCAGCTCATTAATATATCACGCATTAGAAATCATATTTGAACTCTTACTTTACAAGATTCATCAAAATAATGGTAAAATGGTTGTGGGATATTAAAAGGATTGTAATCTTAAGAATTTCTTTGTTAAATAGAACACTCTGTGTAAAAATATTATATCGTATTTGGACAAATTAAATTAAAAATAACAGCTTTGAAAAAAGCAATTATATACGTTCTGTGATACCACCATCAGATGAGCAAATAAATACCTATTGTGCTATTTAGTGGCAAGGCAAATGATGTCTTGTGGACCAGTGACCCTAAGAAGTTCTGAATTACCTGCCAGCGATTTTTTTTTTCTTTCGGCCTACTTAAAAGGAAAACGAATTTGTCAACATTATACGCACGTATTGAAAAACTGAAAACGTGAATTCTTATTCTTCATTCAAACTTAACTTGTCAGCATTTGTAAAGGCAGAAAATGTACCAATCCACTTGAAAAATATTTCCATTTTATCTTTTAAAATAAAATTAGAAAATACATAGAAATTAGTAAGGAATGTCATTTATTGCAGAAATTCTGATTTTAAGGATATATTTTGAGTTCATCACTTATTAAAAGAAATTATTTTTTAAACTAAGGGAATGAATTTGGTCGAAACAGAGATGTCCTGGAATTCCAGGTTGGCTGGAAACCGGGTTTTTTAGGTTATATTCCTGGCATGTCTGGTTCGCTTGCAACGCTTCCACGCGAATTTTACGTCCGTCACCTCGAGTCTTCACAGTCCCTCTCACCTACAATTCTTAACACTCGTACTGTTTTCTTCGTTTTCATCTGACATTCTAAGCCAGGCTGAAGAAAGAATGTCACCAACCGTCCTGTATACACCAACTAAGCGATGAAAATCAATCGTTAAATAAGGTTTCTCATCTAAATAGTATTTGCGTAAGAACGTTTTTTAGAGTGAAAGAAAGAAGATATTTTTAATTTCTCCTGGAAAACGTGTGTAAATAAGATAATAAAATTAATGATACGTACTTATAATGAAACAAATAAATATTTCACACATTTTTTTTACTCTTCAAATCTGGTGAACTTCGTTGGTTATAGTCAACCTCTTATCCCTGTGTAACCCAAGTTTCTTATGACAACGGAAGTGACCCATCTATTGTAGTCTTTTCTCATCTGCAAAGTTAGGAAGAAACAGAGTATTCAAATTGTATCACCGAACGTGCTGAATAAATGTGTAGGACAAGTTCTATTATCGATTAAATATTGTGGTTTTTCTGGTGGTTTGGTTTTATTAGAGTCGCTCTAAAAGCAACACGAGGGCAATTGGCGAATGACCTCGTAATTTTGAACCTCGGCCAAGTGACGAGGGCAACAACTAGGTTGGCACCCCATCTCCTAACTTCCACACAAATTCATGTTTTTCTGGTGATTGTCACATAAAATTGTTAGAATTATGTAGACTATAGTATTATTTTTGAGGTAATTTGTCTAAAAAGTTAGTATATCTTTAGTTTTGCAATGCGTTTCTAAGTTACGCAAATTTTTTGTAAGCATCTTGTTCGATTAGTAGCAAAAGAAAAAATCAGTCTCGTATCAGTGCAGATCGGTACAGCAAAGGAAATCTTCGAAACAAATTAAGAATATGAGTAAACTATTTTCCGTTTTGCAGAAATCACTTAGGAAAATAAGAGCGTAATAAATAGTTTTTTTGTGAAAAATATGGAGCTGAGAGAAAAAAAGTTATTGGGATGAACAAAGGATAGATTTATATTAATTAACAACTTATCTGTTTCTAGTAGTTATCATCTGTAAAAATCTCTCTTATTACTGCTATTTTATTTTTATAAATGGAGACACTCAAAAATAACATGGTGTTTTTAAAACCAATAAAATTGAATTAGCTATTTTAAAAGAATAATTTCAATAGGATGAATTATAATTTTGTTCACTATCCATACACATAATTATACATATATGTATTTTAAATTTAGTAGAAATATAATTTCTGTTACTATCATGAATCTCAAGAATAATGCAGAAAGCCTCACAATTGTTTCTAAATTTTTATATCATTATTTATGTATTAAAATGTCTAATGCTAATAACTTCACAAAGTTAATGCAACAATTTATTAATGTAGATATTCATAGGAAGATACTAGAAATGAGAGCAACGAATTTTATTTTAAAGTACATAATATTTCACATCTGAAAATTAAGAAATGCAGGAGATCAAAAAAGGTAATGAGTGAAAGAAATTCTTTCAAATATTATTTTCTAGGGCTGGATTTACGGAGTTATAGGTATAGTTTTTATTTAACTCATTATTTATTCAAAATGAATTTTTCGATATTATTATGAAGTTCGAAAGTATGTTATATTTTGAAATAAGTATTCTAGTTTTGTTAATATTACAAATAAAAGAAGAAAAAATACCAGTGTCTCTGCTGATTTTTATCTAATATAGAATTTCAAAACTGATTAAAAGTATATAAAATAATATTCAGTGTTTTAACATTTGTTTCATTATTGCATCGCATAAACATGTATTCGCATTTATAATTTTCTCTTAAAAATTTAATCTCAGTTTGTAATTGAAATAACATTTGAATTAAATAATAATGAATAGGAATCCCTTAATATAATATCATCATTTATTATAGTGCTTATGAATCACTCAGTTCTAAAATTTTAAGTCAGATTTAATCAGAAACAATCATATTTATCATTATTATATGATATAAATTTTGTAGTAATTAATAATTTAATAGTACTTTTTGAATAGTAATTGCAATTATTTGAAATTCATAGAGAAATATTTCGTGATTGGATCTCAGCTTCAAATTAGATTTTTTTTCTACTGTTCAGTCAATATATAGATTCTATATTATTACTATTTAATATGCATTTCATTCCTCTCTTAATTTAAAAAAAAAATGAAAGGAATTGCTTTAGAGATATTTAAGTTATTTAGAGCACATTCATTCGGAATGCTGATTTAATTGAGAAATATAAAATGGAACATTATTTAGTGAAAGGTTAAACAATAGAATTAACGGAATAGTTATATAAATACGTATAGCTCTGATTTCAATCGAAGCATATCATTTTATAAATCATATTATTATTGATTTTAAGTCAAGCTATAGAACATTGATTAAGGTAGTAATGTCATTTTCGGTCTCTATTCCATAAACTAATTTTTCCGGCCATATTCGTTTTATAAATGAACATATGTTGGCAAATTAGAAAGGAATATAAATGGATATTCTTTCATCTGGATACATCATGTTATATGGGTATCTATATTATAGATATCTTCTGTTAAAATAAACATACAATAAATTGTACTTTTTCCAAAAGTTTCATAATTCTTAATCACAAGTTAGAAATAAGGACAAAAATCATACTCAGAATTGTGTTCACTAAAATTATAAAAATTGTAGAAAATACATTCAAAATTATTACGTTTTATTTTCTAAATCTAATAACAATAATATGTAGTTCAACTTGTTCAAAATATTAAATAAAATTACTACGTAATTATGTGAATTAACGTAATGTGTTCATTTATGCAATGTGTAAAATATTTTAATGTTATTAAAACTAATACGGAATATCTTCCATTAATAATTCATAAAGTAGCAATCATGTTTAAACTTGCTTAGATATAAAAGTTACAGGTGCCTCCAGATGAAATATTATTTAGTTATTATTGGTACAAAAAACATAGTTTCAAAAATCTTCAGAGTCAGAAAAAATTATTATTTATTACTTATTAATGACTTTTTTTAACATTTTGTATCCAACACTTATTTCACGTTATTTATTTTTTAAAAAAAGAATACAGATTGTTTGAATTTGAAGAACACTAATCATTTTTCGGGAAATAAGGCTGATAGTATTTTGAGTTTGTGACACGGATAGACTAATAGAGATTATCAAATAGTTAGAAAATGAAGTTGAATTCTATAACTAATCTATTGATGTTATAATATTGCAAAACTTATTTTCAGAGTTCTCTTAATCCGGGAATAGGCAAATGGTTATTGGAGCCCTGGGCATCTAATTCCCGAATGCTTTTGCTTCTCTTTAGTATCATGGAACTCCTTCACAAAAGTTTATAAAAAAAATTAAGAAATGTGAGTAGTCAATACTTTTTTTTAATTTAAAAACTTACCTTTTACATTCAATGTACTTATTTTCTGCTGATAGAAATCATGAGAACATTACATATATATATTTATTTGAATATATCGAATATTTCTGTTGTTTCTATTTGGACATTCATTATATCTTTTATTTTCTTCTGTGGGTTTCTTAGCGGGAGGTTCGATGTCTTTATCAGTTGTCTGGTTTTCAGTAAAACCTTTCGAATGCATCGCTTGCTGGCTCATATTATATGTATTCTTCAATCAGTTAGGAAAGAAAAATATATGGCCGTCAGCCAACATTTAGTCTTTCGGGATATAAAATACAAGGCTACCATTTCTTCCACGACGTGTACTCGGCCTTTTGTTAGGTTCTAAGAAGTTATTTTTTCATGCATTTTAGACTCTTTTGTTGATACATCAGTTGAATTGTAATTTTGCAATGTAGAAGAACGTGTTTCTTCCCTTTGGTGTATGTGAAAGAAAAGTTTTTTCCTCTCTTTCATGATTTCGAAAACACAAGAGGAAATTCCTGTTTATTTCTTCTTATACTTGTTGTTTTAACAATTGAAATTTTCTTCTTCAAAAGCTCGTGTGAAAGTGGATAAGTCATATAACTATTTGCTATTAAAATTATTTTAGAATTATAAAGTGGTACCTTCAAATATATATTAATGCTATTTGGACTGTTATCTAATTGAAATGACCTTTTGGATGTAGAACATCGTAGATATCCATTCCTTAAGTGTAACGCACTCGTGAATCAACCAAACTAAAAGTCGATAACATACCTGGATGGAGTTTCTGACATATACTGCGTAAATGTACATCCACCTCTAAAGGCCTGCAGTTTCTCATCATTTGTCACATATTCCCATATATTATATTTTCATGATCGAGAGTTCAGCTCACGGCCAGCATTATTTCAATCTAGTAGTTGGCCGAGTCCCGATTTCTTCATATACACATTTCGTATTGATTCTGATGCAAGTTAAAAAAAGTCAATGTGTAAGGTTTTATCGTTGCATGTTGTGTAAGAAAAGAGAGCAAAGTGCCTCATTAAAGCTATCATCGTCACTTAATGCGTTTCAAAAACTAGGATACTGGTATTTAACTATTTAGGTAGCCTATTATAGGATACACGCCTTTATAGGAAATATGGTTCCTTTAAATGCGTAATTTCTCTCCTTTTACTTTTGAGTGTGACGTTGATAAATTCTTTTTTCATTCCATGTATTAAAAATAGTTTAAGTTTTGTTCATGTTATGTTTAAATATTTTTTACTGTTTCTTCTTACACTATTTATTAAGAATTAGAGTTTATTTCTCGAATAAAATATTACAGAAAAATTTTAAAGGAATTTTTTCGGCAAATGTTATATTAATTTTTTATTCAGTGAGCTGAAGGATATTTTCAATAAAAGAAAATGTTATTTTTCAGGAGCAGCTTTTATAATAAAATTGGAAAATATGAGGGGGGATTTCTGGGACTGTAATAAGTTTCAACGCTGATTAAAATTAAAATACGGCTATAAGTACTATTTTATACAATATAGTAATTCGGAAATCGTCTATTGTCTGCTGAAGTTCACATATGTTTCTTTTATATATAATGAAATGTATTATATTCCTTAAAATGCTGCATTTTAAATTAAATATAAACTAATTAGTTCTAAATATATTAAAATTTCCAACCGGAATTATTTCTATGCTTTTTGAAGCAATACAAGAAATATAACAAGACTTTGTCTAGACAAAGGTTTTATATTGATATCAGTTATTCTGGCAGTTATGAAGGAAATATCCTTCTATGGTTCTGAAACGCAATTTTAAGAGAGTATATATTTTGTTTGTTAAAGAATGTATTTTAAGTAATGTTAATTTTGAAGGCAAAAATTGAGTAATTTTAAATGAAGAAAGACCTAAATTTTAATACAAACTACTTTTGGATAATCCGATGAAAAATTGCTTACAAATAATCTGTTTCCTTTTACATTATCAAGTAAAGTCAAATTGTATTACGGAATAATTTATAAATAAAACATCTTTCTCACAGAAAATTATATTTATCGCTTAAAGTAATTTTTGTTTTACTTTTCAGATTGATTTAAGAACATATACTGCTCATGAACACAAATGAAAATATTTTGGGGAAAAAAAGAAATGAAAGATGGAAACCTTTATTTTGTTTCACAGAACTTATCTCTTCCAAAAAAAAGTTCTTCATTATTATTATTTTGAGTTTGTTGTTATTATTTTTATTATTGCTTCTACTTAAAGAAGGAAAAAATAAATAAAGCTGAGGGAAAAAATAACTGTAAAAGGGAACGTACAGCTACCAATGGAAACAGAATGTCCTTAATGCTACCTACATTTATTTTTATCTCAAAAGATGGCACATTTCTTGGAACAAAAAGGAAGAGGGTAAGCACAAGCAAGAAAGATCACTACTCAGCGAAAATCAATGCCAAACTTCAGCCAGCGGGGGTATTACGAAATTTGCTTGAAAACAAAAATGACCGGAGAAAGAAATTGAATTTTCTTGTTGGTTGTTACCTCCAAGATAAATGATATTTGATATCCTGGTTTCCAAAAACTAAACTTAAGCAAGAGTTCCATGTATTTAGTCTAAGAAAGTTCCTTCCTTGAACAGAAATAGGGGAAGGATAAGAAATATTACCAGAAATCTTGAACAGCAAAATCCACAACTAATAAAATATTTTTTTTTGAAAGTAGGGAAACATATTTGTCACTACTTATATGCAGTGAATGATATCGTGTTGGAAACTTATTTATTTTCCTTCAACTTAAATTCCCTTTTCAATATACTCAATTCTTAGTATTTACTCAATCTTTTCTACCGACTTTTATATGCATATTAAATGTAATTGTTTCTCTAGGTCTGACATCTTCGATTTGAAAAATCATATCGTAACTCTAGTTTTCTCAAGGGTTTTTTATTACAATATTATCAGGATTTCTGGGATTCCGAATTTTTAGGATACAAAGCTCACATTATCCATTTACCAAAGGTCTTTATTGCTTTGTTGCTAATTATATAATGTGAGTCTCAAAAACCTTCTATTTTTGATGCTGCTTCGTCATATTTACCTAAATTAGGAAATTGCAATTTTAGAATAGAATATAGAATAAAGGAATTCTTTAAGGACAATTGTTTTGAATATGCCTGATTATTCTTAAATGTCCCATTTTTCTTCTCTCTCTCTGTTTCATATATATATATATATATATCTTTTGAAAATGCTGATTTCCCTTTTTTAAACTCGTTCATTACACTAATTTCCCGTGATCCTTTAAATACTAAATGAACAAAATTATTTCGAAGAAATCCTTTTCTCTCCCATGTATATAAGTGTTCTGATGAATCTCATGCGCCTTCTCTCGGCTGACAACTACTGAGGGAGTTCCGCAAACTCGCATTTTTTATTTCTTCATATACACACACACACATATATATATACAATATTAATTCTGTCCAAAAATCTTTAAAATATCATTAATCTACTTGTAGGCTTTCTTACCATAACATTTGGTTTTCATAACTAGTTTCTGAAGTAACTTTTTTATGATCTCGATATAAAATTTTCTTTGTAGGAATTGTATTATTAGGGTACTCGATAGAACATTGTCCTGTAACAATTCATTAGGCATGAGGTATCATAAATTATAGGATTTGAAATAGAAGAGAGTAATTTGCCGATTAGATAATAGGAAAATTCTTTAAATTGTAAAACGTGTTTTTTCCTTCAATGATATTACTTTTTTTCTGTTTTTCTTAGGTATTCAAAAAAAGGGCTTACGCTGCTGAGGTATGTCATATCTCCTGATTATTGTTTTTGGTTTAGGTCAGATTCAAAACATCTGGTTTATGCAATGGTTGTAAAAGTCAAGTAAATTATCTAATTTTGTCAGAATGAATGCAATTATTGTTAATTATATATATATTATTTGAAATAATTTTTGGGTTCCATATTGAGATATAATGTAATAAAAATGCAATCATTTATCCTTATTAACATTTATTTACAGATCCTTTGGCTAGTTTCCGCTGCCCAGTTGAAATAAATGTATGCTCATGGGTTGTGCATACGTAAAATACGACATTATGGTGAGAGCAATATTTCCCCTACGCATGCTGTAGGATATTCATCTTCCTCGTGATGGAGGTCAGCTGATCTTCAGTCGTTATTTCAAACCCTTAATCTTTGTATCAGAAGAAAACTTGCCTAGTCGCATTTTGTCGTGTTTTTAGCAAATAAGCCAAAAAGATTCCTCTTTCGGTTTAGTTAATAAGGCGTGATAACTTATTTAGTAGTTGATGACTAGCGCCACCACAAGACTACTGCAATTTCTGAACCATTAAATGACTTATTAAAATTCCACCGTAGCAATTAGAAGAATTGCTTTGGTTCACCTCATGCTAACATGATAGTTGTAACCCAAAGATACAAAATGTCACTGGTGTTTGTGTGTTATTTGGTTATAATTCCTGAATGATATCCTAAAGCACTTTTTAACAATGTCTTTAGTTCTTTGTTCTAAATCGGCAACTTTCACAGATAACTTTCGACGAGGTCCTAAATATACAGTAGGAAGGAAATCACGTGATTTGCCTATCAAATTCTGAATTGGTCAAGCTTGAAGAATATTTACAGGAAGGTATACCGGGGACGGCCAGTCAATAACTTGAGAGTAAACAGTTCTTCTAAAGCCATTACAGAACGTGAAGACAGCATAATTGTCAGATCGGCTTTCAGAATCGATTCATCTCAATTATTTTTCAGACGAGTGGGACGAATGCAAAACTTTTACACGTCTATTTCTTCCTCTTGTGGAAGTAAAATATACTTTTGGTCGGATGGTTATACATAAACCTCTACCCTGCACATAGTCAAATTTTGATTGTAGTGTATATAGTATGGACAATTTTTGCAACTGCAGTAACTGATAGAGGATAGTAAGTGGGTCGTTTATTTTTAATCTTCGATTGTGCTGTTGAACAGGCAAAAAAGTGGTGGGGAGAGAGAATGCGCAATGGGTGAGAGCACATCTTTCTAATAACATGTGTTTTTATTGATTTCATCTTGTCATTTCAAGCTAAGCCTTACGCACATAAACATAGATAGCATCCGTCAAGGGTTAGATTATTGATGCAATTCGCTTTCTTCAAGCAGAAGAGAATAATGTTGCGAAGGTGCGCCAAAATTTGAAAGAGTATTTGGTGAAAACTCAATGAGCTTTGGTATTGTGCTTAAGTGGTGTAGACAATTTAAAGACGGAAGAACCTATGTACAAGATGAATGGGGGAAAAGATAAGCGTTTTTTTTTCAAACAGACATTCAGCAGCAAGATGGTTATTGCTCGGGTCTCTGTATATGAATGTGTGTCTTGCCTGCTCGAATATGTGTCTTGCTTGTTTAGTTTAAGGACTATGAACAACGCAGCTGTTTATTGTCAGACTTTACGAAGACTGCGAAGAGTCATTCAATACAAAAAAAAAAGAAGAATGGAACTTCGAAGCAAAGTAGAAATCCGTCTAAAATCGCTGCAGGGAGCATTTCTTGAAGAAGTTAATGGAAAGCCTGTCCACCAATGTGACAAATGCTTGAATCTTCTCGATGATTATTTTGAAAGGTAACCATGTTTCTATATAAATCTTGATACTAATTTCATTTAGTTCTGTACTTTTACCTTTTAATAGAATACATCGGAGTTGATGCGGAAAATTTGCGCATGTTGATACAGGAGGTTTCTCTATCTTGTTAATTATTAACTTCCATTTATAACCGAATCCTTATTTTATATGATCGTTGATGACCAACGCAGACTTGTCTGGATACATATAAAGCAGTGTTTGGATTAAGTGTCCTTATGTTCGCAGACTGTACAGCTCCAACAGACTTAATGATTTGAGACTAAATTTCCATGACAGTCTTTTCACTTTTGATAACTAATCAAGGCTTAATTTCAACCTCGATATGAGGATGGAATTCTATGAACAGGTATATTGTAGTTATTTTTTTTGAAATTAAAAACTTACTTTTCAATTTCAGGATTTCAAGCCACAAATCAGAGATTTTAAAATATATATAGTATTTATACTTATTGAATACTTACTTGATAAGTTGGTTTACATTATTTTTAAACCGTAAATTATATATTAGATCCAGTGAGAAGTCTTATGTCCGAATATAATTCTACGTTATAATAGAATTTGGTATAAAGTACTGCATGAAACTAAGCAGGAAATTTCTCTGTCAATGTCACTTAGTCAGGCTGCTTGGGATATAGAGGTCACTCTATTTGGTTAATTATTAACTTTAAGCTTTTAACTGTATTTAGTAATTGTAAAAAGACCAAATGATAGCATAGTTGAGAGAAAGAAAGCTCCAATGAAAATGAGAGTAAAATACTTGTAATTAAAAAAACTAAAATTTAGTGCAATATATATATATATATATATATATATATATATATATATATAAATTTTAACCAAGCAATAGTTGAAATCAAGTTGTAAAGTATAATGTAGAAAATCAAAGTACGAGTACCTCATTTTCTTTAAGCATCTTTTAAATTAAACAGCATCCTTTTACATATAGGATATTGTTTATTTGAAAATAAAACAGCAAAATAAACCTTAAGATCCTTTTTTATTAGGTATTTATGTACTTTAAAGGATATTCCCATTCTCTTTTTAAATAAACACATTAAAAACGCCCAATTTGAAAAATCTTAGGTTATTGCCTTTCCCTAGAATTGCTTTAGAATAAAAATTCCCCAACAATTTCTTATATTGCCCCTACATAACATTTCATGCATCACTCATCACTTCTCTCTTACACATACTCAGCATTTTTGAGAATTTCTAAGAACCGTTTACTTTGATACGAACTTTCAAACGTTATTTTTTCAAGACTTTCAACTGACGTGAGTTGAATTTTTTCAACTATCAGTTACTTTATATTTACTTTTTCAAAATAGATGCGTGAAGCAAGAAATAACTCCAACATCTGAAAAAAGAAGTGTTTTGCCTTTAAACAGGTATGTATTCCATATTTATATCTTTACAGCTTTTATAGTTACAAAAAATAATATAATTACTAGAGAAAAGTTTCTGTTAAAAAAATTAAAAATTCAATAATTTGTAATTATTTCCAATTCATTTCAACCCTAATCAAAACGTTCAATAATATAGTATATATTTTATTATACAGTTGTTATAAAAAAATTCAAACTAACTTTGGAGAATTCAGCGAGAATTATGCTTTATAGAACTCTTATCACTTCATTAATTCCAATAATATAAACCAGAATAATTCAATATATCTGTACCTTTTCATGCAGCGGTCATCGAATATCAAATTGATTCGCAAAATGAATTATAACAACCATAAGTATTTCAATAGTTAAAAGCAATAGCGAACTAAATTATTAAGCATTTCATTTCTTATATATATATATATATATATTATACTACCCTATATCTTATGTAACTCAAAATCTTAGAAATGAATAAAAATAAATAAAAGTTTTTAAAATTTTAATAGAAATGTTAAACTGCCATTTTTGTATAAAGATTTTAAAAATATTTCTTCTTAATTTATCTTTCTTGTAATGTATTTTTAAGAAGTAGAAAAACTTTAATATTGCTAATAAGTGTCTTTAATTAATTTCTGAATAACTATAATTTATATTCCATAATAATCGTTTCAATAACATTGAATTCGCTGGAAAGTGAATATATTTGATTTTATACCATCTCAGGAAATTCGGGGTATTTTAGTTACTGGATACAATCAACATCAATTTTAGTTAAATATTTTATTTTATCTGTAGATAGCTGTGTATTAGAAATGGGAGAATTTTCCTATTGGATTTTTTAAGTTGTCATACATTTGATTCAAGTTTTAACATTAGGGTGAAATTACACCACTTATTATAATTCATTTTTGATATGTAATAAGGATTAGCATTTTAAATATTTTCATTTTTTTCGCCTTTTACTAATTATTTACTTGATTTTGTGATATTTGCCATTTAATAAGTCTTATAATTGTTTTAAATTTGGCCATCTTAACGGATATAATATTCAAGTTATTTAGATTTTATAACATGTTAAAATTATATCTATTCAACATTAATGATTATACATATTTTTTTCATATTTCGTGACAATATATTAGGGTCGGTTCTAAACATTTTTAAAATAAACTTTTTAATACAAAGGTTTGGAGAATACTTCGCTTCTTTGTCATTTTGGGTAGAAATTACGTTGTGTTTTATATTATTATTATGCTATGGTGAAGCTGTGTAAAATTCTTTGTTTGTCTTGTTTTGCTATTGTAACGAGTTGTATCTTTAATCTTTAGAATTCAATGCCAAGTCGACTTTATATCCTAGCTTAAAGTCTTATAGAAGTACATGACATTTTCAATAAAATATACTTATTTTGTTTTGGTTCATGCTTATCAATTCTTCTTTCTTCTATAAAATAATTCTTAACTTTTTTTCACATATATTTTAATATCTTATTGACTTTAACAGCGAAATATAACCTACAAATTGAGTATTTCCTAGATTTTTTTAGTACACACGATATTATAAACGAACTTAATTTTTCGTAATTTTATATAGTTTTGTATCTATATTTCCAATTCTCATGTTCAAACAATTTTCCACAAACGTATTTAAAATAAAAAAAAATCAGTCTTATTATTAATCTTATTCGAAGAATACCGAACTGATAATAGATAGTTTTACACTGCTGGAATTTTTTATATATAAAGCAGTAAATGCAAAAGGTTTATCTATGTGTGAATGGAGGATAAAACATTTTATAAAATTGACTTCTTAACCGACATAACTTTTTTTTGTTTTTATTTTACAAGCCATGTTGTAACGAGGGAAAGTTTACTTAAATTAACTGACCTTCTAAACTTTTCCTTGACTCTAATTAATTCAGACAACTCACCTCCTAATTATGCAAACTAAAAGTTCGTATATAGATTGCAGTGCAGTAAGAAAGAAGATAAAATAGGAGACCGAAAGATAGGACATGAGAAAATGTTTGAGAAGAGTGTTGATGAGATGTGCGTGGAAGTTTTCTGAAATGCATAATGGATTTCGAGAAATTAGGACTTAACGCAGCAATAGAAGGGTGTAATCACATCAGATTGCGGTAAGCGTATACTTTTATAGATTACAGAAGTTGTTAGTACTCACAGGAAGAAATTTAAACGTGTGTAGAGCATTTTCCTTATTTGCTGGGTAACTAACGATATTTTGGATATAACTGAGTATTTTAATTTTTAGTCGGTTCTTGAAATTATTTAAAATTTAACTTTTGTGATTAAATTTTAAGGTGACCGAAGAGATTATTTATATTATACCGTCACAATGTAATAAATTACACTAGTGAATAAAGGTTAGGCATATCACACAAAATACGAAACAATGCGAGTAAATATTGATGAATTTCTTTGATATAAGTTGTGGAAAATCCTCTGTTGAATGGGATAATTTGTCTTTGCGCAGAATACTTCAGGTGATGTCTTCATGTGCCAAATATCTATGTACGTCGATACATGGATACATCGGCTCACTCGATATAAGCAATTCATATAGGATTCGTATGGTTCAGGGCGAACAAACGACATTTACTATTGAACAGAAAGAATGATAGCATAACGATGACAACTGTATAATTTTGTGAAGTTAGATTGCTGAAGTGATGGAATCCATTCGATCACAAATTCTAATGCCAAAAATTTTAAATGTATCTCAATATGTAATTCCAAGCCTATTGAACAGATTTCAAATTATGAGAAATTTCAACCTAGATACCAGTGCCAGATTGACAAAGAGTTACAAGTGTTCGTTTAGACAGAAAGCGGGTATAAATGCGCTGAGTCGGACCGACAGCTGTGCAACCCTCCAACATCAAAATCAAGGCAGCTGCCCGATTGGCTCCCCACCCTCTCACCCTGCCTTAACTCCAATTTTCATAAGACTTAGAACTGTTCCAGAGAAAACACCAGTTCTCTCAAGTTGTCTCCGCAGCTCCCTGCATGATACGGGTTTAAAGGCGGATTAGTTGCCTATGTACCCGTTGATTCTGTTTCTGCAGCCAAATGTGCAAGAAAATTGGGTTCCGCGCACACAGCTGCTACAAAAATACGAACTTCCAGACACACAGTATACAAGAGACTCATCCATGTTGCCACACGCACAGCAAAATGCATTCCCCTCACATCTAATGCATAAACGCGCTCATTTGATCTGGAGTTAGGACTATTCGTACTGGAGTTTAGCCCAATCGGCCAATGTAATGTTCAGTGACGAATCTCGCTTTAATCTAAACACTGATTATCATCGACTAATGATATGATGACAATATGAAGCTCATTTTAACCCGAGAATCATAAAGACTTGGTTTTCTATATAGAGGAGTCATAATATGGGCAGATATTCTGTGGAATGACCAATCATTCATCCATACCTTTTAGATGATGTCTGTGACAGTTAAAATACAAATAGCTGACGTTTTTGAGCCTTATACTTGCCTGTTTTGAGAAACTTTATATCCGGACTTCATATTTATAAATGATAATGCGATTTATCAACGAGCGAGACAGATCGACGACGTCGACCGGTTTGAAACAGAAAATACCTAATGTATATAGAAGCTTCCTCACTCATCTGATATCAATCATGCCAAGCATGTTATGCTCGGGAGACAACTTGCATCCCTTCAGTATCCATCAAGCTTGGTTTGAGAATTAAGTACCGCTTTTCTTACAAATTCTCCTCTTACGAACCGTTTCCTTAAAATTGCTTCTTTTTTCATACTGAATTGGATATTATTTTCTTTTGGCATTGTTTTCTTATTTTATATGTATTTTACACTTGTACATCATCATGTTTTTGTAATTCTGACTCAGACTTTCTCCATTATTCACATAATTACTAGTTATGCGTAACCTGAAAGAAACAGTGTACACAACAAATTATTTTTTTAACCTCATAATTTTTTTTATGGATGACAAATAACCATAGAGGAAGTTTTTTAAGCAAAAGTATAACACAGCAATTATTATATTATTGTTATTCAGGTTAATTTATTAGATCATAGACTTATAACTAGCATTAATCTTTTTTGAATAAAAAGAAAATATTAGCATAAAAGTCATCTAAGATTTTCTAAATTTATTCGCAGTAGAAAATATGATTAACATGTTAGTGAAAATATTCGTAACATCAAGTCATTAAATAAAAAAGTGCATCATAAAATAAACAGAATGTCGTACAATAAAATATATTCTTGATACTATTCTAATATGAAATTAAATACTTATCACATTACATACTCTAAGTAATAGTGGCTTTCGCCAAATATAAATTCATTAAATAAATCTCATTTGCATTTTATATATCTCAAATGGCCTATAATAATAGACTATGCTACTTTTTTCAAACGATTAGATTTAAAATAAAGTGTTTTGATCTAGTTCTATATAATTTATATAGTTATAGTCATAATAAGTAACTAAAATATTACTAAAATAGTTTTTAAGGAATGAAAAGTTATTTCAGGTAAATAGAGCGCAGTGTTTAATGTGTAAATGATAACCAAGCTTGTATTTTATTAAAAATTATGCTACACGTTTCTTCCTCGAAACTTCCCATAAATTCAGAAATATTGAATAATTTATCAAGAAAAATTTGGAAATATAATTCATTTTTATAAAGTTGCAACGATTGTTTCATTAGTCTCTAAATCACTTTTCATTTGAATTTACCACTAGAAGAAAATTATTTTCACACATTTATTCATTTCAGAAACATTTTGCTTCAAATTCAAATGTATAGTAATTAAATTAAAATTTATTTAATTCCTTAATTACATAATAATTATTTGAAATTATTAACAAGTATTTAAACAAGAAATATACTTGTGTTGAAGTATTACCTTACAAAATCTTTAATCTTTAATTTTTTTTCTGAACAAAAGCTGAACAGCATATTCAAAACAATAGGTGGTAATATTGGTTAATGTATTAAAGTAATTTTTCATTAAGATATAAATGAAAGTATATATAAATTCGTGATGTTCTATAGAGTAAGATATTTTTTTGAAAACTAAAATTTTTTCGTGTCTAAGAATATGATTACATCATAATTAATTTTTTTTTTCATTAAACGAATTTTTTTGTTATGCATAAATCGATTTTGAAAAATGCAAAAAAAAAAATATTTAATAGAATTATTACTTGAAAAAGAATCTCTAACATACATAATCTATTTTGTTTCGTATGAAATATTTCATTATTGTCTGTTTTACAGTTACATTTAATTCATATTAACTAGGTTTTTAATTATTTCTATGGAAATGTAACTATGCAATCCATGATCGTGATGTAATCAATACTTAATTTTGCGTGAATATATTAATAGTGTATTGAATTCTTTCTTTAACTTGGATAACTGGTTTCACAAAAATAAAGTTTAAATAGAAAATGTGAATAGAAACCAAGAATATATATTTATTAGAAGTATCTGCGTCAAGTTTTAAAGTAAATAATTAGTTTTTATTGGTGAAGAAATGTTTTAACTAGAGACCTCTCTTAATTTTCGGAAAATAAATTAACCTTTAATATTAATTACCTATTTCATATTTTGAGATATACATAATGCATCATGGCATCTTGGGACTTAAAACTAATTACCAGCAAAGTATATTTCTGTTTTAAGAAATTATTTTATACTAAAAATATATTTTAAACAACTTAAAAACTTATATTGTATAAATTTGTACTTATTAATAAGTAAAATGAAAAATGCTCCCAGGGAAAGAGAGAAACAAACATTGTAGGTACATAATTCCCTCTACGAATAATACCACAGCTTTTTTCTTTAAATTTCGAAGAGGTAATGATATTAATATATTCACTTTAAATAATGCTTTCACATCTTACTTTCGAAACATGAACTTTAAATAATGAATAAATTCTAGGAAATTTTTGCAGAGAATATTCTAAGCCTTAAATGATTTTTCTATGAAGAAATAAAATAAGATAAACTAAAATTTTATGGAATAAAAAATATCCTACTTCTTAAGGAGTTGATGTTTTTGCTTCATATTTCTGAATCAGATGAAAAAAAAAATGTCATTTAATGTGATATTCATAAGTTTGAAAAAGCTAAGTAATTTGGTTTGTTTTCATTTTTGTAGAATTACCAAACAACAATCGTTAAAAATGTTACTTTTCACAAAAGACCCCTAAGAGAAAAATGTTGGTTTAGTACTAAAAGACTTTTTTTCTGTTCTCTTGCGTAAATGATTTGCTCATTTTAAACTTCAAGCTTTTCGTTGACAACTAAGCTAATACGATGTCGTATGGATGTTGCGTGCATTGAATATTACATTTTAAGCTGTAATTTTAGATGTTGATATTTAAAAGCGTAATATTTGAAGTACGTAGATATTACGAAGGCTTCTTTTAATTGAAATGTAATGATGATAAGTATATATTACTTGCAGTTCCGCTTGGCAGTGAATAGAAGTGTTGGCGTCCTTATCTTGAATAGATACAGGGGAAAATTCGATTAGAAAATTGTAGAATGTTCAATATATAGTAAGGAAAGAATTTTAGGTGCAATAAGTAAAGAACTGAAAGTGTGAACAGCTATTCATTTGGTACCGATATCCCGAAACCCTTGATGTTTAAAAACGTGAATTTGAGAAAAAACATACTTTTCACCACTCTCTAGCCGAACGCAGCGCTGTTGTTGAGTGAAGCAACACATTATCCACGATCGAATTCAAGTCCGTTCACATCATTTTTATCAATTTTGTTGCCATAAGATATCTGATGTTCAAAATAATTCATATGAGCACATCATATTGTATTTTAAATTACATATAAAAGATTAAATAATAGTTAAAACAGTATGAATCTTTTGAACAATTATTTATAAATATTCGTGTTCATAGACTATATACATTATTAAATATTCAGTTGATAATATAAAATTTAAATTACATGTGCAGAGTAGAGGATTTATACGTTTTAAACATCATAAGACAGGAATTTGCTACGTATTGTTCCTCTTTAACATAAAGAAATATTTTTGTATATTGAAATGATATTCAGAAATAAACACCCTATATATTAAAAGAAAATATTTATATTTAGAGTATGAATGTATTTCTGGTATAAAAAAATTCGCATATTTATGTATCTTCCATGCAAATTTACATGATGACTAAATGTTTTAAAAAAAAAATATTTAATAGGCTTTATCTTGAATTCTAATAACTGTATTTTAGCTGAAAATATTATAAACATCTAGCTATTAGTTTTATATTTCTCCTGTAGATTCTTAAAAGTATTGTTTTCTTAAATTTAGATATCCAATTCAGTGTGTAGTATTTTTCAAAACATCTCTCTTCGAGTGTAATATAATTAAGAAAATTAATAATAACACTATTACAGTACTCTCCAAAATTCCATTTCTTCAAAACTTTATTTCGCTTAAGCAATGAAAAAGTATTATGGGAACATACATAACTTTATTTTTATTTTAAATGAGTAAAATGTAAATACGAAAAAAATTCAAGATCATTTTCTCTTGAATACAATTCGCTTTAACCATCGATCTGTTTGATGACATATTGACCAAATGATAAGAAAAGAAACCCATATGATAAAAAAGAGCAGAATAATCAGAAAATTAAAAATATTAAATATATTAAGCGAAAAAGTTCCAAAGACACTGTGGTTCATGCATGAACTATGAACAAATTTAGAAAATGTGTCACATATTACAAATAGCATTCAAAAATGTAAACAATTCAGCTTAGTATTAAATATTTTCGAATCCTTCATTCCCCAATTAAAAGGCAACCATAATATATAAAAATAACAATGAATGCCTTAGGAAGCATTGCCAACATTAATAATTTCTCTAGAAATTTTCTTCAATTAATTTCGGTCGGTACATTGCTACAGCTAATTAAAATTATTTTCAGAATAGTAGTGTGCTCTCCTTTAAATTAACACTGAAAATGCTAAGCAGCTGTATTTTCTTTTTGAAAACTGATATGAAAGATAACGATGCAAATGTGACAATTTTAAATTTAAAATATGAATGTTTCATTATGTAAATATTATTTTATATCAGCATAAACACTGCACTAGTTAATTGATTCAAATTTGTTCAAATTATTGTTGTTTTAAATAGAAATATTAGTATTTCAAATTAATTACAAATATTTCTTTTTTTATCATTTTTCTGTTTTTTTCCCGTAAAATTGTGTTACCTATGTTTATCAATTAATTTAATTTTTCAGTCAGTAATGTATTAAGAAAGCTTTCTTGAATGTTAAATTCAGTCAATAACTAAGATTTCAATTTAATTATATTACTTAAAAATTTATTACTTAGAAATTAGACTTAGATTATTGACACACGTGATTAGATAATGTATCAAAATACCAATAATTCCTACATTAAAAACCAATCTGTTCTGTTACGTACTATATTTCTATTTTTTTTAATAATTTTTTTTATTAATGTATTTTAAATTTGTTCATAGTCTCTGAAACAATTTCAGATTATCCATTTGAAACATAGAGAAAATTTATTTCGGAATGTACACATCATATACATCTTTAAGAGAGTAAGCTTCTTGAAAATAATGGCACCTAAGTTGTTTTAGATTTCTGCGTGAGACCACAGTTATTAAGAAACAATTTAGAGTTTCAATCATTTTCCAGCTTTTCAACTTCTTATTTGATTTTAAGAAACACTCCGGAAAATAAAAGAACCGGAAACATTTTTCATCGCAAGAAAAAAATAAAATACAACCGACGCAGCTTGATTTTTTTTCTCTATTTCCAGAAAGATAAAAACCAATATACATCATTGAAAATGACAGGTTTATTTCAGAAACCCTTCGAATAAGCCATTGCTTCATAAACTATTTTTTGGAGGTTAATGCTTCTAGCGAAATTCTGACGTAAGTGAAAACAAAGCAATTTATTAAGTCAGTGTATAAATATCTATTGAAAACATGAAAAAAAATCAGTTTCATTTTTGAAAATTGTTAACATATATTTCAACAAATTATATATTTTAAATTTTAGAAAAATGATGTTTTTATTTTTGACTTGTATATAGTACAAACTGAATTTATCACAATGTTTCCTTGCGATCTAGACACAGATGATAACGGAAGTTAGTTTGAGGTACAGAATTTACGTATTATTTAAAAATTACAAATATTTATAAGTTAAAAGTTTTATCATTATACCATTTCAGAATGTGACATTTTGCCCTCATTTTTAATCTAGAACTTTTTGTACAAATTTATAAAAAATATATAAAATAATTATAGGAATTAAAATTCAAAACAGTATGGCTCAATAAATTTTATTCGCATGAGTGAATGCTTTGATTTTTGACATCCATGATTAATGATACGAAAAGAATTACGATATTTTAATGTTTCATATTTTAATAAAATTTTTGTTTTGGAATTTTTTTTTTTTTTTTTTTAGATTTTTGTAAATCATTTATCTTTTTATGAAAAACGCATTGAAATGTGCTGAGTAGGAAATTTTGTGTCATCAAAAGATTCAGACACTCATTCTACTTCTGAAAGGATCCATTTTTAAACACTGAAAATTTTCTTGCAGTGATACACAGAGTACTACGATTGAGAACCGGCACGCCGGAAATGAAGCGCACTTCCTGGACCAAACGTTCTGAAACGGAGCATTTAAAACCGGCAGGAGTCGTCCTGGGCATTTTAAAGAGTTAAGCCTAATCTTACTAAAAAATTCCTATAAAATTATTATTTAATATAATAACTACAATTTTAAAAGTTATATATAAATAATATACTACTGTTTAATATGTATTCATATAAAGACAATATCGTTAACAGAAATTAATTAAATATACAAAATACTAGATTCTAACTAGGTGCACGAAAACAAATATAATACACAAGAAAATAAAGTTACAATTATAGTATATATGATTTTTTTTTAAAAAAAAGATATTAAGGAATAATAATCTGTATATAAGAAATTCTAATTTAAAAATTCTGCTGCGTATGGCATAGTTCAAAATAAGGATCAACACACTGTACTACGTCTCATACTTTACACTCATAATACGATGTTTTGTTTCGCTTTTACTTGTTTTTAGCTCGCACGACGCATCTCTTTCTACTTTAATTACATTTCCAGTCAATGTATATATTCGTTAAATGTCTCCCAGGTAAACGGAATGGTTGAGTTTCTAGTGTTTTTGGACTAATGTTTGAGTTTCTTGCTTTTGTAAGCTATCCTATTATTTGAAGAATAACTGGATTTGAATTTCAAAGCAGATATTTTTTCGCCTTTTACTTTAGAATATATTATATTTGCATTTAGAAGCTCAATATCTAACAATGCAAAAAACAGCTTTTTATACTATTTCACCGATTTTCTAAATGCTGGGTAAAGAAGAATGATGGAATCGCTAGTGTCAACACATCCTATATTTTCATTCTTCTGTACAACACAGAGTGTTTTCAATATGTTTCCATTCTTTCGGTCTTTTTTATTTATTGGTATTATTAATATCATTATCACTTTTCTTCACTAATCTCAGAATCATTTTCATTCATAATTTTACATATTTCACTCAAACATAGGTATCTCGCTCTCTTCGCCACGGTTAAAGAAATTAAACTGAATATATGTGGCAGTCGCGAAACGGCAGCGTAGATTCCAACCCTGGTCCAAGGGATCCGAAGGCGACGGGCCTACCAATCAGGCCGAAAAGATATCCCCTCGGGCTGGTTGAGTAAGGCCTTTTTAATCAGTGGCGCTGATGTAGAAGGAAGTCGCTACACACTCCCCCTCCAGTATCATCGCAGCGTGATGATACGGAATGGAGATAAACGTGCGCCAATTTATTCAGAAGGTCTTTTTGTCAGAAGGCGCCGAAACGTGCGCCATTTTGTTCAGAAGGCGCCGAAACTTGCGCCAGAACCGGAATATCACTAGTAGTGAGTCGCACGCGCTTGTCTTAAGACACACAGAGACAAGCGTTTTTTTGCATCGGAACATATGCAAACACCGTGCTGCCACCTAGTGCTCAAGCCCTGAGTCACCACTAACTGCGATCGTCGGGCATAAGCAATCAGTAGGTACAGGCAGTCGTGCTGCCATCTAGTGTTCTTGTCCGGGGTCACCACTTGTGGCGGTCGCGAAACGGCAGCGCAGATTCGAACCCTGGACCAAGGGATCCGAAGGCGACGGGCCTACCAATCAGGCCGAAAAGATATCCCATCGGGCTGGTTGAGTAAGGCCTTTTAATCAGTGGCGCTGTTGTAGAAGGAAGTCGCTACATACTCCCCCTCCAGTATCATCGCAGCGTGATGATACGGAATGGAGATAAACGTGCGCCATTTTGTTCAGAAGGTGCCGATGTCACGTCCGGGTCACCAGCTTATAGGAACGAAGTGTTGCTAAAACCTTCCTTCCCCATAACATCCAATCAGAAGGTGTAGGCTATACAAATAAATAAATAACTACGAAAGACTTAAAAACAAGAAGAACTAACAATTTATTTAAAACTTAACGAAAACAACTTTTAACATTTCAACTATGAAACTTGACATTTACAGGTCTGCAATCTGCGAAGCAAGTGTGTCTACCAAAGATCGCTTCTTCCTTTTCTACAAAACAGCTTGCAGTTCCGCAGACAAAAATGACGTCACAAGATGATGTAGGCAGCCGCCACATATAACCCCACCACATATCCTGAAACTTCTACAAAACACACTCATAAATATTTTACCCTCACCAATGAAAATAGTCAGCTGGATGCACTTCTACATATTCTTCAAGCGAAAAGAGCAAAAAAATTAAATAAGAGTGCCGTTGTTCCTTTAACTACGAAGTGCACTTTTAAAGATTCGTGATTCAGCGCAGAACAAAAATTAATACCCGTATGTTCGACTGATGTGAAAACCGTTGCAATCGTTTGGAGAGTAATACCCTTGTCACTTGAATGAGAAAACTTATGAGGTCTGTCGACAAACCCCCTTCTGTTGCTTTTCAGTGCCACGTTAATATGCCCTCACAATTTCATTAATAATTTTGATGTCTGATATAAATTTAAACAATTTATACTTCTTAAGCATAACTTAATTTCTAAATTTCATTTCTCATTATTGCATTTATATTTATAACATTTTTATTACTAAGTAAAACTACAATACACAATAAACATAAGTAGTAAAAGGAGTATCTAAAAGATCAAAGTTCGTATTTGTGTATAAATAGCTATATTGAATTTAATAATTTTACTCCAACTTATATTAACCCTGCTTTCCTAGAGCAAATTTCATTACGCGACCCTGAGTGTGCATTGAAATTGTTTTCTACTGATCGCTAATTTGCCACTTTTCCGTGCAGTAATCATGTATTTCACTGTTATGAATGAATCTCCAATTATGAGACTCGTAGCACTAACATTAATATAATAATTATCAACTTTTCAGCAATTACATCCCCTCCTTGATGCAATGAAAATGTACTCACTGCCATAAACATTTAAAAGAAAAATCTTTTTTGAAAGAACGATTTGTCAGAATAAAACAAAAATTTGCATTCATAACTACAACGTTGATGTGAATAAGTGAATACAAAATCAAAGCAAAATGAGTATTTATTGCAGGAAAAATTATAACTGAATGGAGGTGTTAGTACTCTGTTGGACCAATTCTAGCATGAATGCATGATGTAATAAGGTCAGGCATTGAGGCATAAATGTCCTATGATGTCATGATATCATCCCAAAGTTGCTGTAGAAGCGTCTTTAATTGGACCTATTTCGCTGGTTATCCAACGTTCTGTCCTAGAAATTTCCCAGATATGCTCCATCATTGACAAAGTTGGGTATCCAGCAGGCCAAAGAAGGGTAGAAATGTAGTGGATGTGGTCCTATGAAACACGTTCTGTGTTTATCAGACCATTGTCCTGATGAAAAAGGGCTTCTGGGAACACTCCTAAGAGTGGCAACACGTGTGGCTGAATATAGTAATGAACGTACCGCTAGGGTGACATGGTGCCGTGGATCAATATTAGTGGTGGTCGTGAGTCGTATGCGAAGGCAGCACATACCATCACATTAGTTTTTGATCTATGTGCCGGCTTACAGCAAAGGCAGGATTGAGACGATCACCATCGGAACGCCATACTCTTATCAGTTTGCCATCACTACCCAAATTCATTCTAGATTCGGTGCTAAAGACGAACTTATTCCATTCGGTCGCAAATACCTCCAAGTTCCCATACAATTTAATACCCTTGAAGGTACTGGATCAGGATTGTCCCGAGCCCTTATCTGGATCAAATTTCTGGGATATCTCCGATGGTGATGGCATCTGTTATGACAAAAGTCGGACTTCTTCCTTGGAGCCAGGTTCTAATGAAGCTGCAACCCTCAAAGGCTTGGCATGACTCATTATATATGCATTAATGAACTTGCTATGATATTGTCCAGTACAATGATATAAGAAGCAACAACATATATCTAGAATCTTGAACTCTAAGAAGCGAATGCTCATATGTTGGATAAGAGTGATACAGTTAACCATTTTTGTAGAAAACTAGAATTATGCCACAAAAAAAAAGAGGCAAAAAAAAAAAGAAAAAAACTAGAAATATTTGCAAGTGTAGAATATGTTACAATGTAAAAGACTTATGACATTAAGCTGTTTACAGTTTCCACTTCTCTAACCTTGGGGATATTTTGTAATTTGAATTGGGTAAAATCCGACCTTCTTGCCAACAAAATGATACGCTAATAGTTAAATAAGAAAATATAAGAAATATAATGCAATGAATCAGGGAAAAAAATAAATGCAAAATACAGAAGAGCAAAATAAATTTGAAGAAGAGATAAGAGGGATACATGATAAAGACACACTGATAGATGTTTGTAAACTTGCGTGAATATTTGTAATTAATCGTTTGCGGTAAAATTGGATGGAAGTGATTCATGTTTAGAATAGCAAAAGTCTAATCTACTATGTTCAAGAAACTTCCTCACTCTTTGCTAGTGAACTGGCAAGCTTTAGCTACTTTAATAATAAGTTAGGATTAAAATGAGTTAAGAGGGATTCCAGACAGGAAGAGAGAAATAAACCTTACATATTTTGAGAAGATAATCAATAAACTCAGTACTCATTTTTCTGACTGGTTTTGTGTTAGATTTGTAAAATAATTGAATATTTAATTAAAAATTTAAATGTGTGCAGAACTTAATGATTAAGTTGGCCATTACTGACAGAATAATAACACTTGAAATTTTGTTTTTAGTCATTTAAAACACTTAACTATGCTGGAAAATAATTTTAAAGTGAAGTGTTTTTGCTGACTACAGCTTGATAGTAATTTATCAATTGATTTGGAATCCATTTAAAAATACTTTGAATGGTCTCAGAACTCCCCAGATCTTGCGTCACGCGACTTCTTCGACGATTCCTTAGATAACATCTGCATTAAATGAAACAATATTTGAGTCCATTGAAGTTAGAACATGTTCTGAAAGAACTAACAGAAAAAGACTTCAAACTCAACAATGGAAGATTCATCTGAAACGTTTAAGGAATTAAAGAGGAATGTATATTGGTGCTGATAATAATAATAAGTAAATAAGTTTAATATCAATAAATAGTTTCTCAGCGATACTTTCGTTATTTAATAGCCACAATTCGTAAATATATATATATATATATATATATATATATATATATATATATATATTATATAACAAGAAAACAACGCACCAAGAAGAAACTGTCCGATCGTAATGAAATTTCGTATGCAAACACATTTGAACCGACACATGCAAAAGATTAAAATTTGGCTTCACTGAATGAATAGAAAGAGCTACAGCGCAACAGCTACAGCTCAACTGCGCAATCAGCAGGTGTATATAATAAGCGATTCTCAATTTCATGGTCAAATTTTCTGTTGCATTACGATTTAACATACCTTTCAACGACAGAAAAAATTCCACGCCGCAGGATTCGAGCAACTGTCAGAGTTTGAAAAATGTCGTGTCATTAGATTGAAAGAGGCAGTCTGGCCAATTCGGAGAATTGCTCATCATATGGGTCGAAACGATGTGGTGATTAGAAGATGCTAGCAAGAATGGGTGGACAGTGGCAGATTTCAGCATCTTGATAATAGCGGTCGACCTTTGACCACACCAGATCAGAAGGACAGAATGATTGTCAGATCAGATGTCACAGCACCTGATTCATCGTTATCAACCATAAGACTCGCTATCCGCACATGAGTGTCCTCCATGACCATTCACAGACGGCTGATAGAGTGAAATCTTCGCTTTTAACGAACGCTACGCCACCTGCCACTAACGCCTGCACACTGTCTAGCCAGATTACAGTGGTGCAAGGTTCGATCAAGTTGGGATGATGCTGACTGGGGATTTTGGTGTTTAGCGACGAACCCCGTTTCCAACTGTGTCCTGACGATCATCGAAAACGTGTATGGAAATTCCCTGGATCCTGTTTTCACTATTGCATGCCACTCAGGCCCTTAACCATTATTTATGGTCTTGAGTGCCATTTCCCTTTATAGCCGGATCATTTTGTTCGTCATTAGAGGTACACTTACAGCCCAGCGGTTCGTCGATGATATTATGAGATCTGCTTTGCTACTGGTCCTTTTGCAGTACCAGGGACTAATTTTCAGCAAGGTAATGCCAGACCACATACTGCACATGTTGCTATTAACTGCCTTTCAGCTTGTCAAGCACTTCTTTGACCAACCAGATCTCTCTCCAATCAAACATGTCTGGAATATGATTAAAAAGCAACTGCATCTACCAGGGAATGTCGAAGACTTCGCCCAACAATTGGAGCTAATTTGGCAAGATTTTTCGAAGGAGACCCTCAGGATGCTTTATCATTTTATGCCAAGTCGTTTGGCAGCTTGAATCCAGACTGTAGATGGTTTAACACTCTATTGAGCGCGTTACTGTTTCCTTTTTTAACGCTTCCTGTTTTTGTTATAGAGTGTATATGTATGGGTCTTTATATGTGTTCGGTAATAAATCTGCTGGAACATGAAAATTGAATTTTTTTTTAGTTTTTTTTGTATTGTCAATTTGAAAATTATCAGCAGATAAAAGTACCTTTACTTTAGTGTTCATTTATATTTTTCTGAGGAAGCCCCGTCTCCCATATGTGTCTTCTGCTTATTTATTTTATTTTCGATAATTAATATAAATTTAAAGCATATTTTTTGAGTTTTAATCATCTATGCATAGTATATTTGATAAGCATATGCATAATTTGCAGTTCTCTCAAATTACATTTCTAAGCATAAGAATAATATTTTTTTTACAGTACAAAACTCAAAAAAAAGTTTGCTCTCTTGGGTATTTTGACTTTTGAATATCAAGGGCTTCACACGTGCTTCCGAAGACTTTATACATTTATTTTTCACTTCAAAGTAAGATTGATTTTAATTAAATAAGAAAAAAATAATTACTATTCTTGGAGTTCATAGAATTGTATACATATATTTAATTCAATTTTATAAGATATATGCATACATTAAAATGAATAAAACATAAATTAGCTGTTAACATGTCATTGCATTAAATAAAAATTATTATTACATCAACCAATTCATGTTAATCACATCTGCGACCAACATTTCATATTATAGCAACATTAACTACATACCAGTCGAACATTTTATATGATTTATTGTTGTTTATTTTCAGGAATAATGTCATTTTTTTTTTGCCAAATTCATTTCCCATTTGCAAATTCAAAAAAATTTCTTCACAGCTTGCTTTTTCAAAACTGGTATTAAATCAGTCATTATTGTTTTCTGAAAAGTTCATTATTTTAAAATAGACTAAACACTTCTTATTTTAATATATTTTGGCCCTGGATTTTTTCCGTATATACTACCGCTAAAGTACCTAACACGTGATTTAGCATTAAAAACGAACTTTATTTTCGCTACGTAGTTTAAATTTATCCAAGCATTGTTATTCCTTAAGAAGAAAATTTCCTTTCTTGAATATGATCCTATGAATGCCAAAAAAGAAGCACGTTATTATTATATATTATTTTTATATATATAAAGGCAAGTTGGAATGATACAATTAAATAATAAGGAAAAAGTAAAATTGATAGATTTTATGATGCTATAATGGAAATGAATCCATATTTAATCGACTTTCACAAATGAAATTACCTCAGGATTTTTGTCTTCTATTTTTTGACGTTAGTCTTTCAAAAATGTTTTATATATGGACGTGTTTGGTAATGTTTGTAGGATTCATTAACTTAATAGAAGAAATAATTATCCTGTATAGTTGGAGAATTTGTTGTAATATTATTCTTTTAAGATAAATTATTTTCTCTATTTAAGGAAAGGTCGAATAAGATTAAAACTAAAATGCTTTTGTGTAGCATTATTAGTCATGGAACAGCACTTATGCATACGGTCTTCTCTCCAAAATGAGAAAATGTGCTAGAAATTCTATAAAAATCAATAAAATGTGTATTGGGAAGAGGCCAATTAATTTTCATTTCCAAAAAGAAAAAAAAAATAGATAAACTGCTTTCGTAAGTATTATTTTAATTTTTTTTACATAATATTTTGTTCAAATTTCCATTGGCCTTAATTATCATTCCCATATTAAAATAATTGTATTTATTTCAGTTTAATAATTTAAAATATCATTTATTAATTTTTATAAATTTTCATAAATAAATTAATATTTAATACATTATTAATATTGATTATAAATATTGTTCAGTTCATGCCATAAAATTCTAATTAATTTCGTACATTTCTGACACATGAGAAATTACATATTAATTTACATACTACAGGAAGCGTATAAAAATAAGTACATTCAAGCAAAAGTTAAGAATGAAAATTATTTTAAAAGTCTAAAATATTTAATGGAGAGTTACTTTTTAATTTCTTATAACAGCTGTATGTTAAGACAATATCGCTATTCTTGGAAAGAAAGATAGAAATAGCAATATAAGCTTAGTATATAAAAGTAAAGAAGAAATAAATAAGTAAGCGAAGAGTTTTCCCTTCAAGTCAAATCCTCCCATCCAAAAAAAAAAAAAAAATTTTTCCCTTAACTAAAAACCACAAGAGCAAATCCAGTCGATTTGATTCTTTTAAGTGCAAAATGCGTGTGTTTTTAAGTCTTACTTGGATTCCCACTTCTTACTTTCTATTTCAATATGTTAACGAAGAGCTCTGAGAATTCGAATCACGTAAATGAAACAGTCGTAAAAAGGAACCTTCAGAGGCACATGCAAAAGTAAACACTCATTTAAAATTCCAACTGTGCACGCCACACATGTGTAAGAAAGAAGAACCATTATACAATATAAGAAATTTCGAAACGAAAAAGTAGGGTACGTGTGGTGTTTATTACACAAAAGGCGAGACGAAGAGTCATTGTAGCGTTGAAGTATCAATCTTTAAATTTATTTGTATATCTTAGTATGAATATGAAGCCTTTTTTCAGCCAATAAAGAATTTTTTCTACAATTGGACATCAGCTCTTACTTTAAATTCAAAGTAAATGACAGTTTTCGGTTTGATGAAAAAAATGTATTATGAAGGTATTAATTTGTTTGTAGTTCAAATGCGAAATTATATGATGCTTCTGAAAATACTAATACAAAATGGTAAGAAATATTAAGTAAAAATTAAAAATATGAGTTAAAATTATATGATATTAAATATTTTTCAGAATTCCATACTCAATCCTTTGAAAAAAAGTTAAATTTTTATGTATCCAATTTTTCATCACTTTGACCGAATTAGTTCTTTTGGTAATTAATATAACGTTTTTGTTTATGTACATTTGAATCATATTTAAAATTATTTATTTCTCCAGTAATATTGAATTTTGGTTACGTCATGCATAAATTTAGAAACCATATTTTGTTATTTTAAATAAGTAGGAGCTTCCTGGAAGGATATGGAAATCCAGAGTCAAAAGTTTTAACAGAGGTTAATAGTTTGAATTAACTACAATTTCAAATTTCAAATTGGATTCTCAAATTCATTAAAACTGTTTAGTTCTTCCACGATTTTTACCGAATTTTTTCTATTTCTTAAAATTTAGTTTTATGAAATATATTTATAAAAGCTCAATATTGTGAAAGAAAGCAAAATAACAAAAGTTTATAAGCAACTAAGTACCAAATTAAAAAAAAAAAAAAGGATAAACTCTTCTAAAATTATAAGAATAGCATAAAAATAACAAATTAGCCAATCTAATAACATAACTTTCTTACAAAAATACTTTATTTAAAGAAAGGAAATACCATCACATTCAAATACATAAGTATTAAATCAAAATCCTTCGTTAATTAAACTCAAATTTCACTCAATTCTAGAGATTTCTGAAAAACTCAATTATAAAAAATCTGAATAGAAACTCATATATCATATTTATTGATTTGAAAATTGAAAAAAAAAAGGATGCACATAATTCTAAGTAGCATGAAATTATTGCTTTTCAAGATCTAGATAAATTTACAGACACTCTTTTAATGATGTTTATGTTTTTCTAAGAGCAATTTTTTTTTCATTAAAAACTTTTGATAAATGTATCTACAAAAATAATTTTGTAAATATTTTGTATTTCTAATGTTTTTATAAATGTATTTTTCATTCTTATTTCAGTTTTTGGTAACCTGTTCAAAATTAAACTTTATAATTCAGGTGACAAGACTTTGATAATCTATGTTTAAGGTCTCAAAACATATTTTAAAATGTTTCCTTCTTTAATAATTAAAGCACAATTTTGTACAATTATGCATATTTGATAAATTTGTATACATTGCTTCTGAAAATATTTTTGGTAGAAAATTTGTTTCACAATAAAGCTATATATTGTGAAGAAATTATGAATTTGATTAAATAACTTGTAATAAAAAAGAAGAAAAAATCTCTATTACCTGGAATGGGAATATTTAATATTAGTATAGTATTAATGTTTCTTAATAGATGATGAGGGATTTGCTTCACAATTTATATCTACGATTTAATAACGATAGTAAATTTCATTAATTTGCTCTCAGAATTTTCACCCAATGGCCAGGAAAAAAATTATAATACATTTACCTTAATATGAAGCAGTTCAAGTTATTTCATGTGACTTATTTTAGTAGTAGATAATCATAATACTTTCAACATTACTTTCACAATAGCCAGGGTACGATTATACGTAGTTTGACAATGTGTTGTGATTTCTAATTGTTAATTTTTAACATAAGATGATTACTTCGTCATTTATGTGTGGATGTCTCTCTCATCGTATTTCGATAGATGAAATTAAATTATGCATGTGTGTATGATTGACTGTTAAGGTATGCATAAATGCTTATTTTATCTTAAAATATCATATATGTAACTTCTATTGAATATTGAGGTTAAAAAATAGCTATATATATAGATATATTAATCAACTAGGCACATCCATATGTGTTTAAAATCGTAATTAATACATTGTATTTTAAATTTAGTGCATTATGATTAATTATCAGTAAAATTGAGAAGCATTTAAAATAATTAGAAGTACAATTTAATGTCCGAAACAATATTTGTCATAAGATATGAGTAATTACACAAAAATTTATAAATGAATAAGGTTAAAAGAAACGTAAAAAGAAATTGGTATCCTAATAAAATGTATGCGTGACAAGATTATATTAAAAAAATGTAGTTTTATTATTTTCGTTCCGAATATTAAGCAAAGTAAAGTTAAAAAGTCCTTCTTTCAAAGGAGGAAGCCTCGATTTTCCTGTAGAAATTTTTATAAAATATTTAAAAAAAAATTGTGACTCAATTTTCTGTCATAAGTGTTTTGCATTTAGAAATGTCTATCAATTTAATTTTTTGTTTAATATTACATTTATGAATGTTGCGGATTCGTGAAAGTTCTGAAATAAATCTTCTACCGCAAATTGTTGCATTTTCTGACAGCACAACAGCAAAAAATTATATTATGCATTTTGAGAAATTCTTTATTACTTATTTGGAAAGCCAAATCATTTGATAATCATATTTCATTATTCATGTGGAGGAAATGACTCTACAGGTGGAACCCTTTTCCCTAATTATAAGATTACATAAAACTTGTTAGGCGAAAGCCTATGTAATATGAAACAGCCAAGTGTTTGTACTAGCTGCTGTTTGGTGGAATCATGATGTGATTCAGTACCTCACCGGATAGGAAACTCTTTGCTTTATTGAAACTCCCTTCCTACCAAACACTTTGGTATTACACCATTATTCAGGAGCTTTATAATGCAATTTCAAAAATTTCAAGCTGTAACAGTTAAAGAAAATTGAGGAGATATCTCTTTTTAAACAATTGTTAGGCCTTTTTTATATTTTGAACTGCAATGGAAGATAAAGTGGAAATACAAAAAAAAATTTAATTTAACAGTTTGAGTGGATAATAATTATTCACAATATCAGTAATTTAAACTCAGCACAATTACTAAATGTTTTATTTATTAATTTATTCAACATTTAAATTTAAACAATGAACCAGGCAGGAATATCCTCTTTTTTAATATTTAGATTAAAAGTATCGAAATATACTGTTATTTTTTTCTCAAAATATATATTTTTTTGACATAAGATATGTATTCTCACAGCTTAGAATAATAAATGCTTGATGTTTATATACATTTGTGCGTGCGTATCTGACCTGTAGTGAATGTGAAAAATAGGGCAAATAAGATTCTGAACAACATTGATGTCTAAATTATCTTTAACACAAATGACCAAAAACTAATCAATTGTTTAAGAACGATTCTCTATTTTTAATCTAGAGACAATACAGTTAACTCGGTCATGCTTCAATATTTCAACTTCTAAATCGAATTAAGGGAGACGACTTTCGAGACCAATTCCCTTTAATTCGTAGCTGAAGATTCTACAAATCCAAGATTTTTTTTCTGTAGTATCCCCACTATGTAAATTGGTTAAATTTGTAATAGGATATAGCAGCAGGACGGCATATATTTAATTTCAATATTTATAAGAAATTTTTTCCGTATTTGAACACCCATAAATTATGTATTTCAAAATAAAAAAGAATATTCCTTTTTAGATGAACATTTCTTTTTAAATTAAATTTTTTTCAAACTTTCCAATATCGAAAAATTTCAATTACTTCTGTAAATTTTAATATTTTCCTGAAAAAGTTTTTTTTTCAATTTCTAGGAAATATTGTCTATAGCCTGGAGCGCTTTTCAGACATTAAGAAAAAAATTGAAAATCAGCAATATATATATTTCGCGTACTCAAAATATAACTATTTACCTCTAAATTCTTATTTCAAACACAATTAAAAAACAAATTATGTAAAGCATCTATTAAAAAGCTGATAATTTTATATTGAATACCAAAATATGTCTTAGAAATATGGACTCTTGACCATCATTAAGGTAAGATACTGAAAAAACATCTTAACGTTTTGTATGTCAATGGGATTTGGTGAACTGTGAATTTAAATTTAAATTTCTCACTAAAGTATCTAGAGATTTGAGATTCTAAATTAACATATGTAGGAAACGTCACACAATATTTTAAGTATTGAGCTGGTTAATCTCTGCTATATTCTTTGAATTAATCAAAGAAGGTAAAAAAAAGATAATATTGAAGAAGACAATATATAAGAATTGAAATGAAGATAATATTGAAATTACACAGAAATTTGTTATTAAAAAAATAATTCTCAAAATACAACGAAAAGCAAGAAGACTTATTGCAAAACATTTTACTATAGGACAACATTTTAAAAGTAAAAAAAAAAGTAATTAATTATATAATCTACAAGATAATGATGGCTTATGAATTCTGTTATGTGAGACTACTCTGATTTGGAGAGGTAAGCATTAATAATAAAATTATTTTTAGCCTGAATTAAAGACATCATGTTAATTTAGAATAAATTGAAGTTTTAAAAAGTGTTATTCAGTATTAATGCAAATCTAACCAAATTAAGGCAATTATATTTCAAATAAATTTGAAAATCTGAAAGTACACTAACTTTTAGAATAAGGTTTTTAAATGTTATTTCATGTGAAAAAATAATTCTGACGCTAATTGTAAAGGAAAATTATATTTACATTATATAATTTTCCTTTAATTAGTTACATTGTATAATTAATGCATTAAGCTATTATACATTTTTAAAACCGTTTTAAATTTCTTTTGATGTTTCTAAAGTTCACGGATTTAATTTCAGTATTTTTCTCACTTTAATATCACTGCTGGAATCTTCCAAAATACGTCATTATAATCATACATCAGATGATATTAAATAAAGACAAAAAAAATTTTTTTTTTTAATATTTTAGATACATATTAATTACATTTTAATTTAAATTAAAAGTTATGTTCATGAAAATAATCTGTAGGGATACATTTTCCTCTTGAGAATAAACGCTGCTTGCGTCTAGTTTTCTCGTGTATTTCTCCAGTGTGCAGCTAAACTATTCTCATCAACAAACATAATTTATTTTAATAAGTGCTCTAAATTTATAATTAATGTTCATAAGAAGCATAATTATAGTGACTTAGAGATTATAATGCATAGGAGTTTAATTGTTATATATTAAGAGTAATTATATTCAATTGAGAGAGAGATAAATAGAAGTAAATACTAAAATACGCAATTTTAATGATGTTTAACCAAAGTGGTACAATTAATATTTTAAGAATGTGGGAAAGAAACAGCTTTACATCATACTTGAATTGCTTGAAACCATTTAAATTTCAGATTTTCACCCGAGAAATTGAAGGCGAACTGTTCCCCTCTTCATAATATTTACCATTATTAAAAGTGTGTTTCCTGCATAACAGGATTTCCTATTTATCAGGTGATTCTAAGAAAAGCTTGAAAAGCGTAAACAATTTATCTCAATGCATAATATGCATAAGCTTTCTTTCATAACATGATTTAGAATAACTAAGAGTTACGCAATAATATGAGATAATTTTTTTTTCCAGGAAAACATGTTGGACGGATAAATTTTCTCATTTTTCGAAATTAGAAAATAGTGTTGAAATTTCAAAAAAAAAAAAATTCTTTTCTAATCACTTTTCAAAACTTTATGTTTATCCAACTTCTTTGGCGTATCGATGTTCTTACGAAATAAATGTCTTAATAATTGTAGCCTTCACCGATATTATAAACATATTATTTGGATAAATACATTATATTAAAGAACTCAACATTATATGAATGCACATTTTATTTTTAAACTATGATTTCAAGTATAATTACTGTTTCTAAGAGGAGAGCAAATATTTATTTCATATTAATTCAAACAGTAATTTATTTTGCTGCAATTTAATAGCTTCAATTATGTTTAAATGCAAATATAAATACAAATAATGTGAAATATGATGCAAAAGTGAAAAAAAAAGTAAATATAGGATTTCGATTCCAAGTATGGAAATCGAAAATGACATTTTCTACATCTGTATATTCGTTGAATAGTGGATTCAACGATTGTAATGGTTACTGAATAATTTTTGTTTCAAAATATTTTTCAATCAAAAGAAAATGAAAAGACTCTTAAAGATATGTATTGAGCTCAGTTTTCACGTTTTAACACATAGGGCAGTGAAATTGTTAAAAAAAGTGTGCCAAACTATCGTTTAATGTAGAAGACTTTAAAAGAACCTTATATTTTTTCAACCTTATATTTTTTTATTTTAAAATAGCCTTATATTTTTTCAATATAAGGCTGTGCAAAATCTTTATAATCAACAAAAGAATACTATAAGATTCCCAAGACGTAAGAATACGAATAACGTAAAAAAATTACCAAAAAAGTACTTAATTGAAGAAATAGCTTGAAGAGCAATGCAAATGAAATCCGAAGCGTCCATGTGACAAGTGGCTAACCAGAAACATCCAGCCCATAAGAGAAGAAATTATTTCCCGTGCAGATTTCAAATCGTCCAGCCATGCTCAGTTTGAATTGTTGAGGCATTACAGTCCATTCATATTATACCGCAAATCGGATATCCGGAATCAATAATAAAGGCGTATTTTGTGCTTCCATGATTACATCTCGAAAGTCCCAAACATGCTCTATGGGATCCGGAAACCCTGCCGACCAATATATGTAATAAACATTCAAGAATGCCTAACAGATTTTCGACAGCTACTGTGTGATAAGTTGGCACATTGATATCCATAAAAAAGAAATTTGGACCCGAGGCGTCTCTAAACAGACGCACAAATGTTAGTAGAATCTAGTTAAACTGCTGTTTGTAGAAAATGCAACACCATGAAGGAATCATCAGAATCAAATGAAATTCGCAGCAAATGTCAATTATAGGATATTATGCAAATTAATAAAGTTTCAGAGCCATCGCGCGTGCGCGGCGCGCGCAGCGCCCTCTGAATTGATGCTGAAAGCGTATAAATAAAGTGCTGTAGCGGGACGTTGAAAAAAGTCTATGATTATTTGTTAGTGGCAAACGTTTAGTGAGACCTGAGTATGCCTCCACGACGGAAGAATAAGAAATTCAAGCAACTTACGGAGTTTGAACGAGGGAGGATAATCGGCCTTCGAGAAGGAGGATTTTCCTATCGCGCAATAGCAGCTCGTATGCAGCGGAACAGTTCCACAGTGATGCGAGTTTGGAAGCAGTGGACCGACGAGCACCGAACAACTCGAAAAACAGGCACTGGACGACAGAAGGTGACGTCAGAGCGCGATGATCGACACCTGCTCCGCATGGCGGTGAATGATCGCACAGCTTCCTCCAGGCAGCTGGCAGCACGTTGGTCTACTGCTACAGGTGTACAATTGTCGGCTTCGTCAATTCGTCGTCGTCTGCTGCGCCGTGGATTGCGTGCAAGGGTGCCTTTATACAGGATTCCCCTCACGGCGAATCATCGACGGCTGCGTCGGCAGTGGGCTCTTGAGCACAGAGACAGGCGAGCTGATTGGCACCAAATTGTCTTTTCAGATGAATCACGCTTCAATTTGTGGACCCATGATGGCCGTGTTCGTGTTAGACGTTATGCCGGTCAACGCTGCCTTCCTGAGTGTATTATTGAACGACATAGTGGTCGAACACCCGGAGTTATGGTCTGGGGTGCGATTTCGTATCATGGACGATCCAATTTGATACGAATTGAGGGTAATCTCAATAGCAACAGGTACGTCCGTGAAGTGCTACAGCCCGAAGTCGTTCCTTTCCTTCAAGGCATCCCTGGAGCTATCTTTCAGCAGGATAATGCACGCCCACATGTTGCGCGGACTGTTCGAGACTTCTGTTCAGCACAACGCATGCAACTTCTTCCTTGGCCTGCTTATTCACCGGATATGTCGCCTATTGAGCACGTGTGGGATATGGTTGGTCGGCGTCTCGCTCGTGATCCGCGTCCTGCAGTTTCCAAAGACGAACTTTGGTTGCGCATACAAGCGATATGGAATTCTCTTCCTCAAGCAGATATTCAACATCTGTTTGACTCCATGCCACGTCGTATAGCAGCACTTATTGCAGCGCATGGTGGCTGCACCAAATACTGATTTCGGACGCTTAATTTGTTTCTTTTGTTTTGAAAATTTCATCATTTATTTGTATCAGTACAAGTCGTTTCTGCATTAAATTTCATTTGATTCTGATGATTATTTCATGGTGTTGCATTTTCTACAAACAGCAGTATAGAAATGAGACTATCTATGACTGATTAGCCTTCGAAGACGAGAAAGTCGATTCATCAATCCAGCACGATGCCTTCCCAAAGGAGAACACAACGACCTCCACACCTATCTTTTATATGATGTTGGAGAGTTTATGGTATATTATCCGCTCTTTCCAGATGCTACTCACATAAAACAAGTTCTTATCCGTAAATAATATTCTAAACGATTGATTATCTTTCCAATTCTAATGTTATCAGTGCAACATAAATTGATGAGCAGACGTTAAAGGTATACATCATACAGGTCGTATTGCAAACGCACTATTACTGTGCAAGCCTCTTGGACATGGTAAAACGTGATATCGATCGTCCAATCACCTGTGCCGTATTTCTAGTAATCTTTCCCACTGATTGCCACTTTTTCATCTAATGTGTAGTGTATGATATGTGTCATCCGCTGGCGTGGCTTCTCGAGCTAACCATTGCTGAATCATCGTACAGCTATTCCTGTAGTGTCAAAATCTCTCTAAAGTCGTGAAACGATAACTTGAGCAATCCCGAACCCCAAAGCCACAGTTATAAGACTTTACCCTTCCTTTATCTTTCCAATGACTTGACCTCGAGCAAAATCAATCAGATCCCTTCTAATAGCTTGATTGTTTGACATTTCACATGGAGGTAGGAACTTGACATTTTTAAATAGATATACGCTGTGCATTCACTTTTCCAGGTATGCTTAGCTTACTCCGTCGGCGTGCTTTATTTCTCTCTTATACTCCGTTATTCCATATAGCTTTATATCTGCGTATGTAATACCGTATCCTATTCTAATTAGAATCCTGATTAGTCTTTATTTTGCTTTCTGCCTCATTGTTCCGCTGATATGCTAATTTTTCGAGTCTGTCCCTAATTTTTTCACATCAGTCTGTATATATATATATATATATATATATATATATATATATACATATTCTGCAAAGCAAGATGCAATGAGAGGAGAGGATGTACCGTAGAAAATGTTTAAATCAGTGCCTTGTCTGAATGTGCATGTTTTATTTTGTTTGGGTACACAATTATTTACTGCAAACAATTAGGAAAATCACGTTTATTTAAATTGACGTCACAGCTTTCAGAAACTTCGGTTTCTGTATGGGAATCCAATGAGGTTTCTTCTCTTTTTGGTAAATCATCAAGCTCAGATGACGTATCCTCCCTGAAAATAGAATTTTGTTTTTTATCAGGCAGATTAATAAATTCCATTTCTAACACTGGCAGATAGTTTTCAAATTCTTCGATAAATCTCACATTTTGGCTTGCTATTATTTTTTTTTTTTGGTTTTCTTATCATACAGGCGATATACCTTTGATTCTATTGAATATTTTATTAAGATATGTTCGTTTGATCTCGGCTCAAGTTTGCCTTTCAATTGTTTAGTTAACACATATGCTTTTTGTCCGAACATTTTAAAGTATGATACATTTGATCATACTTTAAATGATCACAAAAATAATGATGACAATAAATAATTCGTATGCTCTTGCTAGGATAGCCATTACTAATGTAAATGGAACAATGTATTACTTCCGGCTAGTAGTTAGAATTTAATCCTGATTGGATTAAGAGATACCTAGCCATTTGAAGTACATTACGATTTGTTCTTTTTGAAACTCCGTTTTGCTCAGGGGTCATAACAGCAGATTTTTCTCTTTGGATTCCTTGTTCTTTACGAAAGGTTTCGAATTCTGATCTTCAATATTCTAATCCATTACCGGTACAAAGTGCCTTAATTTTGTTCCCTGTTATATTTTCAACTAAATCTTTAAAGTTTATAAAGACTTTCTCCCCTTTAACCTTTAGTTTCCCAGAAATTTAATACTACGTATCTTGATTTATCATCAATGGAAGTAACGAAAAAAGACGAACCTGGTTGGTGGTGCCTCTGTCCCTCCCTATTTCGATGTAACACGCCCTCCTCTAATCCTGTTGAGCTAACATTCTTCCACTTAAGCTCATACAGAGCGGTTTCACACTAAGTGCTTTACTTCTGCTTAATTATTAAAATAAAAGGAAGTGTAAACTGTTTCTAAGGCATGTTTTTTCTCATAATTGAACTAGTGACGATATACTTAAAATACTGGCATAAATGCCTTTGGGGGGAACTTAAATTCCCTCTACTGCTAGTGACGGTACTCGCATAGATTCGCAGAAGTCAGAATGTACAAGTTCTGAACAATTTTTACTTTTGGAAAAAGATCAAGAGTCTGTTTTGACTAGATGCATATTTGTATGCCATTTTTGAAATTCTCTGACGATATTTGCCGTTTCAGTTTTCGGTTTCACATAGTATAAATCTCGTTTACGGATCTCTGTCATCAGAACAGTTTCGTTGGCTTCGATTACGTGTGCTATTTTTTTGGAGAAAATAAAAGAGCAATTGTTCATTGTGGCTTTAGATGTGGATATTGGGATCAATTTTAGTTTCCACTCATATAACACTTTTTGAGAATAATTTTCCTGGAGTGTTCAGGATTTCAAAAGTAATACTAACCAAACATTTGCTGGTTACTTCAATAGTTTTATCAACAGCTAATTTCACGGAACAGTTTTTTTTTTCTTTCATTTCGATGAATAGCTTTTCATTGTTGTACATATGAGATGTAGCTCCACCAGGAGGTTGAATTTCTTTCGTTCTGGCCTTTATTTTAGCACATAGCCGCGAATGTATTCATCAGATTTCACTAACATGGGAAAATCCATACCTAGTAGATTCATACCATATCAATACCTAGGCCCATAATCAATGATTGAAGTAAACGTTGTGAGAACTATGACAACATTACGAAAATGAAGTTTCTTTACAAATAGACATATAAAAGACAGCGCGGCAGGATAAGCTTTATGCTTGGAGATTCAACACCAGTTGTACTGGTAGTGATGTATTAGTTCTAAGGAGATCTTAGCTATCCCTCGTGCGCATGTGTATCCTGAATTTACATAGTGCGACGCAATCTATTTTATGTTGCGTGAAGAGAATGCAATTATGCAAATTGATAGTCAACACTTCTCTTGTTCAGTATTTTTTCATTTTAATTGGTCACTTTGTTTATTTTGGTCGTTTTTAATAAAGTTATAGTTTTATCTTCACTAAAATATTTTCACAATTTCAGAAAAATTATAAAGTCTTTAAAAAAATTAGAAATCTTTATTTAAATTAAATCTTCTGACAAATTGCTTACATAATAAATTTAGAAGACTGTAAATCCTCACACACACACACACACACACATATATGTATGTGTATATATTATGTGTATATGTAAGTATATATGTATGTATATGTATGTATATATATGTATAAGTATATATGTAATAACAATAATATTGTATATATTTATATCAATAATAGCATATGTATGATGACTGTATGTAATATTATGGTAATAAAAGCGCTCAATATGGCATATGTAATAATAATATGTAATGTATGGTGTAACCAATAATAATAACTATATGTAATAATGTGCGTGTTATTTGCAGTAGCCAATGGCAAGCTGTTGTGCGTTATGTAGCCAACAATAATAATAATAATAATAATAGCAATGACATATTGTTGTATAATAACGTATGTTATTAATAGCCATGTAATAATAGCCAGCAATAATAATATCAACATAACAATAACTTTCTAACCTGCAATAATATGTATAATAATAGCAATGACAATGATGACAGCTCTGTATAATAATAGTAAATGTTGGTAATAACAATAATAATAATATGTATGTAACCAATAATAACAATAATAATATTAAATGACGTAATAATATGCCATGTGTATTGACCCGTAGCCAATAGCAATGGTAATGATGACTGGCAATGTGTAACTCTTAATGTATTGATTGGTAATATGTATGTATGAAAATGACGATGATGTGTAATATGCTGGCCAATAGCCAATAACATGTCATAATAACTCTAACAATAATGTATATTGACCGTATATGTAAATGACGTAATAGCCAATAATAGCAATAATAACCAATATGTATAATAATAATAATAATAACCAGCAACTCTTCAATGGCAATAATGGCATAATAACAATGATGTGTAACCAATATGTAATGACAACAATATGTAATGACGTCTATGTTGTGTAATAACCAATAGCCAATGTGTTGGCCAACCAATAATATGGCGTATTGACAATATGTAATGGCCGTGTTATTGTAATAATGACGTGTTAGCCAGCCATGTAATAGCCAATGATATTGATGGTATTAACCAATATGTAATAGCAATAATAATAGCCAATACAATAACAATGTTATGATGACCGTAATAATATTAATGATGTTGTCCACATGTGGCCAATAATAATAGCCAATAGCCAATAATATGTAATAATGGCAACCAATAATGTATGTTATATGTATGTAATGTGTCGATGACCGTAATAACCAGCAATGTGTGATGACAGCAACAATAATAATAGCAATGACCGATATTGACAACTCAATAATAATGTGGCAATGACGTATTGTCTAACAATACAGCAATAATAATAATGTGTAATAATAACCAATGGTAGCCAATAGCCAATGATAACCAATATGTATGTAATAATAATGATGATGATTGATTGTTGATGTTGACAGTGTGTTGATGTTGTTGATGATGATGTTGTTGTGGTGAATTGTTATTGTTGGGTGAGGAAGTTGTTGTGTGTGTGTGTGTGCGTGTGTGTGTGTGTGTGCGTGAAAGAGAGAGAGAAATTTATTGTAAGCACTGCTGCTTTTGATTGCTATTATTTTGAATTAGATGCAGTTATCTTGGCTTCCTAAGATGAAGTTTTTATCATGTTACAAAACTAAAAACACTTATTTCTAATTATATTATATTACTTAATAAGCTAATGTGGACAATATAAGAAGCTTAAGTGATCTAAAGCGAATGGTGGGTAACTGTATGTTAATATTAGGTATACTCGTCTCATTTTTCTACGATTGTACCGTTCTAAAAACTTCCATGGAGCCATGGAATTGGAAGCTCCTCACTGAGTAATTAATCCCCATATTATTTTCGTTCTACTGACTGATATTGAATTTTCAAACAGTTGTCGTTGATTTTGATCGTTCCGCTAGAGAGATATTAACAATAGATCTGTGTTAAAGTATTGCTTGAGATAGCTTAAGAACGAGTTGAAAATTGAATGAAAGACTTCGTTGGAAGTTTACAGCAGGAAAACATTGCACACACATACACACATACACTCCCCATCCAAAAATTATATATATATATATATATATATATATATATGTGTGTGTGTGTGTGTGTGTGTGCGTACAATTTTTGATTTTTTATACCATTTTTCTATATTGTAATTTACTACAGTGTATTGATTGCATCCGCAGTTCTGATATAAATATGCATATTTCGATTACAGGGCATGGAGTGACATTATTTTTCATTTCCATTTTATGTTCTTAGTTATTTTGTTCTCTTTCTTTATTATGATTTTAATGTTGTTTGAGTTGAAACAATATATAATTATTATTAATGGTTTTTGGACGGTCTTAAATTATTATTTTTTTCATGTATTGAAATAAAATTTTGGCTTATCTTCATTATAATTTTTTGCTTTTGATAATAATTATAATTTGATTTTTCGTTTACATTTTTAAATATCTGATTTCTGTTTTAATTAATTTATCTTTGTTTTAAATAAATTTCAAATTTATTTTAGAATTTTTAATATGCACTTTATCTTATATCATATATATAGAGAGAGAAAGAGATTTTGTGAGATTTATATGCCAAAATATTTTGAATTAAACTTATGAGAGCGACATATAAGCATATCAATTGAATCTGAGAAACATACCTTAAGGAATATTTAGTAACAAGTAATTTATTCGATTACTTGTAATTATTTTTATTTTGTTCCATATTTAAGCAGCGGAAATGACTTACTGTATCCAAAATATAATCACTCTCGCAACTCGTAAATTTAATTATATGTACTTCTATAACAAATAATATAAAATAAATCATGTTTATAGCTTTAACTATTGCTTTAAATTAATTATAACTATGTGTGTAGTTACTATCATTTGCTTTAAGCTGATGAATAATTTATTAATAAATGTTTTCAAAACTCTTAAATAACGCATTGTATTTTGTAATAATTTTTGACTTATAACATTTATGTGCATTTGATTAGTGACGGTTAGAAAATAACGTTTAATTAGTATTGTATCTGACATTATTTATATAAACTTAAACTTTCAGCTTTAATCGTTTAAGATTGAATATATGGATGAAAATATTCTATCTTTAAATTAAGTTCATAATAGTTGTAAGTAATACGTTAGAATTTTCTCCATAGCCTTTCTCCAATGCTAGTACTATTTTATTTCATTTAATATATTGACTGATGAAACAAATGTATCTTTAACTTTGATGTAAATGCTTTGTAGAGATTCAATATCTATGTTTAACTTTCAAGCTGGATAGTTCAAGTAAATTCTGTAATTCAAAAGGGTTCTTCAGAATTTTTGATAAGCTGTTACATAAACAAATCTTAATGAAATGATCACTGATTTCAGTCTTCTCAGAGAAACTTGAGAATTTAAAATTTATAGTTAAATTACTTGTATAAGTTACACGTATAACGCATAAGTACATATATTATAATACATAACACATTAAACGTATAGCAAACAAGTATTATATACTTGCATATTGTAATATATATTGAAATGTGAAATACATACTTATGGTACATGTTACTTATGTGTATGCATAAAAGTGGTTGAATTAAGAAATTTTATATACGAAGAAATTGCATGAAACTGTAATAAAATTATATTTGGAATATTTATAGAATTATTCAAGTTAAAATAGTTGTTTTGTTACATTTCTAATTATTTTTAAAGTAAACCTCAAAAAAAATATTGCAATACATTTTATAGTTTTTTTTAACCCAAAATGTCTAATGGTTAGGGTGTATATAAAATATCCAAAAATGTAATATCAAACTAAAGTTCTAACAAGTGAAGTAGTGATTGCTATAAAACATAAAAAAAAGGGGAAACACATTTAGGTCCAATTAAGGGGCAATTTTCAATTAATGGTCAATTTCAGGGGCAATATTCAATTTATACACTTATAACTCGATTACAAACAGGAGGAATATATTTATGGGGAAGGGAAGTTAATAAAACCACCAGTTCCCCATTTTATCCTATCAGATGGTGTAGGATAAATAAACAACTGGAAAGACCAAAAAAAAAAAAAAAAAAAACAAAAAAAAAAAAAAAAAAAACACGAGATACAAAGAACTAACAATTTATTTGAAACTTAACAAGAACAACTTTAACATTTTCAACTTTAAAACTCGACCTTCACAGGTCTGGAATCTGCGAAGCAAGTGTGCCGAAAAAAGTACGATCCCTTCTTTTCTTCAAATCTGCTTGCAGCTCCGCAGTCAAAAATGATGTCAAAAGATGACGTAGGAATCCGCCACACATTTAAATGTAAGAAGCTACTTAACGAAATAATGATAATATTCAACTATAAGCAATTATCCTAAATAAAATTAATATATTTATGAATTACGCAGCATATGCTTACTCATAATTTATTAAAGTACTATTAATTTTTTTTTAAAACCAGCTGGAAGGAATCATTATTTTGAGAAGTAATATATTACATCTTAGTTATTCTTATCACAAATTAATTACCCCATTTTATTAATAGTAACTGAAGTCAGTAAACATTTAAAGTAATTAATGATATGTACAGATATTTAAAGCAAGTTATAAACCCAGAATGTTATGTAATAATTGATGCAATAGCTACAATTGCTTTACTGGTAATTTAAAAATAAATAATTATTGCTTTGCTTATGGTCCTAAATAATGTAACAGAAGATTTCTTCTCATAAATATAAAGTATTCAAATGAAGGCAATCACTGTTGTTCTTATACACTACTAATGTATAAATATCAAAATCTAATTTATATATAAATATAAGATGACTTATACTGCTTTACATATCTTAATAAACCTTGTTTCAATCCTTGGTAAATATTCATGTCTAATATTATTCTTAATAACATTTTTGACGAACAAAACGAGAAATCTAAGGCAACAGTGTTGAAAACATTTCCTTATTTCACCATATGCGATTATTTTCGATGTTAAATCTTTAAAAAAATGTGTGAATAGTTAGTTACTTGATTTAGCATGAATAATTTCATTCTTCTTAATTTAATCTTTTTCTTCCAGTCAGACACTGTTCATTGAATGCAAATTTACAAAAGAGATGAAATGAGCTATATATAATAATAAGTTTTTATGCTATTGAAAGGAAAGATTGATGATTCGAATTGCTTTATTTTTTATAATATGAGTTATAACCAACTATTATTCAGGAGGTTAAGTTAACTTGGATTACAGTGACATCATAATTAAAATAATTTTTAACTTTATAAATAAATCAGTAATGGTTTTATAATCTTAAAAAGTATTGTCTAAAAGATTTAGCTACTTAGTTTATTGGAGGTAAAGGCATTATTAAAAAAATAACATATTAAATAATATAAAATAAATAATAATTATATTGTGTGAATTTAAATTCTCAAGGATTTTCTAGTTACTCAAGCAATTCAATTTAAAGTCAGACTTGATAAATACTTTAATTTATGTATATAATCCATCTAAGTAAGTAATGTCTTAAAATGCAAACAAAAGGTTTGTTGATTAGTTGGATTAACGAATGTTTTTTCTGTATTTCTACTAAAGGATATCTATCTTTATTTCAATAAACCACCAAAAATGTTAAGACTTATGCAACAAATAAAAACAGAATTAAAGTTATTGTATTAAAATTAGCTAAATTAGTTTTGCCTAAGAATTTGCTTGAAGAAATATTTTAGAAAACACATAATGCTAATTAATTCTTAAAATTAAAAATTATATATATATATATATTAATTATTAAAAATTAATTATATATATATATATAACACATCGATCAATAACTCCCGAGTCTAAAATTGAAAGCAACATTTTTTTTGCAAATTTTTTTTTTATTCATCAACATAACACCTTTTGTTAATCACCTTTTAGTGTGATACAATCGTTCCAACGCTTTTCCAAATCTGTTTTTTTTTTTTTCTTCCCAAAAAATTTTTTTTCTTTTTTTTCCCGCAAGAATCTTTTGTTGCGAGTAAAATAGCGTTCTGAATCATCGACTCGTTGCTGTTTTGTTCATCGAAAGCAATCAGGACACATGAAAAACCTTTTCACTTCACTTCAAAACCTTTTTCCTGGTCCGATCGACTTAAAATTATGACACGTTTCAAGCAAAGGTTAGTACTCTAGAAAGACCTGGTTACTGGTTTACTACGAGCGCCATTTCTGGGTTAGTCTTGGGAGTTATTGATCGATGTGTTATATATATATCAGTAATCATTTATTCATTTTATTTTAAAGTTTCTTATTACAATTTGTTATATTTTTATAAATGTTAAAAGTTGTGTTCTTATTATTAAAAAAAGTCAATACCCGACACTTCTGTTTTTGAGGAAAAATTGTGAAGCTTTTGAAATTCATGAGGTATAATAAGATGACAAAGCAAGTAAATTTATGATTATTCAACTTTAAAAAAAGGAAAATACCAATGTAACATAAGGTTATTGAATATGAGAAAATTTACTTTTCTTATTTAAGCACACACACACAATATTTTGTACTGAAAAAAATTATTTGAATTTCTAGGAGATTACCAGTAGAAGTAGTATCAGAAAACATTTTTTTACCACAAAACATTGTAAAACACTCTTGACTGACTCAGTTCAGCTGCCTTCATTTAGTCATTTTCATTTCTGGAAAGATTAAAAATTTTGTAGTTTATTGAAAATGACAGCAAAAGTTTTTTGAAGCTAATGAAAATGGTTTTTTTTATGAAAACAAATATTTCCTGAACTAAAAGTCCTTGCGCACACTATCAAAAGTTCTGATACAATACTTTAGTAAGTTAACGAACATATCGCTTTTGATCAATTAAATGTTGGTTATTTTATTTTATTTTTTTAAATACAAAATAACATTCAGGGTAATATACATAGCCTTTAATTGAAATTAGTTTCTTTTTAACCTGTGAACATTTAATATTATTTTCTTAATTTAGATTATAGCGATAAAGATAACCAAACAAATTACATGAATTGTTTCAGATATTTCTGCTCTACGTATATTGTTCTATTAGCCACAATATGGGCCATGTGGTCCCAGTGCTCTTAAATTAACTCAACCAACATCCAAATATGTACAGTTTGCTGTGCTCCCAAGTTCTCTTATTATTCATAACACAAAGGAACTTAACCCAAAGAGCATAATTTGTTTCAGAATCTTACTCGCAGCGTAAACCTTTCTTTAAGTGAAATAGTTTTTCCTATATAAATTATTGTAAAATACAGTAGTGCACTACAGTCTGATATAAATGTACGAAAATCTTATGTATGACATTTTTTTCAAAAATAATTACATGTATAAATATTTGAGGCTTATGACGCTACGCCCAATGCATGATTTTTCAAATTGAAGGGGAATGCTGAAGTTAAAACGTGCATTAAATTTCGAAGGTAAATTTGGTTAAATGTAAAAGAATATTTACCTAACACTGTAATAATATTATTGTAGAAAAGCCACTGTATTAGTCAGTACAATATTGCTAATCCATATGCTCTCTATGTATTATATTTTAATAAAAATATCTTACAAGATATAAAACAAAAAGATAATCAGGAACTATTTTAAAATAATTACAACAGAAAAACAAAATTATAAGTAAACCATTTGAAAACTGAGAATCGCGAAGGTAAAAGAATTTGCTTTTATAAGGAAGAAGAAATAAAAAAAAATGTGAATTAAATAGTAATTTTGATTATAATTGCGATATTTAAAATTCTAAATGATTAATTTTAATTCAAAGATTAATTATTATATTTCTACACAATATTTCCTAGTTAATGAAAAAAATCAAAATATATATATTATTAAAGATATTACTAACTATTTTGTACACAAATGCTATGTTAAGGATAACATTAACAAAATGATAGTGCACAATACTATACATGAAAGTTTATAAATGGTTCGTTTAGTAGGATTAATTTTTGTAGAATTCTTTTTAAAAAAAAAGATCTTTATTCTAATTAAACATATCACAATTAAAGCTACTTTTATGTGTAACAATAATGGGTAGACTTGTTTTTAAATTATAAAAAAAGTAAAAATATAAAAAAGGAACAAAAATGTAACTACACAGAATTTAAATATTTTAATCATGATCATTAACATGCTATTACATTTGATTTGAACAGGGTAAAAGATAAAGGCTTGAAAGTTATGATGGATGCTATTACAGATTTCATACTAAAGGCAAAATAATAATAATTAATTCATCAAAAGAAGGATGTATGGAAAAGAAGAAGGATGAGGTTAGAGAGGATTAAAGAAGGATGAGGTTAATAACAACAACAATCTTGTTTTATTATAGTTTATCAGTAATAACATTTAATGAGTACAACGATTTATAATGATATTAATAATATAAGCCTTAACCCTAAATATGGTATAAAAATAAGTGAAATAAATAAATATTTACAGAGTTACAAAAATAATTATTATTTGTTATCCTAACACTGTGCCTAGTAATTCGGCTACTATATGCGAATATTACTATAATGTAATTACTAATAAACATCAAGAAAATTATTCTTATTTAGAAAATACATTTATGGACAAATAAATTAATTCTATATTAAGAATCTTTCTTTGAGAATAGGCTTACAAATAAACAGAATTAACTATATTGAGATCTTTAAAAATTCAAAATTTCATAAATATCCTAATAAATTCAGTATTTTCACTAAAGGATATAATACTTACATCACAAAAGTAGGTAAATTATTACAAAATATTATGAACAAAATTAATACTACGGCAGTCATTGAATTAGTTTATATATAATGAATAATATAAAAAAGAAATATGTATTTGCTATACATAGATAGGATTTCGAAGACAGTTTTAATTCTATAAACGAGATAACCTAGTTAAGGTGCTATTAATTAATTATATGAAGTATAGATGTAACGAATTTTTCTTCTGAAAAATTAATTCATAAGTTAATATTGTATTCATATACAACGTAATCAGAAGAATAAAATCTTTTTCTAAACTAAGGGTATTCTACAAGGAGAGTCTGCGAGAATAGTGTGACTGAATGATTTGACCAGGTTAAGTCTTATTAATTATTTAAAAATTAGTAAGGTAGGTAAAATGAATAATAAATATGAACTTTGTTCCATAACATTAATTACTCAAATATAGTTTATCTGTGAAAATTATTCTCTCATGCAACACATGGATCAATACGTCCCGAGACTAACATTGAAAACAACATTTTTTTTGCAAATTTTCTTTTTATTCATCAACATAACACCTTTTGTTAATCACCTTTTAGGGTGATACAATCGTTCCAACGCTTTTCCAAATCTTTTTTTTTTTTTTTTTTCCCGCAAGAAATCTTTTTTGTTGCGAGTAAATAGCGATAAACAGCTTTCTGAATCATCGACTCGTTGCTGTTTTTGTTCCATCGAAAGCAATCGCGGCACCCACTTGGAAAAAACCTTTTTCATGCTCAATTTTTCATGAAGGATAGTAAATACACTTCCATATGATATCTGTGTCATCTCAGCAATCTCACGGAGCTTCACTTTACGATCTTTCATTATAATTTTTGTCACTTCACTCACATTTTCCGGTGTAACGGCTTCCACGGGTCTACCCGAGCGTCATTTGTGTCGGTACGACCACGTTTAAACTCGGCAAACCACCGACAAATCGTTGCTTTTGATGGACAAGAGTCCGGGTAACATTTTTCAATCCATTGTTTCGCTTGCACGGTGTTTTTACCCATTAAAAAACAATGTTTTATCAGAACACGAAACTCGGTTTTTTCCATTTTTTAAACAAACTACAAAACGACTTTACTCCAACCTCGATAACTCAGCTGTTTCTGGTCCGATCGACTTAAAATTTTGACACGTTTCAAGCAAAGGTTAGTACTCTAGAAAGACCTGGTTACTAGTTTACTACGAGCGCCATCTCTGGGTTAGTCTTGGGAGTTATTGATTGATGTGTTATGGATGAGTTGTTTAAAAAGATCGAATGACTAAGATAAGTATGACCTTTAAACTCTACTTAAATTATGTGTATGTAATAGTTTAAATAAGTATGTATGGATGATTTGAATTACTTCAAGACGTCTAAAATAAATTTTCATTTATTTTTTATAATGCATTGTTTTATTTCTGGGGATGCGTTATTTTCCTGAATAAGATTTATGCTTGCATTTGGTTTATTACCATTTTATTATAAAGTAGTTTCTGAAGAATAATGCTTTGCTGTGATTCAAATATGATCTCGCCTTTTACAAATAGTTATTTTCTATTGCTTTCCTTTTTTTCCCACCATTTTTTGACTTACTTACTTTTTTCTTGATCATTTTTTGTAATTAGTATAATTGTAGTTTTATTTATCTTAAAATTGTTGTAGTTATTATGACTTTTAAGTTACAGGTTATATTCTTACATATTAAATAATAATTAATATAAAACTTATATTATGATTTTTAATATTAAAATTTAAGAGTATTGTGGTGTTTGGTAATTTAATTATTTAAATGTTTATTAGCATTGGTAATTTAATTATATCAATGTTTATTAGTATTGGTAATTTAATTATTTCAATATTTATTAGTATTGGTAATTTTATTTAATATTCTTATAATAATTCACAGAAATCATACTACGTATTTGCATTCAATTTATTCATTAATTTTATAATAATATGTTTTTAATAAGTATGAATTTACTTTTTAAATTTAGTTCACCACTTTTATACGATAGTGTTGTGATTTAAAATTAAATTATATACATGTTTAAATTAGCAAAGCTTGCATATACACGGACACAAACACACATAGAGTGTATATATATATATTTTCTATGTGTGTTTGTGTCCGTGTTATAGAGTGTATATATATATATATATAACAAATATATATATATATATATATGTTTTTTGTTATAGAGTGTATATATATATATATATAACAAAAATATATATATATATATGTGTTTTTTGTTATAGAGTGTATATATATATATATAACAAAAAAAATCGACGCACCCAGAAGAATTTGTCTAATGAAGTTAAAAATTAACGGATAGCAAAAAATATGTACTGAATAGAAAATGATTAATATTTTATAAAAATTGAATTATTTATTTCAGAGTTACATAGTTACAAAGAAATGAGCTCAATAAGGTGATGACCTAACTCTAGCCTGGATGCAGGCTACCACGACGAGGCATATACTGATAAAGCTCAATGATTTTCTACTGAGGTAATTCTTGTCCAATTCGCTCTAATTTTTGGGGTGAATCATCAACATCCCCTCGTAGATGCATTCGCCTTCCCATCATAACTTAGACAGGCTCGAATGGAGAGAGATCTGGCTGGCCAAGGAAGTGTTAAACAAGCTGTATGACTGTTCATAGCAATACGTGCCGTATGTAGTCTGGCATTATCGTACTGAAAAAATAAGGCCAGGTTAATGCAAAAAGGATGGTTGCAAAGAAGGGTTCATAATGTCTTCGACGTACTGCTGTTCTGTAAGTGTGACTCTAATGCCAACCAAAAGGGTCCGTCTATCAAGGTAAATGGCACCCCAGTCCATAACTCCTGATCGAGGGCCTGAATGGCATGTAGTATTGAAAGCAGTATCGACACGCTGCCCTGGGCATCTCCAGACACCTATTCGATGATCGTCATGGCACAATTGAAAGCGGGATTCGTCACTAAACACTATACGTCCCCAATCAGAATCATTCCAACAAAGCACCTCTTTAATCTGGCTGATCGTGACAAGCACCTCTGTAATCTGGATCGACAGTGTGCAGGCTGGAGTGGCAGGTGGCGTAGTGGTCAGTAGGACCGAAGATTTCATTCTATTAGCCGTCTGTGAATGATCATGGTAGACACTGGTGTGTGGGTCGCACGTCTGATGGTTGCTGATTCAGGTGCCGTGACGGCTGATCTGATAATCACTCTGTCCTCTCAATCTGCTGTGGCCCCAAGTCAACCGCTAATATCATGACGCTGAAATCTGCCATTGTCCAACCATTATTTCCAGCATCTTCTAATAGTCGGATAACTTTGACCCATATGACGAGCGATTCTTCGATTTGCCTAACCTTCTTTTTTCATTCCAATGATGCGTTGAAAAGTATCCTAAATCGCAATGCAACAGAACATTTGACCATTAGATTGAGAATCACTTCTTATATACCTCCTGAGAGCGCAATTCCAATGCGCTGTAACGTTCCCTTTCCATTTAATGGACATAACATTTTAATCATTTACATGATTTACATTTCACTACAATCCGGCAATTGCTTCCCTTTGCGTCATTATATATATATAACATATTATAATATAATGTAATGTAATATAAAGTAGAATGAATATTGTTCATCATTTTTCTTTTACCGCAGAATTAATCAACCCAATTTCGATTTCGATTGGTATAAATGGATCGATTTTCAAATTATATTATATATCTAAACCTCTTTCACTCTAAAATTACCTTCATACTTTTGATTTATCTGAAGCCTTAAAATTGGGTGAGAATATAACACAGCATGGCCATTCATTAACACTAGAACTGTAACATTCATAGGCGCTGCTTTATAAAGATGATGCTTTTTATTGTATGATATGGCAATTTCTCATGCTTACAGCATTTCTTTTATTGCCCCAGAAGATTGTTGCTTTGCTATTGTCTTTTTCTCTTTTGGAAAACTCTGTAACACAACCTATTGCTGTGAAACTGAATACAAATCTATAAACTATTTGTCGAGCAGTACTTGGCAGAGCTCATTCACATGCTTATCAATATCGCTGCTATTCACCTCCAGTCCCATAATATTGACCCAAAACACAATGTATGACAGAGTACTCTGCTAGAACTAAGTATAAGTTTAAAAAAAATGTGTGATCACAAGTTATACCAAGTGCTAGTTGAATGGTATTGAAACACCAACTGATACCACTAGAACTTACTTTGAATGCCTCATTTGACCTTCACTAAGCATGTGAAACTTTACTCATTACGCGACTTATTTTTTCTTACAATTTGTGTACTCTTTATGATACGGTATCCTATGTGATATTCCTCTGGATAGCAAATATATTTATCAAGTTCTTCATCAAAAGGCTATTGAAACATCCTAGAACATATGAACATCTCAATGTTGTTACATCGCATTTATCTTGTTTATAATGCTCATGAATTTTCTAACACTACGATTACCGACTCGGGTCATCTGTGACCCAAAACGTGAGTTTTTGATCGTTTCACAGTTGTATTCAAAATTCAGCTCCTTAATTTTTCACTTTACCTAAATATTCAATTCTAATGTTTGAAAAAAATATTAGTTGAATTCTAAAGTATACATTTTTTATTCATATGTCTATATTCTTAGAAATAACATGGGGGGGGGGGCATAGAGGACTCAAACAAGATAATTTACTTTTTTTATTTTATTTCAACCAGGAATATAATTCAATATTTTTCATTTACAAAAGAATTGTATATGGCGATGGATTGCACCTGCTTTTTGAAAAACGATAAGAATGAGAAGAGGGTGTGTCTACGCATCTGAATTATACCTGTTAGGCAGCTATGTGAGCATTTATGATTGAAAGCTATTGTATCTACGTATTGAAATGTTATCTAATGTTTTTATTTTTGTTTTAGGGGACAAACTAATCAAAAAGAATATTGTCAATGTTGTAAACTGAGTAGAAGGAAAACAAATTAAAGACATTCCAGTTTCGCACACGTTTAGTGATGGGCCACAGCAAAAAAAGTCTTTCGAAAGAAGAAGCTTTAAAATTCCAAAATGAACTTTGAGAAAATGATTCTTACGAAAAAATACATCTGATGAAGATTATGAAAATTTCGTTTTAAATGACGGAATAAATATTGTGGAAAATATTCATATAATTTCATCGTCTGAATACAGTTCAAGTGACAGCTAACTGAATGAAAAAAATCATAAGCCAATGCAGTTCAGGAATTCATGTGGCCATTTTCGTCTAGTGGTCATGGATTTGGATTAGTGGCAGGCGGTTTTCGTTCAGTCGTAGGTTCGATCCTTGGCAGCCAAAGACCCGCTGTAGCCGGGGCTGATGTACGTTAAGTCTGTCGGGCCACAATTCCTAACGTTTGCGTGGTGTAGAAGTTAGGAGAGGGGGTGCCAGCTCAGGTGTCGTACTTGTCACTTGACCGAGGTTCAAAATCACGAGGTCCATCGCCAATAGCTCTCGTGTTGCTTCTAGTGCTACGTTAATAAAACTGAAATAAACTAAGGAATTCATAAAACAATAAATAATTGTAAAAGTGTTTAGGAACAAAATAAAGGAGAGCATTCATCCTTTCAAAGTGATTTGGAAGAAGCGATGGATTGAACTATGTGGAAAATACTTCGACAGTGTTTCGTTTCTCATAGTCGGCGACCTTTTCAAAATATTAAAAAATGAAAATCCGGAACGTACACCATATTCCAAAAGAAATATTGCTAATACAGTCCTATAGCTTCCTGGAGATTTTTTATAAATGATAAAATTTTGAATATCATACAAATATACAAAAATGTACAGAAGTTGAGTCAAAATCAAAATTAAATAACGAAACTTATAGTATTTCTCTAGATGAATTGGTTTCCTTTATTGGAATATGATATGTTCGAGAAGATTTAGCTGCAATTGTGCTACCATCACTAGTCTTTGGTAAAATGTATAGGATCACAATTTTCCCACCTTCAACAATGAACCGAAATAGATTTCCACATATCATGCGATATATGCGTTTTGATTTAAAATTATCAAGATGAGATTGATTGAACGGTACACTAATATTTGCACTAATATCACATGTTTGGAATGCATTTTTGAAAATTGTCTCATTTCTTACGAAATCATGTATGCAGAAAAGGTTATTGTAGAAGAGCAGCTCTTTCAGTCAAAGACAAGATGTAGATTTTTGCAGCATATGCCAAACAAACCTGACACATTTAGCATCAATTGGGTTCGCTGCAGATGTAAACTCAAAATACAAAATCAATGCATTTCCATATTTGGAAAAGATAATTCCAAATCAAATGATCTATGTGTTGATGAAAAAAGTGCTCTTAGTTTAGTATAGCTTTATCTCAAAACAGGACGAAATATAAGAAATGACACTTTTTTTACACTTCGAAAACTTGACGAAAACCTGAAAGAAAATCGTTTTAACTATGTCGGAAAAATTAATATAGCAAAATGAGAAGTTCCAAAATTCTTGAAGAAAATAAAAAAATAAGAATTATATTCAACAATCTTCATGACACATAATAACAACATTCTTGTTTATTACCAATGTAAAAAACACAAAATGTACTTTTCAGTACATTGAAATCTTTAAAAGTTACTCAAAATGAGAAGAAAATTCTTAAAGTAATAAATTTCTGCAATTCCATAAAATGTAGAGTCGATGATGTAGATCAGATGGCAAGAAACTTTTCCGTGGAATATGCATCAAGGCGTTGGCCTACGCAATTGTTTTTCAATATTTTAGATCTATAGGCGATTAATGCATGGCTAATTTTAACAGACAATATGATCTTATTTCAGTAGAAAAGACTATATCCTAAAATTACCACAGGAGCTAAGAGAGAAATAATGTAAAAGAAGTTGCTGTAATCTGCCCACGCACTATCCCAAAAGTTTCAACAAGCGAAAATGTTTCCAAATAAAGCAATGCAAATGCAACAAAACTAATATTGTGTGTGAGAAATGTTCAAAGTTTGTTTTTGGATTATGCACAGTAAATTAGTCAAAAAATTAGTACATCAGTGGAACGAAGAGCCACAGCTGAGTGAAAGACAAATCCAGAGATTAACTAAGGTGAATCATGGTAGCACATGGCGCAAATATGCAATTATATGTAATGCGGGAGTGTCGCAGCGGGATAAGAGACGCCGGAGCTGTAAGCTCAGCATTTCTGGGAAGGCAATTACATGGCGTATATCATTTATCAGTCGAGTTGCTGGCCCCGTGTGAAATGTCGAATAACCAATCTGTTAGATGACATCTCGGTGATTTTACTCCAAGTAGAACCATTGGAAAGACAAAAGATGGTTGAAGAGTGACAAATGGGGCTGAGGGTTTCGGGATTGCTCGCAGTATCGTTTCACGACTTTGGAGAGAATTTCAAAATACAAGAACAACTGTCCAAAATACAGCCATAGTTGTCCTCGAGCAACCACGCCAGTGGAAGATGAGTATATTGCTCTACAGAAAAAAAAGGAACCGGCATCAAACAGAGGGTGAAATAGTAAGACACACGACGCAGGCTATTAGACGACCGATATCACGCTTTACGTGGCCTGGAGGCTACACAGTCGTGGTCTGTTTACACGACTACTCATTCTTTATGTACTTTTATCGCCTACGTATCGTAAAAGGCGTTTTCTATGGAGCCAGAACCACAGAAGTGGTCTGATATTCAATGTTGTCAAGTATTCCTTACGGATGAGAGTAGGTTTATTCTGAGAAGCAATTCTGGATGCATACACTTCTGAAGAGTGAGTTGTAGCTGCAATAAATCCTCCAACATTATCGAAAGAGACCGGTTTGGAAGCTACGATGTTCTTGTTTGGGGAATCACAATGCCGTAACGACCTTTTGAACTTCAAAGAAGGTTCAGACTTTGGAACCCGCTATTGTAAAGAGATTCTCCTTCTGCATATGCGCATTTTTAGAGGCGATATGAAGCTGCGGATCCTTTTTTTGGAAGGCAAAGTACTAGCTCATTGGACAGTAGCTGTCAAAGAACTGTTTGACAATGAGAATGTTGATTGGATGGATTGCCGGCTAGATATCTTGATAAAAATCGATCCAGCATGTATGGGACCTTCTAAGGAGACGCTTGGCAGAAGCTAACTCATCACCAGTGACAATTCCTGAGATCAGATTGGCAATACAAAATGAATAGGCTGCAATGCCTCAACAACTGATTGACAACCTCATACTCAGCATTGTCAGACGATGTGAAACTGCATAGCAATCAGGGGAGACTATTTCCTCTACTAAAGTCTGGAAGTTTCTAGCTGAACACCTATCACGTGGAGTTTAGGTTTCCTGTCGCATTGTGCTGCCTGCTACTTTTTAACAAAGTCCTTTTTTTTTTTTTTTTTTTGCTAAGTTTTTTTTACATTACTCAGGTTATTAAATCATCTGTGTTTTTAGTATTGTGTGGATTTGTAAAGTTTTTCACAACGCTATATTGAAAAATTCATCTCGTCCTTAATTTTTGTCCACCAATGTATGTGGGCTTTTACGAAATTTTATATCAAGTTTTGAAATGAACAAAAGCTATTACAGAAATAAAATTTTGTGCCTTATATTTTGTAGCCAGATGGTGAGAAAAACATTTCATTTTCCTAGAGTACAAAAATGGAGCCACCTTTTTTTCATACAGTTATTCTTAGGGCCTTAGCTTTCCTCGTACTCTTATAAAATTCTTTTATTTACATAATTCTCTGCAAGTATTGTCTTTCCAAATTATTATCATTATTATTATTAATTTTAGCAATCTGAAACAGAATCTCAGCATTTCAAAATTAAATAATTTACTAATTTATACAACTATGGATAATTTCCCATTTTATTGAAAATGAATTTTCAACTGCATTTTTTTTTTCAAAAAAAAAGGATAAAAACACTGTAACATTACATTTAACAAAGAACTTGGAAAAAATCTCCAGTTTTTCTATCAAGTATGGTGTTTTTATTTTAATACATATCTTAAGCAAATAGAAAAGACAAAAAGTTATGTTGTCTAAGAAATATATTTTCATCTTCTTTTGTTTGGCTAACATTCTATCTCATACCAATATTTTAGTCAAATGTTTCTTAAATATTTTTAAACTGACCAATTATATTAAAATTGAAAAAAATAAATAAATAAATAAAAAAAATTAAAAAAAACAGTATCACAATTTCGTCACTGTACATGCAGAGCAGAAAGTAGACTCAACCTTTTCCCATTCTCTAAAGAGTGTTTAATTTCATTTCAATTGATAAAGGCATTACAGCTTTCGCAACCTAATTATTCGTTGATAATGTGCACGCGCTTTTCCCAGAATCCCAAAGATATCTTGATTCCCCAAATGTGTCGTGATTCGACCTTTTTCTTTATACAGATATAAATCTTCTATCACACGATACTTTCATCAGTAAAGCCCATGAGCTTTCCTTAAACGTATTAGATCAAGAAATGGTGTATAGTTCCTGGCAAACAAAATAACCTGGTTCATGCAAACATTTTTTCTAGTTTAGTACAGATTTTTATTCGGTAGGGAATTAGTTTAATTTAATTATACACTTCCACGAGGAAAAGCTTACCAAACATGTGATAAAAGTAAACAAAGAATTTTTAGTGAAAATTCCAAAGAGACAATGGAAATGGATTTTCAACAACTAACTCTCTTTAAATTCAACATCTTGATTTTGGAATTATCCAGAGTCTTAAAGGTAAACCAATTTCATTGATTTTGAAGCCTTCTTTACAGATTTCCTCGACATGTAACTTTATTTTGTAGTTATATCGCATGATCATTTTTCTTGTTTTACATATTGTCACATGTTTCAGTATGTGAAGATCACTCTATATAACATTCGTATTTCAATTTCATGTGAGGAAACATATTTAAAATATTAAAAAAAAGTGTATCTATTACAAAAATGGCACCAATGCCAAATGATATTTTCTATCTGCATCTATTTTTACATATAAATTATTAGTTTATTAAAAGTAAGTCGAATATCAATTTTTTGAAATTTTATTTAAGTGAACGAGATAAATTATTACTCAGATTTGCATTTTATACCTCCTTTTCCTTAAAATACTTATTTATAAACAATCAAAACTTACGTAGCATTCTTTAAACTTTGAAATTTGTTCTTTTTTTTTTTTTTTAAGTGTTATTTGTTAATATTTTATTTAAAAAAGGCCAACTTTCTACATATATATAAATGGGATAGCACAATTTTTTTTTGTTTTCAAATAAACTAAGAGGTTAATTCAAAAGTTAACAGAAAAAAATAATGTACAATAACACTTAAACCATTAAAAATAAAAAACATGAACTAAAAACAACAATAGAAAGTTGAAAATTGCAAACTGAAATATTAATTTAAAATCAAAATATAGCAGCGCCATCTATTAAGGTATTGCATGGCATGAAAATAAAAAAAAAATTATAAAAATTGTATAATATAAATATATACATATGTACATATATATATAGAGAGAGAGCTACAGTTGTTCATGATTACAGTAATCAAAGTCATTTCAGTGGTCTTTTGGACCGAAGGAGAAATACTGCTGTACCTTAGCTTATTTCAGATCATTGAGACTCACGATACTTGAGTAGACGTTTATTCAAACAACATTTATACGCAAGATGACTGATTTATGATGACTATAATGATTAATCAATGAAGCAGTAGCTCTGTACTTTTCTTAGAAGCAGCCATGTTTACTTTGGAGAGTGCTTCAGATCATGTGCTCACTTTAAGATAGACATGTATTATATACTTCCAATATGCTCCAAATTAAAATAAAGAGCTAAAATGGTGTGGAAATTGGGTTGGAACTAGTTTTGGGTTTGGTGGACATTTTGACCTTCTTGTCCATAGAAGACTAATGTTTTAAGCTATTTTTAAAGGAGATTCATGCATACGCGGGTTCTATTGCTGTTGAATTCAACTTAATGAATGATGATTACTGATTGCACCATGCTAGGCTTGTCGAAGAATATATGTTAAATATCATGGTTTCGAACGAATAGTATAAGTACCAGTAGCTGCTAGCATGATATACATTCCGTAACCTGATATAGTATTTTTGGGATTACCTTACATTGAGGATGCCTTTAAATCCATTAAATGATCTATTAAATTCATGATATCTTAAATTTCCTTTCTGATAACAGAATAATTATTTCTTTTTTGTTATTTCTATACTCTTATTGAAAAACCGATTACAAGCGCCTGTTCTAGTCAAATATCTGGGAAAGCTCCGACCTCGGCATTGCATGCATCGGTATATAAAGTAGATTGTTTGAGTGTTTGTGGATAGGTATATATTGCAGTGGTTATCAGTGCTTACATCAAAAGCAATAAATTGATATTTTATATTCTTTTATCTGCTTTTGTTTCAATTAATACATTTAGTAGTTGCAATAAGGATGAGAAATTATTTATGAATTGGCGGTTATAGGTGTTAAGTCTTAGAAATCTATGAAAATGGTGAAACATTTATAGATTGGGTTATTCTTTTATTATTTATACGAGCTTTCTTTCTATGGATAGGTTCTTATATCTTCTACAGAAATGACATGTAAAAGAAAGGTATCTTCCTTTTTTAAAAATCAAAATCCCTTAGACTGAGATTTAGTTTAGAATCTTTCAATTACTGAAACCTTTTACGGAGTCTACTAAGAGGCTCTTTGAACGTACGTCCAACGATAATAATGTTGCCAAAATATACCTGACATCCTTCTGACGACAGCCAACGTATAACAGTCCTCATTATCCTTCAAAAGTCACAGGAGTATTATAAAGATAAAACAGCATCACTTTAAAATTTCAAAGTTCTTGTTCGGTGATAAAGGGCACTATTTCTATGTCGTACAGGTGAATTTTAACTTACAAATACCAACTCTTCGAATCTCTTACTCTCACTCCAAGCATCTAAGGAGTCATTGATACTAGTTTGTGGTTAATTGTCCATCTTAGTTACATCGTTTAATTTTCTATAATACATTCACATTCGGGTTGATCCATCTTTCTTTTTATTGAAAACAATAGGATTGACTCAGGAGATATTTCCAAAATATTGCTGATCTTCTGATCATGCCTCGACATCGTTTGTTCTAGAAATAGAAGTTTTTATTCATTGCTTCTTAATCGATGGATGCTCTGTGCAAATTCGGTGTTGGGTGATATTTGTATTGCCTACATCGATATCATTTTTTCCGAGAACAAATATGTGAATTCTTAGAGAGATTTTTTGGCATCATTGAACAGTTTCTTTTTTAATCAAAAAAAATTCATGTTGTGTCTTATGCTTGCCAATTTGTTGAAAATTTGGGAGCTGAAAATGATGGAAACAGAAGAAACAGGATGAAATTTTGGTTATTTTCTCAGTGTTCTATATTTGTTTTTCAGACTGAGATCTGTAAAGAGAATGATCTTTTCAAGATGATCTAGAAGATGCTCTGGTATATACTCCATTCTGAGAAATAGAAGTAGGATAATCAGTCAATTCATATCTATTCATAGTAGGAGATACAAGAAAACTTCGAACTAAGCATTCCAAATTGGTTGGAATATTCACAGTATCAGACGCTTATAAGAAACTGATTGGAGACTTCATCGTTCTTTCAAGAAAGGAAAAAAAAAACATTTCTTCTCCTCTGGTGGGAAGCTGGCATGTTTGGAAATCAACAGTAAATTTCACTGAATTTTAAAAGTTCCAGATCCAAGATATAAGGGTCTACAGGTGATTTGTCTGCGACTTTTGCCCTACGTTTGAGAGCATTTGATCCACATTTGAAAACTGTTTTATTTTCCACCTGTTTGCGTTTGATAATCATTCGACCTTTTAAATTCGATGCAATAAGTAATATACATTACGAGTTCTTTCAGTTGCTTAGTTATATCTCTCTTTATAAAAATTACGTTAATTCTCTTATCTAATAATATCTAACATGGAATATCACTAATGGAATTTTTATTTCTTTTCACCTTCCACAGAGTGCTGAGTCTCTGAATTTTAGAGGTAATCAAAGGGAAAGCTACATTCATCCGTAAGACAGAAATGACTTAAATTTCTATATTTCTAAAAGCATTGTACAGTCTCTTTGTAAATGTCTTTTACTATTATAATTCCACCACTTTAGCTCCAATTGACAAGGAGGGGTATTTAGTTTTCTTCAATGTTGTTTAAATTTATTAATTTCTCTTTCCTATTTTCGATGCATGGAGCTATATTTATATTAAAGTGTCATCTTTTAACGCGACTGCTCTAGCTTTTTAGTAGACTTTGAAGTGAATCTATCTACTGAAGAATTGATGGCTACCAAAAGGAAGTGTTAAAAATATTGTAGTCAGTAGTTTTCAATGCTTGCTGAGTCTCCTCATCCTTAATGACATCGGGAAATATTAGACAACAAAACAAAAGTTTCCAATGGTTCTATAAGACACTTAGGGGAAAAAAAGGAGTTTGTATTTTCCTCTCAACTTCTGTACCAATTTTCTTTTGCTTCAATTCTGCTTGTTCAAAGTTATTCAAATGTACGTCTACAAAGTAATATTCTTGATGGATGCCATATCATTTATCTTAGTTCCTGGGTTATTCTTTTGCATTTCGCTGTTTGTTAGCAAATATATGATGCAAATTAGTTGAACCGTTTCGGTTATCTCAACTTTTTTCGTTGAGAGATTATATCTAATTCCGTTTTCAATATTTCCCTGTAAGTGCCTTCATTTTAGCTAGAGAATAATTTAGATGTAATAATTTCTGTAATTAAAGTAATATTTCTTGAATGTGTTTGTAGAATTTCTCGACCTTTCTGGACATTCTGGAATCAATAATTTATTTTTAGTTTACATTTTATAGCCTGCTACAGCATCAACTTTCTATCAAATGCAATCTTTAACTTTTGTTTGAAGAATGCTTTACATTTTCTTTGAAACTTGTTTCAATTCACTTATTCATTTCCGTTTGTGTCGCTATCATTTCCTCTTGTACAGCCTTCATTTTCTTCTTGTAAAATCTAACTCTACTTTCTAATTTAATGCTTCTTGAACGATATTCATCATGTCAATTAAAGCTGTATATTATACCTCATTTAATTTTTTCTTTAAGGTAAATCGCTAGCACTCACTTTCGATACCCTATAACTGATTCCAAATATTGCGTGATTAATTGTCTTTCAGATACTCGATAGCTCCACCCAATTAAAACGCAGCTTTTTTTCCGAAACAATCCAAACTTTATTCCGTAGTACTGTAGAAATTACAAAAAAAAAAAATTATTTTCAACAAAAAGCAATTAACACACACATATGAATATGAACATACACGTACTAATGAAAAATTTGTACAATCGTACGATATGTAAACATGTCCCTTATTCGAATATCTATTCAGGAACGTATGTTCTACATACAATAACTATAGGGGCTCACGTATACTCTAAATAGAATATTCTACAGGTTTCTATGCACAATTTATAGGCGATTAACTTCATCTAAGTGATTATCTTTTTTTTTGGAACATTTGACAACATGAAGACCTTTGGCGGGGGCTAATAAAAGTGTTTCCAAAGTCATCCATATATTTTCTGCAATAATTTCAAGCATATTCTCGCATGGGCTGTAAAATGGTACATCTAGTAACAGTAAAATTTTACAGGGAGGACAATAAGGTCCGAGTAGTTTTCTGCTTAATAGTATGTACAATACCTTTTTTTTGCAACGTTTTTATATATTTCACTTGGTGTGTGTGAGTGTGTGGGTGTCATCAAAATTTCGATCGTTAATTTAATCAACGTCCCATCAAGCTAAAGCTCTGAAACTTTGGGAATCGTTCTTACTTATTCTAACAATGCAATATGTAGACATTTGCGACTAGTTTTAACTAATGTTTCAATATTTCTTAATAACGTAGTTTGTGTAGTAAGGGGGCGCCATCTATGAAAGATATATTAAATTATGCAAAGATAGAGTGATCTTAAAGACGAGAGAGAGATGAGGTTTTTTTACAAAGTTTTAACTAATATTTCAATATTTTTTAATAAACTTTACCACCATTTAAAAACGTTTTTTTTTATCTCGAATTATTATCAGTGATAAATGCACAAAAATAAAGAGAACTTTTAATATCTTCGTAAAAATAATAAAATCAAATATACAGTTTAAAGATATTTGCCTTTGTGCATTTTTCGTATAAAATAAGCAGAATGATGCACAGTAAACTAAACTAACATAAAATGTTATATTTTAGGAGATAACTAATTTTATTTTTGTAAACGGATCTCATATATGAAATTCCGCTTATATGACTAAATTTATATTTCTCCATAGTTTCCTCATATTTCCCAGTTTGAAGACATCATCGACATTATATATTTGCACATCGTCCATACATTTATTTTATTCTGAAGGAAAACTGCTGTTCGAAAAAAAATTCTCACAAAATATCTATTAATCAAATAGTTACTTCAGATTTATTTGGGTAGCATAAAATAAAAATATTTAAATCTGCAGTGTTTCAAATAATATTCTTCAAAACAATATTATTTATGATTAATGTTATTAAACTCGAATAATCTATTTGATACTCGTTGATATTTTTCTATAAAAATATGAAATAAGTAATAAATTTATGATGATTTTTTATGTGAAATTTAAGAGCAATTTCTTCATCGACAACTCTATAACGTTGTACTTTATCAGACTTTTTTTTCATAAATGAATTCTTTAAATATATTTAAGTTATAATCGCAAATATTAAACTCTCCCCTTCTCTAACTACTGTAGACTCTTATTGTGAGTGATAAATTATGGACAAATAATCAAAAGTGAAATTGATTCCAATCAGACTTATAAAAAAGCAATCGATATAGAAATAAACATTAGAAATTCGTTCCATGGAAATTATATAATTTTAGTCATATAAAATAATCGTTTTAACCTTGGTGGAACAATATTTAATACTTTACACTATACAATATAAATTTGAGATAAATAAGAATTTCGAGACACTAATACGGAATAACTTTTCCAATAAGCTTTTAATTCTTTTATATAACCTGTTATTCAATTCCTACTATTAGTTCACACTCACTCCGTATATATATACATATGTCTTGTTCAAATTTTCAATCGTTAATAAAATACTTTTTGCTCATTCACTCAAGTTAAAATACATTTGTTTTAAAATTGTAGTGGAGACACTTAATGTTAATACAGTGTTTTCAAATATTAATTCATTAATTAAATTTAATTAAATCATTTTAATTTTATCTGAGAGAAAAACAATTCTGTTATATAAGATATTTAGCAGGTATACATTTAGGAATAAATACCGTCAGTGACGAAGCATGTAGATCGCTGGAACAAAAAAAAATTTCACATTTTGAGAGAGAGAGAGGGGTGGGAAGAGAGATTTTTTTTTCTTCAAATTTAAGAAAAAAAAATGAATGACAATTATTTAAGGATGTTGAGGAAAGCAAACGAAATGAATAATAATTAGTGTAACGTGAGCCCACAAGCTGTATGAATCAGAAGCGGAAGTCGAAGTATTTGCCTTTTTTTTATTTCGTGTTGTTATGTCTGAAAAAATTTGGTCTGTAAATCCCTGTTTGTGATTCTTTCTAAGTTGAATTTCGATGTGAATTTGTTTTAATATTTTGACCAGTGTAGAAGCATCTGGTAGATGCACGAGAGCCCCTTATGATGTATTAGAATTGAACATAATCAATTATTTTGAATAGGAAGAGTTTTATTCAAAATTTATAAATGGAAAATTAAACATGTGAATAAATTAATGAGAGAGATTGAAAGTGTGTATGTGAGATAGAGAAAGCGTGTATGAAAGAGAGAAGGATAATTTTAGTTAACAAGAAGAAATAAATAACAATTGATTATAAAGAACGTTTTGCAATATATTAAAAAAAGGAACTGACTTGCAATGGTTAAAGTTGGTAGAGCGTTGGCGTAGAATCTTTATGCCTTCGAATGGAACTCGTCCAAGTATAATTTTTTTTTTATTTTATTTTCAAATAATTTTTAATACTTTAAATAAAGTTTTAGCAGAGAGTTTGTAATGAAAATTGAAATAAACAGGCAGTAGCTTAATCGGTAAAATGCAAGAATTTCAGTATTTTTCACGTGAATGTGAAAATCAGGTCATCAGGTTGACTGATGGACTGGACCATTTATTTGCTCCTGTATTAAATATGAAAGTGATTAAATATGAATAAAACAATAAACTAAACAACAAACTTAATTAACCGTGTTGACCCTTGCTTCACAAACAGACAATGCGAAAGGAAAGTGAAACGAGACTGCAACACAACGCATCAATTAGAGAAAGAAAAACAAAAGCGCCAAGAAAAGCTTACAAATGAAGCAGAAGAAAGAGAATTACAATATCGAGAATCAAAGCACAAAACCAGTTGGTAGATAATGTTGCTTCGATGTTACGCACACGTAACATCGAAGCATTAGACATGATTGAAATAATATCAACTGGCATCAATAAAACTGGTGGTCTTTTTTCATAATTAGAGATATTCGTCAGAATTAAAGTGAAGTTAAGATCAAATATTGATGTGAAGAAAGGTTTGGTTAGCAGTGCGATTGGATTCATCACAGAAATTCATTGGCCTAATTTCCGCATTGCGCGAATGTAATTATTAGAGGTTACGTTTCATAATTAATACAAGTATAAGTACTTGGCAAATTAATTATTCATTAAGTTTTAATATTCTTATAATTTCTATTAATTTCCGTAAAAATTAAAGTTACAGTATAGAAAATCTATCACAAATAAATTAAAAGTCAACATCTATGCTGCTGTAGATATAGAGAATTACTGGAAAAACGTAAATCTGAAATGAAAGGAATATAAATATTATTTCTTACGGAGAGCCATTTTTTTTTTCCTTAAATGAACTGTTAATGAAAAAAGGACATGTATTTATTATTTTAATGGGAAAATTAGTTTATAAGTTTATATTTGTATTTTACATACATTTCCCTAGTCTTAAAATTTGAATACATTTTTTTACTTATAAATCACAGCCTGCATATAAACTGTCTATATCATAATGTAAGGTATAATTACACCAGAATAAATTTAATTTTTGATGTATACAAAAACAATAAATAGGAGTATTGTTTTTGATCCGATACAATCATCGGCCTTTGGGAATAATTAAGCATCATGTTCTTCTATTCTCACTAAAGAATTTCTTTTTTCCCCATTAATTGCCCATCAAATCAGAATTCGAAACTTTGTTTAAACAAGATGTAAAATTTATCGGATGATCCTATTCTCATCAATTAAGAGCATCTCCGTCAACTCCAATGAAGGTAATGGTAAAACAATGAGAGTTTCCAATAAATTGCATTGAAATTCGATATTCCGCAAAGTTCGTGACGTCACTACGGGGTGAAGCGGGAAAGTAATGTTTCATGTTCGTCGAAAATTTTGATCGGCAGGGATTTTATGCACAAAATTTTCAATAGCCTGTCAGTCAGGCTTCTTAGTGAAATATATTCGACGTGATGTGTAATATGAATTGTTGGCAGACATTTTATCGATACTGAAACATATTTCACCCTTTCTTAACAATGACATGATTTAAGGTAACTGATACATTAAACGCGTCAAAGTTTGAAATTTTCGATTTTGACGTTAGAAGAAAGGGGGTACTTCCTTTGATCCTATTATTGTATTATTGGTAAGAGATTGATGCGTAGAACATTGTTAATTCTGATTTTTAAAATGTAAACAAATATACATCGCCGTAGAAAAATGTATCTCTGTTAGCATTTTTCTCAAAATTTAGTTTTTATGGTTTAGTACACTTTCCTACAAATCTGCTTTAATCCGTAGAGCTGATATTTTCCCCATTTTTGATGATTTAATTCAAATAATGAAATTTATCATTTTTGTGAAAAGTGCTCACATATTTCAGGCGTTGCACAATGTTTGAAAATTTCTTTAAAAATTTGAATCAAAAAATTTATTTTTTAAAAAAAAATGTCAATTGAAATTTATGAATTGTAGTATGATATCCTTACAAAATTTTATGTTTTTAAATAATGCAATCAAATGTTATTGGTACAGTAGATTTTATGCAAGATGTAATTACGCTTAAGCATATGGATACAAATGTGAAAGCAGTTAGGGATAACGAAATTTTCTCATGCATAATTATTTATAAACGTAAATGTTACTTTCTTTATTTGAAGAGATGTGTACTTATACATATATTTCAATTCTAAAATAGTATTTCTAATGTATTTATGAAAAAATGACTCCATCTAAAACTTGATATAAAATTTCATTTTTTTCCAAACACATCAATTACTTTCAAGAATGTTTGGTACAGCTCTACTTGGTTGCTGTACCTTTCTTGAACAAAGTATTCAAATTACCTTTGTTTGGAGATTATATACAATGAATTTTGCATTTTTAAATCGAAATATATTCTTTTCTCAATCGCAATTTTTGCTAAACTTTTTCTTTCAGTATCCGTAATTCATTTTCATAACAATATAACTCTAATTTTTTTTAAATAATTCCTGAAATTTAAAAAAAAAATCTGTTCTATTTGAAATTTAATTTATTTTATACTCAATTCTATTGCTTGTCAATGATTTTGAAGTGCATAATTAGCTTCTTTATTGCTACTTTGAGTATAAGATCTATCACTAACATATTTTTGGTGTGTTTGTGTTTCCATAATGTTAATTCAAAAATAATTTGATTTTCCTTACTAAGTATTCAAATGAATTTAGGTATTAAACATAATTTGAAATAGAAAGTGGGCTTAAAAATTAAATACATTACATTATTTTTCTTGAGTCAAGAAAGATTTTTGAATTAAATAATTTTAATGAGATAGGAGAATTACTTCCAAAAACATATAAGCAATTTAGTTACTTAATATTTATTTTTGCATAATAAAGACCATCGTTATAAAAATCACGGTATTATGTGCATATATTACATGAACCATTTTCATTTAGTGTCGTAAAGGATAAACACTAATTAAAACAGCCACATGGAAAATTAAACTTTCTGTGTAAATGAGATCAGCTAATTAAAATTATCACTAAATCGGTTGAATTTGAGACAATAATCGCATTTGCATTAAATATAATATTACTTCCAATAGACAAAGATAAATTTTTTTGTGCTGAATATCATTCCAAGCTATTTCAATTGAATGAATATAAATTGTATTAAAATTGTAAATACTTACATATTTATGAGATTAAATATATTTAGGTATTATAACTATTTAAATTTAATTTTGAAACATTTTAACTTCATTATGTAAAATCTCTTACTAATCAGAATTTTATGTAATTCATATATCTAAAAAAAATCAATTCTATAACTTAATTAAGGATATTTATGCTCTGAAACAATTTATAAAATACGATGTTTCATAAAACTGATTTCAATTTTCACTACTTTTTTGAATAACGAGTTTTAATAGATAATTTTTAAAATATTAAAATGAATGAAATCAATTTTTGAAATAAATTTCTCAAAGCAATATTATAACATTATCTGAGAACTGTTTTTGTTAGCCCACTTCATCAAGCATGTTGCATGATAGAACGAAATTGTAAAACAATTATGAAAAATGAATACTTACAAAAAAGGATTTGAGACATGTGATGTTGTTTAGGTTATAAAGAAAATAATACAAAAATAAAGGAATAAGGTAAATCATATTTTTCACGAATTATTTTTCATATAAAAATGATTCATACTGAAAGGTTTACTTAAAATCAATGAAAAGTTAATATGTAATTCAAGCTGCAGACAATATAATGCTGGTTTAACAAAGAAAGGTAAGTTTTACTTTCTTGATACAAAAATATGTTGTATAAAATGGTAATAGAACCTCCAAATCAAAAGATCTATGATATAAGAATTAGAAGGGAATGAAATAGTAAAAAAATATATATAATGAATATAAGTTTAAAAGGGATTACTCGCATACTCTTACTGAGTATAAAAAAGTTCACAAGATAAAGCAAGAAGATTCGTAGATCTCTAAATTAGAGAGAGTGTGAAATCAAAAAACATTAGTGGATAACTTTGCTACTAATAAGTAAAGTTGAAAACCACACGAAAAAAAAATTAAAATTGAAACATAAACAGTTAATTAAAGAAAGAGAAAAATGCTTGATAAAAAATAAAATAAAAAACGAACAAAGTAAAACATTTTTCAAGAAAATTAAGCAAACAAAAATTCTAAAATAGTTTGAAAACTAAATCCAAAATTACTTTTTATTTCAGAATTTTTATTCAGAACTGAATGATTTAAATTTATGAACTTTGAAGAGTAATCATCCTGACTAACAAGTTTATGAAGAGTATCAAGGAATTTATAAATGCAAGATAAGTTATTTACGAATCTATTGTTACATAAAATATAATTATATGCAATGTTTTTGGAAATAATAACACTTAAGGTACTCAACAAAATGGAACCTTATAAATCATAAAGGTAAATGAATTCATCCTTCTGTATTTTTAATTAAGTATCAAAAATTCTCATTCAGTAGTATTATCATTTGTTTACAGTATTTTTAAATACGCTAGATGAAAAGGTAAATATGATTTTTCAGTGTATTAATATTTTAAGAAGTTATAAGACATTATTTATCACTAAATCTGGACATATTGAAACTGTTACAATCAATAAGAATATTTTAAAAACAAGGCTAAGATATTAGTTAAATAATTACTTGTAGGCCCACCTCAGGGTATTCTTTTAATCTGTGTTTATATTTTAATATTAAAACTGAACATATTATTTTAAGAGAAACACAAATAAATAATTGTATTTTTATATGCTATTTACTTATTAATATTATGCATCGTGTAAACGTTTTTCGAAACTACTTTAAGACCCTCAATGTCAAAAGAATTAAAACTGTCTTCAAAACAAGATCTAAAATAGTATAAACCTATTTTTTAAAATTTATTTAATAATTTTAAGACTTTTTTTAGTAATAAAAATGTATTCAAATTTTGTATAACATTTTGTATACCTTTTTTGTAATGTCTTATCAACATAAATTATGCAAATATTCGAAGCATTAGTAATAATTCATAAAGAAAAATTTTTTGGAAATTTTGTTGGTAAAATAGAGAGGTAATTTACCATTTATACGAGGTGTGGCTATTAAATAACAAGACTGATGGTACTACAGAAGAAGTATGAATGTGTTAAACTCCAATGACCAACAGCTGTCTTTTCGAAGCGTTCTCTATCCAATACAGTGACTCTAGCTTTTGTAAGCAAATCTATATAGCTGTGACCTTTGGTCGCGTTACAGGTATTTTTTTTTTTACTACGCCGTAAAAATTATATGTGTAACAATTGAGCAACAGATTGTTGTGAAATTTCTCATGAAACTTACAAATATCACTACTGATGCTTATAATTTATTGAAACAAGTGTATGGCAATGAATATTTATCGCGTGGACTTATTTTTGAATGGATTAAAAGTTTTTAAGATGACAGTGAACATGTTGAAGATATTTGTCGATGATGAAGCCTGCCCATCAAGGAGAAAAATTAAATAAAAATTTTGAAAATATAGGTAACCTAGATAGATCTGACTATCGGTTAAGTATTCGTGCGACTGATGAGACTATAGAATATGTCAAAAAAAATCGTTCGGTACAATTTTCGTAATAATTTTAACATTAAAAAATAATCTGCTAAAATAGTGACAACATCGCTCACGTTTGAATAACAATAAGTTTGCTAAAATGTTTCTATACATATATATATATATATATATATACACTATAGATCCTGAAACGAGGAACCAATCCATATATTGGAAGTTCCCGTCTTCACGTAGGGTCGAAACAAATCGAATCCGCAAATCAACATTCAATCCAATGATGATTGTATTTCTTCTTACCATATTCATGGGATTGTGTCCCTTCATCGAGTTTTTGATGTTCAAACTATTAATCAGCATTACTACATTTCCGTTCTTGCGGAACTCCTTTAAAGAATAAGGATTTTGTTTAGTTTAGTTTTTATTAACGTCGCACTAGAAGCAACACGAGGGCTATTGGCGACGGACCTCGTAATTTTGAACCACGGTCAAGTGACGAGGATGACACCTGAGCTGGCAGCCCCCTCTCCTAACATCCACACCACGCCAACGGGAGGATTTTGGGCCCCGAACAGATTTAACGTGCATCAGCCCCGGCTACACAGCGGGTCATTGGTAGCCAAGGATCGAACCCTCGACTGAACGAAAACCGCCGTTCGCGAGTCCACGACCTTGACCACTAGGCTACCGCGGCCCGTTAAAGAATAATGATAAAAAAAAAACCAAATTGTGGAAGGATAAGTCCTTCCGCATTGCCTGTCAAGAGGTTTCTTACCAAATGCAGTATTCCAGTATTAGACCTTTCCCTTTATTTGCCAGATCTTGCGCTTTGCGGCTTCTATATATATATTATGGATGAATTTACATTATAAAGAAAAAAAATTTAGTACTTTGAAATTGTGAAATAGAAAGTGATACGCGTCCTGAAGGAACAACAGAAGACTTCCTGCACTTTTCCGAACAACTGAAGATTCACATGGAGTTTTGCATGGAGAGAGGAGGAGTATATATTGAAGGTGATAATAAGTAAATAACTATGTTTGATATCAAAATAAATTGTTTTACAACATCAGCCTCCTTATTCAAAAGCCAGAATTCGTATTAACAACAATTTTCTTATACAATGTCATAATTCTATGAGAAATAGTATTCTGACTTTTGCTATCAAAATTGAAAGAACTATTACTATCTAAATGTTTATTACTTAAATTTACGAGGAGTGTTTTGCAAAGATTAGCATAATTATTATGTACTTTATCTTTACAACTTGTTACAATGATTTTCCGGAGATTAATAATTACTTTTTTATCTTTCAAATAAATAGTATCATTATTTGGATCTACATTTTAAAGACAATTTTTTTAAATAAATTTATTGATATAATCTTGATGCTCTTTAATATTTAATATAGGAAGATAATAGTTACTGAAGAATTTATTTATAAATTACTTATAACCAACATTATTCGTTTCTTATCATAAAAATTATTATTCGAATTTTAAGTATGTAAGCAATATATTTATAAATCATGCATTTTAAAGTTTTATCCTCAACGATATATAAATTTCCCATAATAACATGTTTATAACCCTCATCAATAAAATCTTAAACATTATACATACAAATATGTGAGAGTTTAAGTCGATATTATGATTATAATTAAAAAAAATATGAACCATCCTTTTTACTTTATTTAATGGATTCCTAAGCACTTATTACTTTATGACATACACAGCACCATATTGTATTCCATTAAAAGTTCATTTGTAGAAAATAAAATTTTAATACATCAATGTGTTCTTTGTATTTAAAACCTCATAAACAATATCAAATAACAGTATTGAATTTATTCTAATCACACATCTAAGAGGTACAAACACTTCTTCTTGCATTTTTATTCTTTAAAGAAATTACAGTTAAAAAAATGGTTTTTTTTTTTAAATAATAATGAAAAGGTTCAAACTAATTATTCAATTAGTTTACTACTTCTCTCGCACTTACATTGTTCTTTTAATGACATATATTGAAGTTTCTAATGTGACATGTATTTACTGTGTAATTATTTATGGAATTTTTAATGATTTTGAAGTCAAATAATGTGTCGAGCAGCATTTTTACATTTATATATATATACATAGTAAAATGTATGTACATTAATTCTTACTAAAAGTTTTACAAAAGCTATTCCATAAAAAAAATCAAATGACACACCAATAATAATTATTGGAAAAGGAAAATTCTTAAAATATTAGATTTTAAGAATTATGAGACAGAATGGACCATGAATATAAGATAACCGAAATTAAAAAAATAAGGAAGGGGGAATGTTTTCAAAGATTGATTTTAACTAAGAAGATAAGAAAATAGAGCAAGAATATAAAATCATTATGGAATCTTTTGTTTTGTATTGAGATGTGGGTTAAATATATTTTATAAGCTCTTGCTCATCAATTACATTACAATAAAATTCAATACGCTAATAGAGTTAAAAACAAACAAGAATGAATGAAAATAAAAGTTAGAGAAAAAAATCTCAAGTAAAAATGCTTGAAATATAGAAAAGATTTAAATTAAAGATAACTATTATTAAATGCAGTAAACATACATACATATAATATTATGAATAATATAAAAGAATATAAAGTTAAGATATTTAAAACCATTTACAAACATTTTTCCCATAAAATTTTCCCATTCCATTAATTATATATATGTATGTGTATTCTTAGATGCTATTTATTTTACGATGTGACTTCTATTTTAAACATAAGCATTTGTTAAATAAAGTTCCAGAAATTCAATAAATAATTTAATTATAAACTGGAGACAATAAACCTTATTTATAAAAATCGCATATGCAAATAGCAATAATTCATGTTCAATGAAAATACAATTTGAAACAAGCGAATAAAGCAAATACGCTGGGAACTGATAAGCATTTTTGTTTCATTTGCTCAAACTCAGAATCCATGTCCTCTATACAATTAGGGCTTAAGGTGTTTGTCCATTGCTTTTCTGAAAGAACTAAAATACCATTGTCTTGTTTTTATTAACCGCTTAGTGTTCAAAGACATCATTCTTCTTAGATAAACACAGAACAAAGTTTATTCTTTCTGAAGAGCCAATTGTTATGTTCCGTCTAATCTGCACTTAGTCTTTTCTTTCCTCCAGCTTATCCTAAGCACTTGAATAGGATTGTTGTTTGCTCTTTGTACAGTATTTTGCTTGCTTTATTCAAGTATACCTAATTCCTTATTGTTCCGAATAAAAGCTCTTGTACGTAGTTCAAAGGAAAGAATCAGGCTGAAAATAATGATGCATCTCTATTATTCGGAATTTTTACTCTGAATTAGCACATAACAGAATTGTATTAAATAAAAGGTAGTAAAAAGTATAATTCCATTTTAGTTTTATGTACATATACATATGGTTTTCGGTTACTATATTTACAATTCGGTCTAAGCACACATACACCCACACACGCAGGCACCCCCCATATATATATATATATATATATATATATATATGTGTGTGTGTGTGTGTGTGTGCATGTATGGGGTTGTTTATTGGGTGGAGGCGTGTTGAAATGGTATCGTTATTTTCTTTTTATAATTTTTTTGTCTATTTTAACATACATTAGATTCAAATCCCAACCTATGCCGGCACAACCAATGCTCGTGCAACCTTTACTACAACTCTTAAGTTTATTTTAGATAATTCTACCCATAATTCCTGATATTCAGTATAAAATCTCTATTTCATAAATCACATTCCTCTCTTTATGCTTTGCTTCTTGCCGTGTAAGCAGGTTTCTTTTCAGCTTCTTCTTTCATGTTATGCTTTTCGTATTAGAATTGAATAAAATTAAACCCATTGAAATGTTTCTGTTTATTTCAAAATGGATCCATGAGGCATCTTCAAGATGTCTATTATTAATATTATAATTTTATATTGCTGAAAATGGGGAAATTATTAAAATGTTATAAATGTATTCATTATGTATTATGTATCATTTATTGGTTTATATCACACTCATATTAATTTAAAGATTTTATTTCAATGATTGAATTATTTTCTAGATTTTATTAATTTATGACATGTAATTTTCGTAAGTTTTATTGATACACATGGTTTTGATAAAGATACAAAAGAGCATCTTTTAGTAGTTTTAAGGTTTCGTTTTGAATGTGTTTAATTAATTTTTGCTGTAGTATTGCAATTTATTATTTGTTTATGTACATATTTTTTCCGTAATCCTATTAAAAAGTTTAGGCAAAATCAATAAAATACAAATTAAAATATCTGAAAATTAATTTAAGAATCTTATTAAAACTAAATACATACATTTATGTGAAACATTTTGTAAATTACTATAATGACCAAAATTTAAAAAAGAAAGAAAATTTTCAGATTAAACAAAAAGAAAAGAAACCATGAATTTACATATATATATATATATATATAAACTGCTGTTTGTAGAAAATGCAACACCATGAAGGAATCATCAGAATCAAATGAAATTCGCAGCAAATGTCAATTATAGGATATTATGCAAATTAATAAAGTTTCAGAGCCATCGCGCGTGCGCGGCGCGCGCAGCGCCCTCTGAATTGATGCTGAAAGCGTATAAATAAAGTGCTGTAGCGGGACGTTGAAAAAAGTCTATGATTATTTGTTAGTGGCAAACGTTTAGTGAGACCTGAGGATGCCTCCACGACGGAAGAATAAGAAATTCAAGCAACTTACGGAGTTTGAACGAGGGAGGATAATCGGCCTTCGAGAAGGAGGATTTTCCTATCGCGCAATAGCAGCTCGTATGCAGCGGAACAGTTCCACAGTGATGCGAGTTTGGAAGCAGTGGACCGACGAGCACCGAACAACTCGAAAAACAGGCACTGGACGACAGAAGGTGACGTCAGAGCGCGATGATCGACACCTGCTCCGCATGGCGGTGAATGATCGCACAGCTTCCTCCAGGCAGCTGGCAGCACGTTGGTCTACTGCTACAGGTGTACAATTGTCGGCTTCGTCAATTCGTCGTCGTCTGCTGCGCCGTGGATTGCGTGCAAGGGTGCCTTTATACAGGATTCCCCTCACGGCGAATCATCGACGGCTGCGTCGGCAGTGGGCTCTTGAGCACAGAGACAGGCGAGCTGATTGGCACCAAGTTGTCTTTTCAGATGAATCACGCTTCAATTTGTGGACCCATGATGGCCGTGTTCGTGTATGACGTTATGCCGGTCAACGCTGCCTTCCTGAGTGTATTATTGAACGACATAGTGGTCGAACACCCGGAGTTATGGTCTGGGGTGCGATTTCGTATCATGGACGATCCAATTTGATACGAATTGAGGGTAATCTCAATAGCAACAGGTACGTCCGTGAAGTGCTACAGCCCGAAGTCGTTCCTTTCCTTCAAGGCATCCCTGGAGCTATCTTTCAGCTGGATAATGCACGCCCACATGTTGCGCGGACTGTTCGAGACTTCTGTTCAGCACAACGCATGCAACTTCTTCCTTGGCCTGCTTATTCACCGGATATGTCGCCTATTGAGCACGTGTGGGATATGGTTGGTCGGCGTCTCGCTCGTGATCCGCGTCCTGCAGTTTCCAAAGACGAACTTTGGTTGCGCATACAAGCGATATGGAATTTTGTTCCTCAAGCAGATATTCAACATCTGTTTGACTCCATGCCACGTCGTATAGCAGCACTTATTGCAGCGCATGGTGGCTGCACCAAATACTGATTTCGGACGCTTAATTTGTTTCTTTTGTTTTGAAAATTTCATCATTTATTTGTATCAGTACAAGTCGTTTCTGCATTAAATTTCATTTGATTCTGATGATTCTTTCATGGTGTTGCATTTTCTACAAACAGCAGTATATAAATATATATATATATTGCAACTTATTTTAAACACAAGATTACACAAAAAAATTGCAAATAAGCGAAAGAAAGAAAATATTTAAGCGAATACAAAAAAAAAATCTAGACATTATGATATAAAACTGTCCCACACTTTGGAATGGAGAAGATGTGTTCATACCAGTTTTACGGATCTAACCATCGCAACTACAGTAATTAAAATATCAATTGAGGAAAACCATTAATAACCCAAACTTCAGAATTGAATAGAATTTTAAGTTAGAAAAACGAAAAAATTAAACGGGTACATTAAAAGCCAAAATAAATAACCATAAATTTAAAATAAATCTACAAACTATGAATACATACTAAGTTTTTGAAGGTAAATTATGAAATTAAAAATTTTACCTGAGGCAAAACTGTTGCGTTCATATCAATCCAATATGCAACTACAATCATTGTATAACCAACATTCTATTTAATGATAATTCATTGAAAATATAAATTTTCCCGTTCTTCTTAATTATTTAAAAATCCAATTCACGTTATGTTTTTAAATTGTTGATTTTTCAAATAAATAAATTTACTTAAAACTGTAAAAACAAGACAATTAAAATTCATCAAATAAACTGTTCTAATACACTTCAGGTCATTAAAATGCAACACCAGGAAAGAAGGATCTGACGAACATCAAAATGACATGAAAGGAAAAAGAGGTTTGGATATGCAATTGATACGTATTTCAGCGCATTTAGTTGACGCAAGAGGGAGGAACCAAATCAGAAGCACTGCATAAAAGAATAGTTTTGTAGTGTACTTCTCATTCATAAAGCAATTTGTAAGGTCGGTGTTCGCTCAGAATATCGTGTTATGCCTCGAATGAGAAGAAATGCTCACCAGCAAATGCCGGAATTCGATAGTGGTATGATCGTTGCTTATCGAGAGTGTGGATTATCGTTCCGTGTTATTTCCTGCCTAACAGGTCGAAATCGAACTACTGCCATACGAATATGGAATCAATAGTTTCCTGAGGATCATACTGAACAATATGCAGAATCTCAATACACTTTCGTGATTAACACCCGAAAGTACAGAAATATTTTAAGGTCAACCCTTCAAAACCGTGCAGCCACACTACGTACCATTTGTCAGGAAAGGGCATGTTTGCAGCGCGTCCACTAACCGTTCGTATGGTGTTACGACATTTGCCGCTTTATGGACTGTCAGCAGGGATACCATTTCTTCGGCTATCCTGAACACTGCTGCATAGAGAGGGACGGCGTCCCTGGAGCGCCGAAAAACAAAGCTAGATACAGGATCAGCACAATGTCGTCTTTTCAGACGAATCCCGGTTTTCCGTGCAGTATTCTGATGATACTGGAGGCTCCGAGGAGACCGCTCATCGCCTTCTTGCATTCGATATCCGCACAGGGGTCTTGTACCTGGAGTGATGGTTTAGTTAACCATTTGGTACACGGTACACATATGTCTATTTCGGCTCTTCAATTATTAGAACGCAGAGTGGCTCATTTCTGACATCTATCGTCCAGTGGTTACGCCCTATTTCTGATGCCTACCAAACGTCGCCCTTCCAACAAGAAAATACAAGACCACAAATTACACGTCGTGTTCAACCCTTCTCGATACACAGGGTTTTCGATTGTTGCTCTGGCTTGTACGGTCTCTAGACCTTCACTGATTGAGAACATCTTGTCATGGTTTGCTGAGAAACTGGCCCAATACCTGTCTCCAGCTAATATGGTTGATGAAGTGGGACTTAGACTTGAAGAAATACGGAATGAGTTGCTCGTTTTTTTCATCCAAGATCAGTTCGACTCCATACCTAGCTAGGTAAAGGCCTTTTTATCTACAAGTAGGTACTTCTTTCTAATAATTTCACATCTCTGCAAGACCCCCCGCTGCTTCTAATTATTTTTATAATTTTGTCTTCATTCCATACTGTTAACATGCAATCAATACCTTTTTTTTTGCATTTACTTTTCTTTAAGATGTTGCAAGTTTAATGACAAGCAGTGTAATTATCATTCTACTGTGGTGACCAAATTAAAAATAAAATAATTTTTCAACAAAACTAAAACATTAAATAAATGTTAAACAAGGAAAGTTCCTTAAAAATTTACAAAACTGCACTTATATATACATAATACACGTGAATATATAAAAATATATGTGCACTGTATAGAAAAGAAATATGCATCCATTATTTTTAATTTTTAATATTCATTTGAATTGCTTATTAACAAAAATTCTAAATATCTTAATTTTCTTTACTTCATCTACAGATAAACTTCTAATATTCAACATTTTTTTTAGTTTATTACAGCATATTAAACTATTCGTTCTATTAATATAATTAATAAAATTAATTCTAAAAATATAAATATGTAAACAACTACTCTGGAAAGGTACCTTATTATTATAAAATTTAAAACTATACTTGCTCATAAATATTGCTAATAATTATAATATCTATGATTTCTATTTTATGTCTAAATTTTCTGTTTCATATTTTCTACTGTTACTTAGAATTAAATTTAAATACGTAGGAAAAATTATGTTGAATCAGGTTTAACTTCAGAAAACTTATTGTAATTCAAAACAACTATATCATCAGTATATTTGTAAATAATCAAACAATCCTTATTAATATAATTATGCTCGAAATGTGTAAGCAAATATTGTCTAATTTATATTACAATTGCCCCCCCTTTTTTTATCAATCTGATGATAAATGGTCTTTTGTTTTTCATTATAGTAATTAACATATGTATATTGAAACAAACATGTGTGGGTGACATACTAAACAAAATTAGTTGTGTGTATTATTAGTTTACTTTCGATGGACCTTTTTTCTAAATTCTTGATATTTTAAATGTGAGCATTAATAATCAGAAAAATACGTTTCAAATCAAAAGAAATATTTTTGAAGATCAGTTATCGCTGTTTGGTTTGTGGGAAAGATATTCAATGGTCATATTTTTCGTCCCTTTTGTGTGAAAATTATTAGAAATTGTTCATATTTAAATACATATGTCTGAAAAAACATTAGAAAAAAATATCCATGACAATGGAACCAGAATTTCATTTCATTTTATATTTAATTAATAAATATTTACAAGAAACTAAAAAAATTAAGAAACTATAAAAATATTCAATTTTTTTTTAAATATAAAACATCATATGATTATCTGAGAAGAATTGGATTGTGTGTGGCTCCATATTTTCATTTTGTCTTGAAAAAAATTTGTTTTAATTTTCAATAACTGGAAATGGTTATCAAATTTTGAAAAAAAAAGTATCAGTGCCCATCTAAACTAATTTATTGTTTGAAGATTAGTATGTTTACCATCTTTAGGATGTAGTGGCTCGCATTTTGTAAGCAATTGAGTTTGAAATTATTGTAATATAATATCAAGGAGGAAAATTGGCAGCATTCTAAGGTTTGAAAGGGATGTTATGCTTTGTGCCTCATGAGCTATTTTGTTTTTAAAATGCATTTTGAATTGAAAACAACTATGAACATTTGTTCAAGACGTGTAGTTTTGAAATTAAAATTGTTTTAAGATAACTTTAAGTACAATTATTTTAAAATCATTCCATTTTTATCACTGTTTATTAAACGTTATCTCTGATTTGAAAGTTTTTATATATTACGTTTCGCCAATCATTTTAAATGCTTTAAGAGGAAAATTTTAAATACACATATATAATATATTCAACATTTGGCGAAATGAAATCAGAGTAAAATAATCAAAAATGTCTGTAAGAAATTGTAGAGATTATTATAAATATGAAATTGAATAAAAAATGGATAATATTTACAGAAATTTTCTTTCATTTCTCCATAAAAAGTTTCCTTTTACATCTATAGGACATGGTTAATATAAATTATCTCATGAATTACTTTATGATTTTTTTTTAAATATTGCGTAACCTACAAGTAATCCGTGCCAAACAAAGGGAATCTTTGATGAATTAGGAAATTCTGTTAGTCTAGGAGAAGCATCATTTCGGAGTCTAATGCATTTATGGAGGTCCCATGAGCTTTGCTGATAATAGTAAGGTGTGACGAATAGTTTTTAGATTAGTAAGCGGGAAAGAGACGAAGTCACGATCCGCTTGTGATTTATTCTGGAAAGGAATGAGTAGATTAGCGAAAAATTATTAGGTTTTCTCTTCAGACGTTGCAGCTAAGATTGAATTAAATTTTCATTAGAGGATGAGAAGAAGCTTTAAGAAAAATATATGTGACAGATGATTAATTTCTTCCAAATTTTAAAAGGTTAAGGATGTTTAACACTTTTCAATTTTTTATGTTAATTGGTACTTAGTTGATAAAATGCTATAGATAAATTTAATTTTTGAGGCTTAGAGTGAATAGTAAAGTTAAATTAAAGATATAGGTGGTTAAGAAAGTAAGAAATAAGAAATGAAGGGGAAAAGGTAAAACTAAATCCCGTGTCTCCGATTTCTAACACTAATAAAATTGCTTTTAATTTATGCTTCATTAAAATATTCATTTTTAACATTTATTAAGTATTTAATTTCTTTAAATTTTCAAGTAAATACTTTAGGTATCTAAATAATTTTTTTATGGCAAAAATGGTAAAGATTTCATAAGATATAAACCCAGACAAAAATTAGAGCGAATGTATAATAACACGAATTACAACATGTTTATTCCTACAAGTTTAGAAAACTAAGGAAAAACGTGCAAGTGTTAAACCTACTGAGCTAATGAACACGATGAAATTTAAAATGTGATTAATTCTATGAATAAAATTTAGGAAGTTACATGTTTGTTCTTGAAAGCATTTGATATAGGAATTAATGAAAAATTCAAAGATAAGTTCAAACTTTGCAAATGTAGCTTACGTTTCCTGTTTTTAAAATAAAATATATTATAGGTGGCCCCAATTATAAAATAGTCATTCAATTCCACTTTTCTTTCATTTGATTCTCAAGGTGATATAGGCTAGAAAAAAGTTTGGGATACTTAAAAGTCAAATTACTTAAAAAATATATAGTAATATAAATAATAAAACAACTGTTTTAGCACAATAAATTAAATTTCTATCAATTTAATTCTTATGATTCAATTAAAAATTCATTCCGTAAAAAATCTGTTACGTTGTGATTGTTCTGAAGTTAATTTAAAATAACGACAAGCAAAGAAAAATATGTTAGTGTAAAATTCTTGATTACTTTATCAAAACAGAAACTTTATTTACATTCTTTATTACAAGTTAAATTCATTACAAAAGCGATGAAGAAATCTATTTCTACAACTGCATGTTTAAAAAGCGAAACTTAAAAGTAAAATATCTCAATCATTTTACAAAAGCAATTTTATATCTTTCTAAAATAAATCTATTATTTTCAATGATGCATAAAATGTTTACCTCCTTTTAGCATTTCAAATGAGAGCAATGCCTTTTTTCTCAATCAATATGACATTTTCATTTATATCTTATGATCTATGATACATGTTCTTTTCCCTCACTTCCCCTTGATAAATTGCAAAAGTCGTCATACTAGAAACAGAAAATTTTAAAAAAAAATTGTTTTCGTTGCATCAACAGGTGGAATTCAGAATCAATTGATGCCTTACAATAACTTGGAATTTACACAGTAAATGAGATTACAATTTATAATCGTAACATTGGAGGTTTCCTCAGTCTAAGAAATTCTGAAAGAAAACAATTAGTCTATTAGCTCCCTGGAAGCAAAGGCACAATTGTTTAGTTTATTTTTCCTTAAACGACTAAAAATAATATAAAATATATAATTTCTTTAATACATAAATTTACCAGCTTAATCCAATAATCATATATTATTTAATGTGAATTTTGAATTCGATTATTAAATACCAATAGAAACTTCCGTAAAAAATAGATGTGTTTTGTGTATTTAGTTAATTGCATTTTTATTCTTTCAAAACAGAAAAGAATGAAATACTTTCTAATCTGATTATTGTTTATATTTCTAGATGATCGGGAACCACGAAAGTTAATTACATTTCTGAATCATTAATAACTGCACTCATTTATTATAAATTCATTGTCTAATAGCCAACTTGTTCAACACATAACTGCATGTAACAGTCATATTTATGTCTGAGTCTCATGCTATAAGAAGTATAATTGATGAATAAAGTAAATATTGCAATGGAAAGGAAAGTGTTTCGGTTTAATTAAATATTAAATGTTATTAGATCCGATTTGTGGTCTCGTGAAATAATAAATGCTTTCCAATTAATGAAGATATAATTACATTACTGGGAAATTATTCAAAATATATAGACGAAATATAATTAGAATAGAACTAACTGGCGGACAAGGAAATTTTGTATTTCTTTTTGATTAAAATACAGGGTGTTTCATATTGAATGGGACAAAAAGAAAACATGATTGTGAACGTTGTAATTAATATATTTAGAAAATTCAAATTCACCTCAAAACTACATTTATTCAAGTTTCAACAGGTGTTCAATATGTGTCTCTCCGGTGACACGACAAATGTCTACACGGTAATCAAGCTCCTGCCACACTCGTGATAGCAACTCGTGATTCAATTACTTCGGGTTTTGCTTCTTTTCGTCCTGGGCTTTTGTTCTTGCATAAGCTGCCGGTATCCTGGAACTGCTTCACCCACCTGCTTATGTTATGCCGATGGGGTGGTTCTTTACGAAATTTCGTGCGAAAATGTCTTTGCACAACAGTTACCGAGGAGGTTTTGGCATATTCGAAAACGCAGTACTCTTTCTCCTGCATGGACGACATTTTGTTTAACAGCGCCTCTAGCGGCGAGTTCGTCATTCGATAATTTTCCCCTGTTGTCAAATAAAACTTGTATAATTGTAGTTGCAGAATAAATTTGTTTCGGCTGAATAAATCCATTACGGCAGTTACACTGCGCTATTCTTTTTGTCCCATTCAATATGAAACACCCTGTATATGAAATATGTTTTCTTCCTACCGAAAAAAAATCAGTTTTTCCAGTACTTTATAATTCAATAATACAGCAACAATTTCATAAATTACCTTTCTATGCAAAAATTCTTTAGTAACATTTTCTCACAAAATACTTGTTCCGTAAATATTTTTAATCTATTAAAAGCATTTGCAAAACTTAGCGTTTATGTTTGTTAAATGTAAAAAAAAATAATTTCGCTAAATATATTAAATGTAGGACTTCATTTGATATATTCTTTATTAACGTCTCAGAAACTAACAACACGACGAACATTCAAAAACTTCCAATAATGCCTAAGCGAAGAATACATCCCTTCCTCTTATGACTTTCAAATGGCGCACTGAACCGCTTGGCGAGTCTGAATATTCGCCAATAGGAAAGGGTTGGCCCCAACAGTCTCATTGAAAAGCAACACGAAGGCTAATGGTAACGGACCGTGTAATTTCAAAGCTCAGTCAACTAATGAGGAGGATTCCTGAGCTGGCACCATTCTCTCGACATCATACCAACTGGATGACTTCAAGCTCCGACATATAAACGTGCAACAACTCCTCTGCACAACGAGTTTCTTCTGGTATCAGGATTCGAACCCCTGACTCGACGGAAACAAAAAGTCGGCAAGAAGATCACTATCATGACCACTAGGCTATAACGGCCACATAATTGTGGAATGTTTGAAAAATTGCTATGCTATTTCAGAAAATGGCAATGATTTTAAGAGAAATTTGCCATTAAATATATTTAAAGAGGGCAAAGGTTCATAAATGATCTACATTGCTTTTAGATTGTGAAAAACAGACTTTTGAAATAAAAATAATTCGAAATAAAAACCAACGTTTTTATATGGTAGCAAAGTTTATTAAAAAATTATTAAAAAATTAGTTAAAACTGGTTGCAAATATATAAATATTGCATTGTTAGGCAAATAAGAACAGTTCCCAAAATTTCAGAGCTCTAGCTTGATGGGAAGTTGGTTAAACTAACAATAGACAATTTGATGACACACTGATACACATACATACAGACACACATCAAGTGAAATACATAACAACGTTAAAACTAACTAAAATTAATTAATCCGGTAAATTAAATGGTTGGAATACAATTTAGTCAAACCACTCTTGGAGACAGGAACTATTTGGTGGTATTTTGCCAAATGTTGCTAAATTGGTCCGAGAAGCGGACTTAACATTCAGCCAAAAAAAAAAAAAAAAATTCGCCAAGTTTGGCAATTATTCAAATTGCGCCAAGTGATTAGGCTAAACTGCATTATTTAAAAAAATATGAGTTAAAACTTGTCGCAAACGTCTAAATATTGCATTGTTAGGCGAGTACGAACGATTCCCAAAATTTCAAAGCTCTAGCTTTATGGGAAGTTGGTTAAATTAACGATCGAAAATTTGATGACACACACACACTCACACACACCAAGTGAAATTCAGAAAAGCGTTGTAAAATAGGTAAAGTTAGATTTTAATAATAGATGTGAATAAAATTTTAATGAATACATAATATCAAAAATTATTTTCCTATTTTCTATGGTAATCGAAAATTGAATTTTTTACAGAAAGTAATCACATAGATACTAAAATATTTCAAAAAATATATACGTAAAGGAATTTAACATCAATGAAAAATTGTAAAACTTCCAAAAAATCAGTTCCATTAAATTAATTTAGTCCGTAAATTACATTAATGTGACGAAAATTCAATATTTTATTACATAATATTATTTTAATTGAATAACTATTAAAATGTTAATTTTGTTTTGTTAATACTCACTCTATATTCATTTATTCATGATGGCCCTTAACTTCGGTATTACAAAAGGGAAAGGTATAGAAAGGGAAAAAAATAATTCTTTAATAGACATTACTTTGAAGATTTCTCAAGCACATATTTTTTTTTTTTGTCGCCTCATTATTTCTGAGGGTTTTTACAGAATTTAGAAGCTTACCTAAAAAAGGAAAACCAATATTTCCGATCCTTTTTGATGTTATAACAATAATTTATTTCTCTTTTTCTTTTTTATTGTCTGCATTTTATTTTCTGAAGTAAGCAATTGTGTGGTTTCACTTAAAGATTACTTAACCCTCGTTAAAATAGTACATTTTATTTCTTTATTTTTACATCAGGAACTCAACGAAAGTCAATGAAGTGCTTTGATCAAAATTTCTTTGTTTATGTACCATTTGTAGCGCCAGCGTGGTATTTCTTTCTTGATCCAGGAAAAAAAAGTAAAACAGTCTCTAACAATAGTCTGAAGAAATCAAGAATCTATTTACGATGATAACTATTTCTATCTTCAAAGCTTTAATTATTTACTATTTATGATTTATTTTAACTTGCTTGTGAATAGACTGTCTAAGACAGGGGGCGGCAACCTACGGCTCTTTTGATATAAAATTGCGGTTCTCCAGTTCCATACGAAAAAATTAATAATTTACCATGAAAACCCTTAAAAAACAACAAAATATATTTTTAAGTACCTAATTTCCTAATAACTTCTGTTTTCATAATCGTTACTTATAAATCGATACGCTTAACATGACCGTATGAAATAAATTTGAACGATTGTTTTGCTCTTAGAGATGAGATTTCGTGACCATGTTTGTCTTTCAGCCAATTGCATTCCATTTCCGTCTCACCCAAACAGCCACCATCTAGACGTGTTGTCAGTCAGTCATCTTCGGATAGTGCGGTTGAAGTTACGTTGCATGTGTGTTAATTTAATCGCTTGCTGTTTTTGCATGTGTATTCACTTGTTGTTTCAAGAAGAATACGATTTAGATGTGAATTATCTTCTCCAAGGTACGTACGCGTATAATATAATAAAATCAGTAACAGAATTGAATTATATATCTGAGAATCATGTTAACGAAGTAATAATGGTAAATAAATTGTTTGCCATTTTAGATAGCTAAGGAAAATTTTAAAAATCATTTTTTCAGCTCCGCCAGCGGATTGACATCTGGTAAAAAAAAAGAGAACTGAAGGAAAAAACTAATTAGACGGAGTCATTTGCAATCATATGCAACAATGATGGGCTTCTGACTTGTCTCATTTGTTCCAAAACACTTTCACACTATAAGAAGTCAAATTTGGAGATACACTTCACTGCAAAACATTTCAAGTTTGTTGATAAATATACAACCGGTGACGCACGAAAAAAAACTGCTGAAGAGATAAAAAAAAAACCAGTCAAATTCCATCTAAGTAACAGGACGCAACCTTCCAGTAATGTAGTTAAATCTGGAAAGCTTTGCAGTATCATTAGAAATTGCAAAAAGAGGAAACCCATTAACAGATGATGAGTACGTCAAAGATTGTGCTATATGTGCAGCTGAATAACTGTTTCGTGATTTTAAAATTAAAGCAGAAATCATGAAAAAAATTTTAAAAAAATATTACCATTATCTGATAAAACGGTACAAGATAGAACAGCTAAAATATCTTCAAAAGTAACACATATGTAAGTGAAAGACATTCAACTGGCTACTGCCTTATCACTAATTATTATGAATAATCAAAACTAAAGAACGATATTTATGATGAATGAAATTCAAGGCCATCATGAGTACGTTAGGTATTTTATTCAGGAATTTATATTTCTTAAACAAACTAGGCTTCTTATCTACTCTTGAGTTTTATATATCTAGTCGAAAATCTGTTTTTTGCAATAAAAACTGTCTTCTGGACATGTATCTATTTTTTCTTCTTCATTCCTGTAGAGATGATCTTCATGAGGAGTCTATCTTAGAACTCTAATTCTTTTTTTTTTGGTAATTCTATGTAATGAGAAAGGTCAGGGCCGGTTAAGAAAATGCGGTAGTAAATCGTTTTGTTGAAAAGTAGCAAGTGTTACGGGATCCATCAAGATAATTTACAGCAAGGAAACTGAACACGACGGGAATGTAATGGCAACTATCTAAAGTAATACAGAAGGATATCTTTTATGTACTCAATGATTTTTTGTACAATTAAAATAGATATTGAACCATATTATGGTGTTGAATTAAGTTTGATTTTGCTACGCCATCTTATAAGGTACAAAACTCAAAGCATTGGTAAATTTACTTCTTTCTTCTGAATAAATCTTTACTGGATATAAAGTCTCCACTAATTGCTATGTGGAATAATTTAATGCAATAGCAATTTTTAAACACTTTGCAAAGTATATAAATCCCATATTCAGTAAACATTATTTTCCAAATACATGCTTACTTTTATAATGATCTATTATTATTTATGTGTTATGACTTCGAGTACTTGACATGGAGTAATAATCATAAATGAATGTTGTAATTAAGTTAATTTCTAATTCTTTCACATCCTCATAATAATATACTAAATAGTATTAATCACCCGATATTACTTGCAAAACTTTTCAATAAAATTCGACTGAGAAGTTAATTTATTCTTAATATTAAAAGTCACCTGTCCAAATTAAATTAATTTTTCACCCTTTCAAATCTTCACAATATTATGCTAGTTGATTTTAATCACAGGAAATTACTCACGAAATTCTTAATTACATTAGATATTGATATCTTTTAATGGTTTATATTTATCGCGCTTTTCATTTATTGAAACAACTCTTAACAAAATTCCATTGCGGCTCTGTGTGATTTCTCCCTTGTTTGCTGACATATTTTAGAATCTTCAGTAACTTCGTGATAGTCTTAGAAGTATTTTTGAAATATTGCGGTTAAAAAATATTTTTAGCTAACCATTAATTTGTAAGTAATGTTTAAATGATTTAATTCTTTTAATATCTGAGAGAAATACTTTCTTTTTAAAGGTTGTTTATTTACTTCTTACAAATTTGATTTCAAAACTATTACATCGATTTAAAATAAAGCAAAAATTTTCAGAAACTTAAATATTGAAGCACAGAAACTATTTCAAAAAAAATCTTTTTAAATAAAAGGCAAAAACAAATCCAAATCTACATAAGTTAATTTCTTCTCCAACAAAGACTATACATTTTTTTCTATAAGAATTTCAACCATATTTGTTTGGAAGAGAAAAATAAAAATAAAGCTTTGAATTCCTAAAATTTTCTTTTTTATTTTGTTTTAAAATGTGTTCGAGACAAACATTCCAGTTGTCGACGACTAATTTCAGATTTTTTTTGCTTCACTTATTCCAGAAACTCATTTATTATAACTTTCAAACGCATATCACTTACAATATTCATGCCAAACGTCACCACCATTTCCCTGATTTTTGTTTAAGAAAGATTTATCAGAATTTACATGATGCTGATTTTTAATTTTCTTCATCAGGAAGTTCAGTGGCCAAGATTCTTATTTGTTACTCATTGTTACTATTAATACCTGCATTGATAGCTTTGACGTCTTCGAAGTAATGTCTTTCCTTTATATATTTTAAGAGACGGCGATTTTAATAATATATCTCTTATAAATCTGTCCTTTTTTTTTTATCAAGTATTCCTTGCAAATAAAAATGCAAATTACTAAAATAATAAAATGCTATTTTTTATTGTTTCCTTTGCCTAATTCAATTAATATCTGATTAGAATGGATTTATCAAAAAAAAAAAAAAATACATGAAAGTAACCTAATTGCATTCTATAGCCAAGTCAACTAGAAAAGCAAGGCGTTTTATGAAATGTTAAATCTTAAAGTGAAAATAAAAATTGAAATACAAAAATGTCTTAAAATCTTAATAAGAAAAGTTTGTACTAATAATCGTCGGTTTTTCATTCCTTCAACTTCATTATAATTATCATAATATCAGTATATAATTAGAATGACAGTTTTGCATTCAAAAGTGTTAGTCACTTTTTTTTCGACGAAAACATTATCAACTCTAAGTTTCAGAGTTATATACCAAAAGTTTCACTGTAGGGTACATAAATTTGTAGATACAATTTTTGTAAAAGTTTAAGAATTCAAATTTATGAGATTATTCGAGCACAGTGAAAACTAAATAATTATTATAAAGAAATCAATAAATGAATTAGGTGTCATTGAATGGTTCAATTTTTATATCCTACGAGCTACAACAATTATTGACAACATTTTGAGCGTAGAAGAAAATGAAAGAAATATCACTACATCAAATGATAAGTTTCACATCCTTAGTCTACAAAACTTGAACAAAAGATAGTTCATATTTGGGGCAACTTGCGATCAACCGACATTCAAGCAAGACGTCACTCTACCAGTATGAGAATGAGCCAGCCATTCTAGAAAAGCAAGCCAGCTGAAGTTTATTGAACCCGATGTGAACTCAAGTCTTTCTGCTTCCGCTATATAAGAAACGAATGGAAAGCAAGCAGAGAAAGAGTGGCATGGAAGAAAAAGTTTCCCAGTTTTCTCCTTTATTATGGACTTCTTTGTTACTTTGTCAGCTGTCAGGTCATCACATATGTGTTTTCCTTCATTTAAAATTCTTTTAAATATTTTTCATAAAATGTTACAGTTAGAATGTGTGAAGGCCGATCTTCTTCTTGAATAACTTCTGATTTGGGAATCGTTTAAGTTCCACACCCCACAGTGATGTGCTACTCATCACTGTGGGGTGGAAATGCAATCCCATCAGTAGAGAATAAAAAGAACTGAAGGAACCTAGTGGGAGAAAGAAAAGTTATGAAGGGAGACTAATATGTGTATCTGAAAAAAAGAAATATAAAATTGTTATTTAACTTTTTAAGTTTTGAAAAAAATAAAGACTGATGTTATTTATCATCAGTCCTGGAGAATTTGAACGTAAGACTCATATTTATTATAAGTAAAGCAATTCTTTTAAAACAAAAATTAATAGTTTATCAAGAACTGCATTTGATGCTACAGATAATTCATTTTATACTACTATTAATGGGATTGCATTGTCTTCAATAAATGTATTTTTGAATTGTTTGAAATTTAATGATATATCTATTTTTCACCTTTTTAAGTTTTGTAAATTACACTCACGTAAAATTGCAATATCAGCAAAATAATCATATTTTCTACATATTTGCATAATACATTCCATTATTCTCAATCTCTATGAAATCCTTCTAAATAAATGGGAGCAATAATTTTTCAAGCTTCAAAAAATTTTAAAAAAATGACGGGGAAATTATGTATAACTGCCTTGATAAGAAACGTCAGTTAAAGGAGTGACAATAAATAGATGGAATATTGTGCAGAAAATATTTTATTTTCCAACAATAGAAATTTATTCTATATCCAAGAAAGCAATGATTTGTTGTTTATTGAATTTCGAAAGAAAGATTTTGTCTGAATGTATTGTACATGTGAAAGGAATTGATTCGCTTATTAAAATGATTAATCTTAAAATGAAAAGTTCATAAAACTTTCATCCATATACATAACATATTCTTTAGTTAATAAATATTACCTTTTTCAATTAAAAATCAATTTATGTTGTTTAAATAACCATCTAAATTGCGCTGATGGAATTTAAACCCTCAAAAATTTACCTATTTTAAAAAATTAATTTAATGTATTCTGTTTGCTTCGCAAGAATTTGGAAACCAGGAATAAGCATGTTAATTTATTTTAATATCCTTCATAATACATTAGTTTTCACTAAAAATTACTTTTCCTTAACTTCGAAATAAATTATTGGAGTAGTAGCTCCTTCAAACATATACTAAGTAAAGATTAAATGTAAAATACAGTGAGGGTTGAATACAATTATAAATTTTTCTCTAATAACGTCAGAAATTTTATTCTTTATCAGAGAAAAATAATGATAATATGTAATAATCTCTAATTCATTTTATGAATCTTACTAAATTTTAACTAAAGGCATTTCTAGGATATTTTTAATTTATTCTATTACATAACACACATATATATAACTATATGTATATATATATATATATATATACTGCTGTTTGTAGAAAATGCAACACCATGAAAGAATCATCA
>BMAW01011354.1:376288-425691 GCA_019974015.1 Nephila pilipes
TATATGAAACCTTTTGTTTCGAAGTGCCTTTCCTTTCTGTAAGCAAATCCGTATACCCGTTACCTTCTTTCACATATCAGAAGTTTTCAACCAATTTAAAGCACAGGCTCATTCCACATTGTCTGTCAATAGGTTTCTAACCAAGGACCTTCGTTTGACTATCCTCCTTATTCGCCAGATTTTGCTTCGTGCGACTTGAATCTATTTCCTAAGTTTAATCTGTACTAAAAATAACACTGTTTAGGTCTATTGAAGCTGTGAAAGAGAATGTAGCAGGCATTCTGAAGGAGCTGACAGAAGAAAACTTTCAGCACTATTTCTACTGATGGAACATTCTCATGGAGCACAGTAGGGATAGAGGATTAGTGTATATTGAATTTGATAATAAGTAAATATGTGTACGACATCAAAATGAAATGTTTTACAGCAGCATGATTGTCGTTAATTGCTAGCGTTTATTTATTTTAATTAACTTGTTTTCTTAAGATCTAATAATTAATAACTTTTAGGCTTGTTTTTTCTGCTCTTACGGAAACAAACTATATACTACTTAATTTTTTTAATATTATTATAAATATTTTGAATAAAAATTAAGTAAATGCAAATATATTAATATGTATATGATTAAACATGTTTATGCTTATCGATGAACATACATATCTCCCATTTTTAGATTAAAATAAGGCTCGATTACTTCTTTGTAAAAAAATGCTTATACAATAAATGCTTCGTTTTTAGAAGAAATTTAAATGGGTTTCTGATATAAATGTGCCCTCGAAGGGATTATTTTAGCTTCTGAATGTTATACCAAGAGTATCCTTGTTTACGCTTGTTGAAGGTATTTTGGTTATATTTTCATCTGTATATAGAATTTGTATAAATTATTGGAAAGCCTTGTTTTATATCATAAGAAATTAAAATTAAAAGGTTCCAGTAATGGGCTTTTTTCCATTAGAATGAAGTAAGAAAAAAAAAAAAAAAGAAAATCAGCCACGTAAGAAACTGTATTAAACTCAATATAAAACTTAGTAAGGTTTAAAATATTAAGAGATTATCCAGTTAGCAAAATTGTGTCTCAAAATATTTGTATTGATTAATTGTTTTACTTTAATATGAATTTATAAAAGTTGTATCCTATTTCTGAAAATGTAAATGTAAAGGCAAATGTAAAGCATAATATTTAAGAGCATATAATAAGACATAAAATAATATCATAATATCCATATATGGACGGAATAATAAGAAAAGAAATAAAATTAATGAGAAATATATTTCAAAATACAGTCATGCAATACAAGTATCAGAAAATCAGGATTTACTTCCAAAAAAATACGTAAGTAACTCATAACCCATTACTTTCCAAAGATCGCACTGATTTCATCTGAATTTATGCATCATTTTAATAAATCATTATTACGTCTACTTTTAAATTCAATCATGTAATGTAGTATTAATTTCCTTCCCTTTCCTATCTATGTGATTAGATTAAAATAAAATGGGTTTCATCAGTTTATTTTTCTTCCTTTATGTTTGTTTAGAGCTAAAAAAATGGGATGGATTTATCATACATCTGATGTTCCTGAATAGTATATTAACTACATCAGCAAAAAAACTTAATACACCAATACAAATTGCACTTTCTTAGTGCAAAATGTTCATTTCTTTACAGAGAAAATATTATGAATATTAAATAAGAGCTCAAACAATCACTATTGTACGACGTCAGATGTTGAAACAATAAATTCATTATCTGGAGATAGATATTTATTTAATCTTATAAAAATGATCACATGGTATTAGTGTAATGAATGCGTATTATTTTAGTTCGAATAATAAAACATACTTCTTTATTCATAGAGATCTTAAGCTTATAGAGAAAATAATTCAATTAGAGGTTGTTTTATTTGTCATTTGCATAACAAATTTCTTGAAGAAATGATAAAAACTTTTCTGCATACAGAGCTGCTTTGATGAAAGCATTCATATTCTAATAATCTAAGAAAGTGCTAGAGTAACGTTGTGTATCAGTGATTATTTTAGTTATTTTACAGTAATAACATTTTATTGATGCTTACTGGAAGTAACATGTATACTACTAGAGAAAAACATACTTAAGTATCGTAAATTATTATGCATATTCTAATGAAGATTTTATATTACCATATCCACTTAGTGTCCGAGCACATGTGGTATCATGCAATAAACGTTATTGCCCACATTTAGTAGAGGAAACAAGGGTAGAATATTATTAAATATATATTTAGTGTAGTGTACTAATAAAGAATCAAAAAAGCTACTATAGACTGGTAATTATACATTTAGTTGGATGCAAAAAGAACATAGCTTTTTCCAGTGAACTTAATAGTACTAAGGCTGTTGTCGTCTAAAGCCAGAATAGGAACACAAACTTATAACATTATTTTCAGATAGAGGTGTCACAATTTTAATGAGAAATTGTAAAATATATATTTATGTATGATGTGATGTTCTGATTTATAATTGTTCGGAGAGGGAATATTACTTATGATTAAGGGAATACTTCTCAGATTTCGTAATTTGTTCCAAGAGTAAATATTTTTTAAAAGAACATTTCTAAGATTCCTGTGTCTATTAAAAAAAAGGAGAAGCTAAACAGGGTTTCAACATATGCATCAAATAAAGATATTAATTAATTAAAAATTAAAAGAATATTAAATTACAATTAGCTTTAAATGTCACTGAAAATAATATACACTGCTGGCCACACAAAATGTAATACCCAGAAGGACCAGATATATCATAGCGAAATTTATTTGGCAGATAACATGTTGTACAAAGATCATACGATTAAAATTACAACATCTTGTGGAGGAAAACAAAATCAGTAGTTAGTGTAGCCGCCATTGTTGATTATAATCGCTGCCTCACGCCTCGGCATAGAATCAAAGAGGCTATGGATGTATCCTTGGAATACAGCAATCCATGCGGATTCCACATATTGACAAATTTGATCTGGTGCAGCATCGGGTGGTGTATCCCTGTCCAGTCGTTGAGCAAGCATAGACCACACATTTCCAATTGGTGATAGATCGGGTAAACAAGCAGGCCAAGGAAGAAATTCAATCTCATGGGTAAAGAAGAACTTTTGAACATTGCTTGTCGTCGTGCGTTATCCTGTTCGAATATGACTCCAACAACTCAGAGATGTAGCTCTGGCTGTTCAGTGTACCGGTGATGCGTACTAGAGGCGAGCGGGATTGAAATCCATTACCATCCCAATCTGTGATACAGGGTGCAGGAACAGTGTTGTGATGCATAACGCAACAGTTCAGCAGCCTCTCACCACGGTGTCTCCAAACTCAAAACCGACCATAGTGATGTGGCAAGCAGAAGCGGAATTCGTAAGAAAACACAATGTCGTTCCATTCCGTTGTCCATGTCCGCACCATTGGCAATCGCCTGTGGTTTGGAATCAAGGATAAACGAAGCAATGGACGACTTCAGGACATTCCATTCTGCTGCAAACGGCGTCGAATGAGACGAGCGGACACCGAATGATGCGTAGCAGACTGAATCTGTTGTGCTATGGCTCGTAATGTGGCTGCGCGATCCATGACTGCCATGCGCACAATCTGCCTTTCATCATGGGCATCGGTGCAATGAGGTGGGTGCGATTGGCCCCGTTGGTCCGATGTTCCATCCTACATGCAACGATCGCAGATCCATATCACAGTTGCTTGGTTTCCTCCAAAACTTTGACGGATTTCTCTGAAGGATAATCCGCAATCACTATAGGCTTCTGTTCTTCCTCGGTCGAATTCAGAAACTTGGTCGAAAGAAGCATAGGTAAACAGCTTACACAAAAAAAATAACTCACGAAAACACAATTGTCGTATTTCAAATCGCCAATCTATTCTCCATTATATAGCGCTTGCGAGTGGCGCTACGGTGGTCCGTGATGTGCGTCTGCGCTGCAATGCTAATGATTCGCATAGATCATCATCGCAAGCGCATGATGCAAATTTCAAATGGTTTGTATGCTTCCTTCAGGGTGTTGCATTTTTGTGGCCAGCAGTGTATGATATAGGTACGAAAATATTTGTCAAATGAAAGTATTTTTCAGAGCTGTTATGTTTAGGTGATTTAAATTACATGTTTAAAAATAATCTCATGAGCCTAATGACTCCTCCTCTACGGAATATGTTTACTAAAAGAACAATTTACTTCAATTATTTATGACAGTATGCAAGAGATCTTGGTAACTTAATTTGTAAAGCAAAATACATTTAATATTTGTGTATTGGGTTTAAGTCTCATAAATGGAAATAATAACACATGTATGTAGCAGGGTTAGTGAATGTTAACCTTCGTACTCCGAATGGATCCAATCGGCTTGAACATTTCTATATGTATTTCGTGATACATATACATACATATATATATATGTGTGTATATGTCATGGGTTTTAATTATGATGCATTGTTTTAAAATATTTCACAAATAAATAAATTTATTTAGTTAATAATTTGTTAGACATTTATGAAAAATTTGTATTTTCATAACAGAAAATAATTTTACCTGACTGAGTTACTTACTCCCCTATAACATTAAGTTTAGTTTAGCTTTTATTAACGTTGAATTAGAGGCAACACGAGGGCTATTGGCGACGGACCTCGTAATTTGGAAACTCAGTCAAGTGACGAGGACCACACCTGAGCTAGCACCCCCTCTTCTAACTTCCCCACCCCGCCATCGGGAGGACTTTGGACCTCGACAGACTTAATGTGCATCAGCCCGGTCTACACGGTGGGTCTTTGGTACCAAGGATCGAATCCGAGACTGAACGAAAACCGCCAGTAACGAATCAGAAACCATGAACACTAGGCTATTGCGCCCCCTCACCCATAACACTAATATGCAATATATATTCAAAACAAATATATATTCAAAAAAAATTATTATTTTTTAATGGACTGCATTTGAAATAACCCTCAATAAATGACACATTTTTTTTTTCCTTTATGTAACTTTCTGATAGATGCAAATCATAAGCCACATGGGGCATAAAGGGAAAAAAAAGTAAAAATATTTGCATGTAGAGTGTTACAAGGAACAGATTTAGCCATCAAATGTGCTAACATTTTCTTAATTATTATTATTTAAATCTTCCTTACAAAATTTTGTGATAACCAAGTACACCAGAATACATTTCATACGATTTAAAGTCGATTTTAAGACATTTTCATAGAAGGTATAGCTTCGGTAAATAGTGATATAAGAAAATAAAAATATAGCAAAGCAAATTAGAATTTTTTTACATCGAGGCCAGCTGATAGTTAAAGAATTGAAACAATTTTGTTTTATAACTGACTTCTTAACATTAACATAACATTACTAAGTCTGGATTCCAAAAGGTCTTTATATAATCTGATAATACCATCTTACTTAAAATAACTTCGTCTGTGTTATTCGTCAAAACATTTTAAAAGAAACGAATTTCAGTTATTCACACACGAATTTCAGTTATTTTTCGTCTTTTCGTCTGCTTAATTAAAGTTAAAAGACGAAATATTTAGGAAGCCTTTGTAAGAGAAGTATAAGTAGTTTAATATGAGCTATTTGACAATTAAATCACAATTATTGCAGTTTTACACTAAAAATAACTACAATAAACTGCTCAAAATTAATGCAATTTTCATTTAAACAATGACTAAATACTTAAAATAAGTTCAAGGATTTCTAAAATACAAAAAGCAAGTGAGAATATATTATTTGAGAAACAAATCATAGCATTTAAATTAATATTTTTACATTCAAATTATTTTAATGTGTATCTAAATTATTACTTTTTATTAAGAAAATCACTATTGTTTTATATATGAAAAGAGAAATGAATTCAAATACACTTTTATGCAAATTGCAAAATGATTTGTTTTATTTCGGTATTCTGCTTTAGTGGAAAATTATTAAATGAATAAAACATTAGAAGAAAGGTTGGATAATGTTTGAAAGTCTTAAATTCACGACGAGAGAAAAAAAAGAATAACATATTATTCAGTTTCTTGATGAAGAGATTTAAAATAATCTTTATATATTTATAGCGAAGAAAAGTACTTAAACATTTTAATTTAACAAAAGAAAAGTATGAATGGGAGCTCTGAGGTTCAAGTCCCAAGATTCTGGTATGAATTGAAACTATGGAAACTAAAATAAAATAATATAACAATCTTTACCATTTTAATCTTGAGAAAACCAGTATTTATTTAAGAGAATAAAAAAATAATAAGAAGAAAAAGGATGAAAAGAAATTCCAGGCAGAGTAGATACAACTTTGTAAAAGATCACCTAAATTGGTTTTTCTTTGAACTTACTTCAAAAATACCACGAAACATCTTCCTCTCGTTTAATGACAACAAACGGAATTGTGGTTCATACTAACAAAGTGGACCAGCTATCGAGATTACGTGCTTTGTTCTTTTTGGGCCCAATTTCCCCAGTTGTTATGAAGCTAATACGATTATGAAAGAACAGAAAAATGAGTTTTTGAAACATTCTTGCCGTAAAAGTTTCGGAATAGTTCGTTATAAAACGCTTATTTAGTTATAAAAATGGTCATGTTATGTATGAATTATACGAAAACAGGAATTAGTTAGAGATTTAACTTAATATAATGATAATCATCTGAATGAGTTTATGATGTGATTTTATATTTAATTCGGGCAAATAATACTCATAAGGAAAGCACTTTATGTAGTTAATTAAATACACTGCTGGCCATACAAAATGTAATAACCAGAAGGACCAGAGATACCCCAGCGAACTTTATGTGGCAGATATCATGTTGTACAAAGATCAAACGATTAAAATTACAACATCTTGTGGAGGAAAACAAAATCAGTAGTTAGTGTAGCCGCCATTGTTGATTATAATCGCTGCCTCACGCCTCGGCATAGAATCATAGAGGCTTTGGATGTATCCTTGTTGCACAGCAGTCCATGCGATTTCCACTTATTGACAAAGTTGATCTGGTGTTGCAGCGGGTGGTGTATCCAGAGCCAATATTTGTGCAAGCATGGACCACACGTTTTCGATTGGCGATAGATGGGAAGAACAAGCAGTCCAAGGAAGCAATTCAATCTCATGGGTAAAGAAGAACTTTTGAACATTGCGTGTCATGTATGGTCGTGCGTTATCCTGTTCGAATATGACTCCAACAACTCAAAGATGTAGGGCTGGCTGCTGGGTATACTGGTAATGCGTACTAGAGGGTAGCGTGAGAGAAATCCATTACCATCCCAATCCATGATACCTGGTGCAGGAGAGTGTGGCGATGCATAACGCAACAATTCAGCAGCCTCTCACTACGGTGTCTCCAAACTGGAAACCGACTATCGTGATGTTGCAGGCAGAAGCGGGATTTGTCAGTAAACACAATGTCGTTCCATTCCGTTGTCCATGTCCACTGTTCATTGCATAATTGGCGGCGCAAACGCCTGTGGTTTCGAGTAAAGGGCAAAAGAAACAATGGACGACTTGAGGACATTCTACTCTGCTGCAAAGGCGTCAAATGGTACGAGCGGACACCGAATGATGCGTAGCAGACTGAATCTGTTGTGCTATGGTTCGTGATGTGGCTGCGCGATCCATCACTGTCATTCGCACAATCTGCCTGTGATCACGAGCAGTGGTGCTATGAGGCTGGTGCGATTGGCCTCGTCGGTCCGACGTTCCCTCCTGCATTCAGCGATCACAGATCCGCATCAGCATTACTTGGTTTCGTCCAACACGTTGACCGATTACTCTCCAGGACAATCCGTAATCCCTATGGGCTTCTGTTCTTCCTCGGTCGAATTCAGAAACTTGGTAAAAAGACGGTCGATGTCTTCCAAGAGGCATGGGTAAACATCTCATGCGAAAAAAAAAATGCATTTAAAAACGATTGCTGTACTTCAAATTGCCAATCTGTTATCCCCTTATATAGCACTTGCGAGTGGCACTACGGTCGTTCTACCATTACGTTTTAAATGTCTTTTTTGTGCGAGAGCATGCTTCTACAATTTTAACATGACTTTTGCACAGTGTATCAAAAATTTAAACACTGTCACTAGATCCACTGAAGCGCCAACTGTGATATCACGTATATACGATAAAATTCGAATATTCACTATAATTTGTTAAATTAGTGAATATATGGAAATTCATTCGAAAAGTAAGCGTTTTCCTGTTGAACTGTTAAGTAAAGGAAAAAGCTGTGATTAAATTTAATACACAACTTGCGTAACGAAAGGGTTTCAAACATAACTATTGATGAAACAAATATATGTTGATTTGTGTCTAAAGGTGTCAATGTTTCTTGTTGATGAGGTTCGCTAGAGGACTATTTATTCCAGAAGATAATAAACACAACAGATTGCTTAATTTAATTTAAAATACTCCGGGTTATTAAAAAAGTTCATATTTTTGAAACAAACAAACAATATTTATACATCTCTAAGAATGATGGAAGAATCCTTAAACATCAGCAAAGAATGATTAGAACCCTGATACATAAAAATTTGTACAAAAAGAGGTTTGTATTAAATTTTTGTTAACCAATGAATGACAGTCATTGAGACATCGTCTCCTCCGGTAGATGATTTGAAAATAATTCGAGATAAAAACCAACAATTTTAAAAACCACATTTTTATATGGTGGCAAAGTTAATTAAAAACAATTATTGAAATATTAGTTAAAACTATATCAAAATATTGCATTGTTAGGCATGTAAGAACGGTTCCCAAAATGTCAGAGCTCTAACTTGATGGGAAGTTGGTTAAATTAACAATAGAAAAATTGATGACACACTGATACACACACAAACAGACACACACCATGTGAAATACATAAAACATTAAAACTAACTAAAATTAATTAATTCATCCAGTAAATTAAATGGTCGGAATGCAGTTCAACCCAACCACCCTTGGCGAAAAGAATTATTTGGCAGTATTTTGCCAAATGTGGCTACCCTGGTGCGTTTTACGGACTTTACGTTCAGCCAAAAAAAATCGCGCCGAATGGTTGGGCTAAACTGCATTATTAAAGTAAATGCTGTTTAAAACTTGTCGTAAATGTGTAAATATTGCATTGTTAGGCGAGTAAGAAATATTCCCAATGTTTGAGAACTCTAGCTTGATGGGAAGTTGTTTAAAATAACGATCGAAAATTTGATGACACACACACACATACACACACCAAGTGAAATACATAAAAACGTTTTAAAAAATTGAAAACCTGTGTGTTGGAAGAAATCACTGTATTCGCCTGATTTATCAACCCTGAGACTTCATTTTATTCCTAAACTTTAAGCAATGTTAAAAAAGTTTTTTTTTTTTGTTGATATTGCAACTACACTCTTGGTAGGTGCTCTTACGTGTGATTAGGAGATGATTCCAGAAAGTGAATTAGAACTGATTTTCGAATCATTATTAAATAGCTGTGGAACCGGAGGAGGTTATTGTAAATAAAAAAAAAATAAAAAAATATATATATTCTTGAATCTACTTCTTGTAACAGACCGAATCTTAAAAATTCTATAAGTCATTGGGCACATTTATAAACTGAAATAGTGGTTAGATGTAAGTGAAAATTCGCAGATAATAAGGCATGAAAAAATAGTTTAAAATTAAGAAATTAAACATACAATTATAGAGAAATTAATTATATATATCCGGGTGTAGGGTGCTAAACGTATGCTTAATATTACTTTCAATTAGTCAGAAGTTACAGAGTAAGTTAAAATATAATTTTGATCTTTCATTGACAGTAACAAGATGTATTATGTAAAATTCTATGAATATTAGGTTGATTATTAATATTTTCAAATTTAAGAAATGTGATAAATTTTGATTGTTCTAATAAATTCAAAATCATAAAACAGTTTTTACAAAGAGTGCTATGCATTTGCTTATACGGGGTGAATAAATATATTTTTATTTGTAAATTTGTATTTTTTACTAATTGAAATTTTATGAGATATTTTAAATTAACTAAAAGTAATTTTTGTAATAACTAATAGTTAATTATCTTCCGAAGACTTTGGATAGAAAATCTTAAGATAATACTGTTTGATATTGACTGTAAAATATATGATTGTTACTATACGTCAACATAAATAAGATTTAATAGCAAAAACTATAAGCAAAATAGTACCTGAATGTGATGGAAATTAGTTTGATTAGTTTCATTTGTAGAAAACGGAATTTTTTAAAACTTCATGTGCATTACATAGAAGATACGTCTAATTTATGAGGTCTTAAATCATACTACAAATTATTTTTTATCTAATGGAAGTTTACATTAAATTTACATTTAAAATTGTTTTCTTTAGCAATCATAATTTATGCCATTAATCAGTTATTTGGTCAAAATTCAATATCCATTGTGAACTAAGGATATAAAATATGCAGAAATAATTTTGATATTGATAATATTTTGCACATTTTATATTTTTAAGCACATAGCACAATAAACTGAATAAGAGATGGATAAAACGTTCTTTGAATTCTGATTTCTATCCAAATGATGCATAGTAACTATTTTTCGGAATAGTTTCTAGCAGACTGCTTTGAGAAAAGCGACGGTAATGCACTGGAAAAAGCTTTCCGAAATCCGATTAAAGCACTTAGAGTTGAGGTGGAAAATAAAATTGAACTGAAAGAAGATTAAGCTAGTTATCAGAATTTATTTTTTAAAAGCTTTAAGCAATGCTCTTTATTAATCCAAGTAAAAATGTGTATATGTGAAACATTTATAAGTATTACGCATTGTAATATATATGAAAACACGAACTGGTGTTTCAAGAATTCATCACGAACTGTAATGTTTTTATTTTAAATTTTTAAATAATATGTTTTGGAACACATTTGTTTTATGATGTTTAAAAACATAAGTCATTGTTTCACATTTCAGAAAATAAAATTTCTACATAATTTTTCTATTATTAGCATACTTTTTTCTATTAAGTACCATTTATTTGTAAAATAATTCAAAGTAGATATATATAAATGCATACAAATTTACGAAATGATAACTTTCTCTTCTATCAAAAAATTTGAAACGTTGAATTGAAAAAAATTATGAAATGTTTGGTATTTAGTAATTTTTAATAAACTATAATACTTTTTTAAAAATTATATAACCATTACTTAATATTTGGGGGAAGCATCTTACGTACTTCGAAGAGAAGAATTTAATAATAGTGTTGTTAAGTGAATATGTATATCTTGGCTATTCTGGTGTAAAAGTTCTTTGTTTTACTTTATAATAATGGGCGGAAGGGGAGAGCTCTGCATTGTTTGATTTAATGTTTTACTTTGTTTTTAATTTTAAATAAGTAAATTTTAGAGAAAACTTTTAAGCATAAGAATGATGAGTGTTATTTATAGTATTGATTTCAGTTTCCTGTATTTTAAGAGACTCTAAATTTAATTTTAATTATCAAATATGGTTGATTTTAAATTCTTTGTTTGTAGGAGTGTTTAAGAAATTTAATGTATTTAAAAATGTTTAGCTTTTTGATTCATGCGTGATTCAGACAGAATTCTAAAAAAATTGTATTTTATTTAAATTATTGTTTTATTTATTCTCATTCAACATATATTATTAGGCCCGTTTGAATATTTATTTTCTTGTAAAATTCAATTCAGCTTAGTGTATGTAATATTACATTTTATAATTAATCTTGGAAAAATGAAATAGTTCACGATAAGCTCTTTTAGTTTCATCTGTATTGTTCGGACCATTTATCTTATAGAAGAGTTCCATTGTTGGATTAAGGTTACTGATTTTTAAATTATAAATGGGTGTATTAATTGACTATTGTTTTAACTTATACATAGAAACTCTCTATCTCAGTCACCTCAGAATTGATCCACATTTTAAATTAATTCTTTTTGTAAGTTCACATTACATTTTACAGTAAGAAAGATAACATAGTTATTACATATATATTTTTAAAACAGATAATAATATATGTTTTTTAAGGTAAAATAAATATAAATAAATATTATATTAATTACACTTAGAATTAAAAATATCATTATGTATTATGTATTAACTGTTAATGAATTTTAAGTGTTTCTTATGTCAATTGGTTCACCATAAATATTATTATTATATATATATATATATATATAACGTCTGTAGCATTTGTTACGTTATAAATCGCATACAATATCTAACTCTAGATCATAATGTAAGGGATATCCCACAAGAATTCATCTCACAGATTATTAGCAAATATAAAAACCTTTTAAGAACATTTAAACGAACAATTAAAAGGACGGGAAGACAAGAGAGAGCTCACTAAACATAGAATGCAGTTCCTCTATATCGGTAAGCAAAGAAGAAAACTCGTCAAAATTATTATCTTAAAAATCTACAAAAATTGGCAAGAGTCCCTAGTGTGAAATGACTGTTCACCAAATTTTGCGTTATAAAATCGCAAACAATATCTAACTCTAAATCAGAAAGTAAGGGATACCACACAAGAAATGAACTGTTAGACTCATAACAACTACAATAATTATTTATTTAATAACCTTTTTAAAATCATTCAAAAGAACAATTAAGAAGGTCGGACAGTCAGGAGAGAGCACGGTGAACTAAGAATGTAGTTCCTCTCTCATTCCCTTCTATTTATTTGTTTTCCAGTGCTACATTATATAGTGGTAGCAAGAAGTATTAATTTCATTTCGGCTTCACTTTGTTTACATGTGCTTGTCTTGACAGAATAACTATATTATCTTTTTTTTTTAAAAATGCGATTCATGCAGAAGAAAAGATAGGAAGAAGATACAGATCTTTACAATGTAAGCCACATACCATATATGTTTCATACACACACACATAAAGGAGAGAGCATATACATATATGTGTTTATATATGCCTATATATTATAAGACACATATATGTCTACATATACATTATATATGACATATACATTACATATATACATATGCGTGTGTTTTATTATATTTATATATGCCTACATATACATATATGCTCACATTACATATGTGCAAGTGCTTACATATATACGTATGTATACATAAACATATATATATATATACATATACGTAAAACACACATATATGTTTACATATACATATATATGTTTATATTATATACATATATGTTTCATATTATTATATACTGAAAATTTAAGAAAGAATAATTTAAACAATTGAAAGACAAAAACCAGAAAGAAATGTAACAAATGAAAGAAAATAAGTATAACATGGAACCCAGCAAGTCAAAAGCACATCGGGCTGAGGACTGATTGCTAAGCTAAACTAGTTTAATGGTACCTAACCTTCCCTTTATGACTCTTTTGGTAGGTAATAGGAAATCCAAATTGCAAAAAGTTCATGATTAAAGATGCAACAAATTCAGCTGATAAACGTACAAAAATAAAATCTATAATTCCGGTAGGCTGAATTGGGAACCAAATTACAAAATAGTTCAATGATTAAAAATGCAAAAATTTCAACGGATAAAATTTACAAAATCCATCATTCTAAAATTTATCAACAGATCAAAAATATACCATTTACAGAATCAAAGAAATGAAGATTCAAATATGTGAGAAAAGACGGAAATCTCTTTAAGCTTCAAGATGTATATCACATACTCAAAATGAAAAAATATAACACATCATCACCATATAAATTGAAAAAAGATTTAAATCATTGTTTGATTGGTAATAAAATGTAAAAGGATGCAAACAATTGGTTGGTAATAAGTTGTATGGTAAAGGAGTATAACGGTCCAGAGAGTGAGTAAAAATGTAAGCTGTGTAAATGTAAATAAATAGATTCTTCACGGCTAGACCACTAACAAGCCGACTTTGTGGACCTATTGTTGTGTGGTGGATTTGAAATTGGATCACGATTCGCAAAGATGTTTAATATATATATATATATATATATATTAGAATTGATAGAAAGATATAAGTTTTGTTAAAACATTACGGACTGTATTACTTATTTCTTTATAGTGAAATATTATTACCTTAGTTAGTTATATTATTAGCTTTGTTGTAATACTTCATTGTCAGAAATGCTCAACAATGGAAAATTTACATATTTGATAGTGATATAATTCTCGTGTACATTTTTTTACCTTATGTTTGGAGTTTGTATACAATGTGTGATAAAAATTTAAAATGCAATTAAAATATTATAAGAACACTGTGATTGAATTTATCTTCTTATAACCTCTTTACTTGTATTGACATGATTAAAATTTATTTTCTAAATATTAAATTGAACATTTCTAAATATTGATTTATGGAAATAAAATTCAATATTTAATGTGATATTCAATTTTAGACATAGAAGATATAAGTTACCTCAAAAGGTAAACGTATATAAAATGTTGATATTAAAAATAAGATGAATTACTTGTTACTAAGAGTAAATTATTTTAAAGAAAGTATCTAGGATCTTAAAAATTATCAAACATATTTTATTAGTAAGTAAATAAAAATTATGTGGAATAAAATAATATAAATATTTATTTTAATGACCCTGATTTCGATATAAAAAACATGTAAATCATGCATTGTTTCTGTATATTCTGCAAAGAAGCTGAAAAATTGAGTTTAAAATTATGCAGAAAGATAAAGAAAAGTTAACATTAATCTTAAAAAAAACTTAGAAAAAGAAAAATGAAAAGGAGTTTAAAATAAACTCTAGATGGAAAATATCTTCTATTGGGTTATTAACTGTCCATAAAATGCAATATATAAGTCTAGACGATTTGATTCTTTCTGCTCAAACATCGCAAGGTTTTGAAAGGTAATATGAATATAAATTCTACTCCTTCCATTCCGTAGAAGTAAACATGAATACTGTACAAATTGAATTCACGTAAATAGAGAATATCGTAACCATACGTTATCGATAACTTGGGTAAAATAAACTTTTATCTGATATTTCGACGAGATATCTCAGATACAAACAATTGAATATATTGCTCATAAGCATTGATAAAAAGTAGCATGTGAAGAGAATATGTGATGGTGTGTTTTTTATTTCTTTTAAGAACAGTAAAATAACACGCATGTTAACTGTGGTGTTTTAGCTTAACATTTAAAATAAATGAATTTTTATGAATATGAAAACGAATTCGAAATATGAGATATAATCATTTTCGTATTAATAATCAGAGAGGATGATACTTACTTACAGCAATTATATACCTTTTGTATTTTACGTGATTTTTAAATATAGGAAATGTAAAGATTTAAATAAAATGTAATGTATAAATTACTTATATTTTCTTCGATGGATTTACTAGAGCAAATTTATTACCAAACAGTATGTTTTATTACAAAAAAGGAGAATTAGGAATAACGAGAGTTATTTAATAATATACACTCAAAAAATCAATCAGGTGACATAAAATAATAGCACAATGAAGTTCATTGACGAGTATGCATATCAAGAAATTAAAATATATAATGAACAGAATCTCCAAGATTGATAAGTGTTTCAAAAAACATTTCTTAAAGGAATAGCATAGCAGTCACAATGGGTTTTACGAAAAGAGCATTAATATATCAATTTTCTCTATTATATTACTGTATTAAAGGAAAAGTTAGATAGATATATAATTACTTTAAATGATAAAGAAACAACTGTCAATAAAATGCGTATGATTTATTAAGATAAGAGTTTAATAGTTTAAAATAGCTTAATTCAAACTTTTCAAGTTTACCCGAAGAATTTGTTTAAAGTAACTGCTTTGTATTGCATTTCAATCGAATTTCATTATCATATCCATTTTCTAACGGTTTAAAATAATGGTTATGAAAATTCTTATTCAGAAATAAAAATATCAGTAGAATACTAATTTTTTCCTTCTTTGTTATTTTTTAAGCGTTTGCAGAAGTATTATTTTTTAAGTCCCTCCGAAAACTTCTCAGACGATAAAGAAATATCAGTGTCTGCATTTTTGCAGTCACGTCTTTTCGATGCTTATTTTCAACTAAAAATAAATTCACGAATTTTAAGAAAGAAGAATAGGAAGGATTTACGCATACACAGCACCGAAAATTAAAAAAAAAAGTAATAGAAAAGGAGAAACTCTCTTAATAACTTTCAAAACTTCCATTGCAATTGTATGAAACTAGTATCAATCTAAATTCATTAGAAGGAATTATATCACTATAATTATGTATTATTTAATTAATATAACTTAGTTAATTAACTCTCAAATCACTAAAGACATACAATATGTACATTACAACATTTAATAAGTGCTATAATATTTAATAAATTAATATTAATATTTAATAAGTGCTATAATATTTAATAAATTAATATTAATATATAATAAGTGCTTTAATATTTAATAAATGCTTAAAGATATACAATATGTACAACAACATATGTACAATACAACATTTTTCTACAGAGGTTTACTGCAATTGTTGGATATTTTATTTCTAATTTGAAGTATATAGATATATCCTGAAAATCATTTTATTATTAAAATTTTTTATTATTAAAATATGAAACACTAAATACAATTAAAAATATTAATTATATCATACCCCATTGTTTTAGATATATATGATCTACTCACTCTATTACGCTAATAAAATAATAAATATATTAATTTATAATAGTGAATTATCGATCAACTTATCATGGTGTATTAGAAAAAAGAAAATATTTTGAATCGCGTTTGTGAAACGTTATCTAGAACCTAACAACCTAAATTTTTTTTAAAAATATTTCTGAAAATAATAGATGTGGAATTCAAGTTAAATAAATGTGTTTATTTCTTAGTTATTGGATTTTAGCAAGTACTTTCCTACATCTATGTCTTAGAGTGAAAAAAGTATGTTCTAAATAAGATGCTGATTAGTTTGCATAATATGTTTTCATGATAGAATAATATGAAATTTCAAAGTTATTATGTATGCATCTACTTTTTAGTATATACATTCGTGTTGAAATATTGTACAATCAATATGGTAAAACACTGAATTTTCTTAGCGTATTCGTCATCTTTGACGTTCAAAGTCTTTCTTATGTCTTGAATGCCCCATACATCGAATTTTTGAAACTGATTTTAAAAATTAGGAAGCGAAATATAATCTAAAATGAAATAAAATGGCAAGGAATTAGAATCGAGAAAATCAACCTATGTTTGTTCTCCATTATAAATTTGAAAATCTCTCTCATGTTTCTAGAGGAATAGTTTTATTAAGAGAGATTTAATCTACATCCATCTTTACTCTTCTAAATATTGTACATTGCGTTTTCTCGTTGGTGTTTCTGTAAGGGTTACACCATGATCCTTTTGAAATGTTTCACCATCATCATATACTTCCTGTGAAACTAAGAGAATCCTTATTAAATTAAGTTCTGCAGAAGTAATGCATAACTATATTTCCAAATGCTTAAATTGAAGCATCATAAGTTTTCCTCATTAAAAGTGAAATCGCAGATTAATTTAAGATATAGTTGCGATCCATTAGAAAATTTTTCTACAGAAATATAGATTTTATGAAAAATAGTAACCTTCTTCGAGGGAAACTTGCAATTCTACTATTGTTATAATATAAATTAAACTTTTGTCAAAGTAGTATAATAGTTATTTGTTAAGTCTTCTCACTTTCATCCTTTTAGGATCTCTTTAGAATTTTTTACTGCCAGTTTCAATACCTATATTAAAGAATAATAAGAGTCTTTTTAATTATATTTAAATAAAACTTATTTTAATGTTGTATGTATTTATCTTAAAAAGTAATAAATATTTTTTAAAGAACAAAATCCTGCACTGAACATACAGAAATTGAATCGCAAAGTTATTTAGAGGTTTCTGAATAATTATTTTGTTTTGCATGCATAATTCTCATTTTACGTCACGTTTATTAATTGTGTATATATTAAAGTCAATGCAATTATATATAAATTAGGTTATTATATTTAAAAACTAAAATAACTTTTAAAATAACGAATAAATATGGGAGACCATTAGAAAAAAATTAGTTACACGTTTTAACAGCTTTATCGCACATAATATTCACTGAGCGATTATACAATACCAGTTAAAGGTAATAATAAGTATACAAAATTAACGAATAAAATCAAATATTACTGCCAAAAACTTATAGATAAATTGTTATACATTTCTGGTATATTAGGAAAGAGGACTAAAACTCATATATTAAAAAAAAGCATTTCTAACCTTAAAATATAAGTAATATCTTTATATTCGCAAAATAACTAATTTAAATAAACATTAAGAATTCGATTCTAAATATATAGGACTGATGTATGTTATGTTACATCATAAAATACATATGAGCTCTATATCGATAATTGTGATTTTCATAAAATATATGAGGCAAAAATATTTATTTTAAATAACAATAAAACGCATTTACTCTGTAAACCATAAGATAATATCTATCCGCATAGTATTTTAAAATCATACCTAAGTTAATATTCTTTGTAAATTTATTAAATACACACATTTTTACCTTTATATATATATTGAACATTTAACCGCGTTTCTTCATTCGAATTAAATGAAATAACTAGTTTTTCAAATATGTTTAAAATCATATTACTTAAAAAATCTTCATAAATTTTGTAACTTTGTTAATGCAGATAATATAATATTCTTATCAAAATGGCGTCATCTATTTTTATATTTCCTTCATTTTTTTAGCAAATAAAACAAATAAATTTTTTATACATCAAAAATTCACAAATCATCATATAGATGCCTCTCAATTTGCTTAAAATTTACTTAAAGAATTTCACGATACCTTGCCAATAGATGACTCCAAAAGTTTAAATTTCCAATTTATAATTATTCTTCGAATGTATAGATAAGTTCAATTACATTCAACTGAAGTATTATCCACTCCATGGGATTGCAGAACAAAGTCTACAAAATTAAACGGAGGAGATGTAACTTAAGTGTTTGAATTGAAGTGTTGAAGCTATAATTGTTTCAACGATTCATACAACTTATATAGAAATGACTTGGGAGAAATAGGAATTGGCTTATACTTTTAATAGTGATAATGGAAGATGAGTAACATTAGAATATGTAATCTTGTAGACAAATATAATTCAGTATTATAAGAACTGTATGAATGAGAAATTCATTCAAATGATAATCGTCTATAATTCGAAAAAAAAAGCAAATCATTAGCTGATGATTATATTTTCTAATATACTGAATAGTTCTACTGGAAATATATGTATTTTCTGTATTTAATCATTCATCATATATAATTATTTCCTCTCTTTCTATTCCAAATATTTTATAAATTATTATATTCATCCAACTAAACAACAACTGGCGGCCGTGGTAGCCTAGTGGTCATGGCTTCGGAATCGAAACCGGCGGTTTTCGTTCAGTCACAGGTTCGATCCTTGACCGCCAATTAGCCGCCGTGTAGCCGGGGCTGATGCACGTTAAATCTTTCGAGGCCCAAAATCCTTCCATTGGTGTGGTGTGGATGTTAAGAGAGGGCGGTGCCACATCAGGTGTTGTCAATAACTTGACCGAAGTTCACAATTACGAGCTCCGTCGCCAACAGCCCTCGTGTTGCTTCTAGTGCGACGTTAATAAAAAAAAAAATAAACTAAACATCAACTGAAAACACTATACAATATTTTGAAAATAATTAGATGTGAAATTCAAATTGTGAGTTTTAACATATTTTGCTAATAATAATTGTATGCAATAGTATTACACACACACACACATATATACAGTGAAATCCCTCCAAAACGATATTTTGGGGGTCTAGAGAGAGAATTATCCTTATAGAAGGAATCAATACAGGGAAGAAAATAATGTTGTTCTTTATACAAGGGCTGATCTGCTTTCATTCAGCACAAACTCGTGTTCACACAAATAATAATAAATACTAAACTGAGTGAGAATAACTTGTTCGCAGTGTTTATCATTTCAACGACGATATATCTATTTCATCAGTTAAAGCTATCTTTATTCTTTTTCTTTGTAGATCGATATCATTAGAGTTGAGCATGTCTTAACTTTCTTCCGTGTCTCTAAATATGTTACAACACTCGATTGTCAAAATCCTTATTTTTTGTAAACTTTAGCTTGCCTCATACCTCTTTCAATATTTTTTATGGCGTTGAATTTCAATTCAATTTTTATTTGTTTTTTAGAGCCATTCGTATCGATTTATCCTAAGAAAATTTAAAAATAAACATAAAAATTATAAATAAATTAATGAAAATCTTTTATTAATGAAAACTCTTTTTTCCAGATTAAAACTTTTATGATAATCAAGTGCAGACAAAAGAAATATAACAAAATTTCCTCCCAGATGCTTTCAGGATTTATCTATCAATTCATGTGAGAGGAATCCTTAACCAATTTTCATAGAGATGGGTATAGGAGTAAGGTTCTAACTACTTTGGTTTTCTAGGAAATGTAATTTCTATTTATCTCTAAAAAGAAATGCGCTTTCTCATAACCATAGCTGCATTAGCTATAGCAATTTAACACTTCAATGAAGCTTTCCGACAGTGAGTTTAACTCGAGAACACCGGTCCAATCACATTTTATCTGCATTTCCTTTGTATAGAATTTAATTCGTAGAGATGAGTTAGACTTGGGAAAAAATATCGTAATAGAGAGAGTTATCGTTATAGAAGGTATAACGGTAACGAGAATTTTCTTTATATATATATATATATATATATATATATATAATTTATGTGAAAGAAATGTGTGGAATAAATTTCCAATAGAAATTTTATTGTTGAAGAAATAAAGAAAATAATATTAATTGCCTGATAAAATTTATACTATGGTTCTCAACTATTCTTACTACATTCATGCCGTTGATTTTTAAATATGAAAAAAAAAATATTTTGGTAAAATATTATTGATAAAAATGTATTTATCACAGTTGAACTCAATTGATAGTGAATGTTTTAAATGGTTGATTTGAACACGAGTGGAGCAGCTGCATTAAATGGGAGAAACTCGTTTTCAATTCTGCTAGTAAATTCCTCAGAATAGATAATTAATGTTTTATGAAGCATTGCCAGTAAACCCTTACTTAATCTAGCCAATATCGATTTGCAAAGAAACGAAGATTTTTTTGACATTGTATCATGTATTTTAAATATAGTTTATTTTTTATGGGATTTTTAAATGCCAATTAAACTTAAAATTATTGTTGAATAATGACTCATAAAATAGTCCCATAGTAGAGACGTAAATTCCTGTATGGTGAAATTTTATTTTTAATAAAGTTATATCTTCTTTTGACTTTGTAAACTCTGTTTCCGTTTGAATACTTACGCTTATTACCTTATATACATGAGTTTCTTTATTCATTTAAATGACTAGTTCATAAGCATTGCATCTTTTTATCATAAATAACTAAATAAAATGTTAAAATGAAGTTGGAAAATTTTTAAGATAATTTAATTCATTTTTTATTCTAGTTTTTTTTCAAAGGTTTGCTACTTACATTGTCTATAAATGAAGTATTCCTTTCAATTTCGTATTATCTGAGGAATCAATATGTTCTTATTCAAGTTATGAATATTGAAATTCCTATTCATTTTTTTTCGTTGTATGAAAACTTATTCTAAATGGTTCTACGCTACGGTTTATAATTTAACGTCTACCTTTTCACGCCACTTCGAGTTAGTAGAATAACTGTAATCAAGGGTTGGATTTTTTGACCCTTATTGTGTAATTTCTTAGATCCCTTTCATTACTTCTTACACTACAAAATGGTTTCGATGTCTTACTTTATCATTCACTAATACGACTTAAATCTAACTTCTAATCTCAATATTCAATATTTTCGGCTTATTTATGTATATGATTAAATGTATTCATTACTATTTGTAATCGAAATATAATCTACATAGAACACTTTTCATTTTTATGATCAAAGTTCCAATTTAAATAATTCAAAGTGTGAAGTGCCAAACTTAGTTGAAAGAAATTTACAATATAGCTAAATATTTCTAAGATTTATGTAGACTGCAGCAAAAGTGATGCTATATAATTTCGCCGAATACTCAGATGTAGTTTTAAAAGAAATTTCTGAGGTTAAAGAAAATACTTATTCCAAACATTATCATTAAAATATATATTTTGAATTATGGTATAGGATATAAACTGTAAATGTAGTTTGTAACTGTATAAAATTGCATTCAGTACAATTTGCATGATTTTTGATTAAAAATTATCCATTCTAAAATAACTTTTCTAGGTGTTACAGTCTTGAAAAAGGCTTTGAAATTATTGAAATTGAATGCATTGAAGATCAATAGTTTAAAATAGTCCTTAAGTACTATTACCAGTAACAGTACCAGAGTAAAATTGATACCAAATAGAATTAAAAGTATACTCAAAGTACAGAGAGAGTATGTGCTTGTAGAATAATTTAGAGTAAACAATGTACGAATTATTTTTTTTGGAACACTTCCCGGAAAATAGAGACCTATGTACTTAATATAAACTGTAGAGCGAGAAAACTGGATTTATATCACGTTTAATTAATTATTAGCTATATATGGAGAAGATTGCACCTGAAAATACACTGAAAGTTTTGACGTACTGATATGCTTCTAAAAGCGAAATGGATTTCTGATTTTACCTATTACTGTCCATTGTTGTAAAACGTCTTTATTTCTTAGTCTATCGACACCAAACATTTTGTGCATATAAATTAATAATTTTATACCATTCTATTGATTAGACCAAAATATACGATATCAAGTACATATTGTACAGAACAGCAAGTATCTTGTAGAAAATACAATCTCTTTGATAATGTGTGTTTCTGAGAATGCTAAAAATTCTTGAATGATTCGCATTCATATTTATTATACTTTCATGACTAATTTTTTTTCGTTTACACACGTTTTGTATTTTCCTGCCTCAGTTCTGATTAAATCCTTTGAAATTACTTTATTAATCTTAACAGTTCATTAAATATAATCGAACTTAAGAAGCATCTGTAAGGCATAATATTTTCACAGCTATATTCGGGTAAGGGATCGCTTTTGGTAAAAATTGTCAACAATGCCAAGTGTTTTTGAAAGGAAAATGTTTATTCTTCTCACAAATAGTGCTATTTAACTAGTGTTTCTAATACAATATCATGACAATAGTCTTTATGTAAATAAACTCACAAATGTGTTTGAAAGTAATATTTGTTACAATTTCTATGTAACATATGTCAATTGATTATTTCAAAACTTAAGATTGGAAAATTCATTTTTCATTAATTTGAAAATACTATAGCTCTTCTGGTATAATACAGCTTCTTGACATGGATAGGATATTTATTACATTTTCTTATGATATTATCAAAACATGTTCTTAATTATCCTACATCAAATTCCAATAATTATTTTTCCGAAGGTCTATCTATACATTTTGAAGATTTAACTTCCATTGATTCTATTCCAGAAATACGAGTCTTGATTTCATGTGTTAGATTAAATGCTTGATCTTTTATAATCTCGTAAAATATTTATTAAATTTTATATATTAAATTCATACTGAATCAAAGATTAGCAATTTTTAACTTGAATTCAATTGTTAAAAATACTTGTCAGAAACATTTTTCCGAAGTTAATTATTATTTCTGTAACTATCCATAAAACAGACGAGTCCAAAATAGTAGATATGTCGGACAATGAATATTAGTTTGTAAAATTTATAAAACATGATAAAAAGATTAGTAACCACACATAATATAATTCATTGATTAAAAAAAATCTCAAATAAAGGTGCAGAAAGAAGAAATTATTTTTTTCTACATTTTTCACCTTCAATTCCTTCAGGATTTCTGAAAGCTCGGTATAATTCCAGTGAGAGAAGAGTGTTTCTGCAAACATGCGTTACTTGCAATGCGTACATTTCTTTGCTAAAACGAACATTGAAATATTTAACTTATTTATTTTTTTTAAATATAGTCTTATTCATTTAAATACTCAAACTTCCTGATTCCTTTCAAGATATGTATTTAAAAATGTCTTTAAAATCATTTTATTCAATATTTCGTTAACTAAAGGTAACTGTTTGAATCTGAAGAAAGTTTAAATGAATTTCAATGTGATAAATTGTTAATCAATCGTTTATTGATTGTTAATTAACGTTTGCTCCTATACATAACACAAAGTCAATTGGAGGTGGGCCTCGTAATTTTAAATTAGGTCAAGAGACTAGAATGAAACCGAATTGGCACCACACTATCCTAACTTATGCGCCATCCAATAGGGATGACTTTATTAGCTCCATCATTTAAGTCTATGATTCGACTGATCGTTGACCATGAGCTTCCGACCATAATCACTGAGCTCACGTGACTGCATTTTAAAACTATTAATACGTACTACCAAATGAATCATTTACTGATATATATATATATATATATATATATATATATATATATATATATATATATATATATATATCTTATTTTCAAGACTGAGATCTGATTTCTAAAACGTATTTTAGAAATCAGATCTTTAACGTATTAATATCATTCAAGTAAGGAAACCCCAAAATCCAGTACTAAATGCAAAGTGATTTAACGAAATAAAGCATACAAATGCGAAACCTTTAAGTTATAAAGTTTTATTTATAAGTAACATTTAGGTAAAAACTACTATAAATAAACAAATAAATCGAAAGAGTTTGATTATTACTCTAAATACCTAGTGGTTTGAAAATTTCGCGTGGATTCATTTTCCGCATTTTCTCGGCGTACTTGTAAACAAGGGGGTTCTGGGAATTCGACTCACGCAAATGGAGTGGTCGTAAAAAAGTGATTTTGGAGGCATACGTAAAAGTAAACAATCATTTCAAATTCCAGTGGAACACAGAATATGTATGAGAAAACGGAAAAGTTACATGATGTAAAAAAATATGGCTGGAGAGTAAGGGGAAAAAAAAGGAAACTAAAGATATTTACACTTATAAGAAAAATATGTAAAAAGTATTGAAATGTGAGATATGTCAATATTTTGAAAGATGTATTTTATATTTACAAGATCAATGACTATATTTTCATGTAAAGAGTTGCATCGGAAGAACTTCATAAAAAATATATTTTCAATGTTTAGTAGCTGAGTAAAATAGGGTTTTTATTAAAATTTAAAAATAAGAATTGTAATTTTATTATAGTTGTACGAATCGAAAGCAAGATAAATTATTTAAAGTAATATATTGACTAATTACTTTGAAATCAAATTAATCTAATGTTGAAATTAAAATAAACAGAGAAAAAACGAATTATGTAATTAGTGAAGTTTCTTAATAGTGATTGAAAAATCGATCAAAGAGTTGATCTTAATTTAATTTCCAGTTACATATTTAACTTTCTTTCAGTTTTAATTAAATGATTTATTGTGCTATAAAACAATAATTTCAAATTAAATTGCCCCAAATCGCAAGGAACACCTATATATATTGCAGTAGAAGAAATATGAATATATTTCTTAACTGTGAGAAAAGAAAGATACAATATAAAACAAAAAAGAAAGGGAAAATAATTGAAAGAAAATCATACATTTAGTTAAAAAAATAAATCCTAAAATATAGAGAAATTAAAAACCGAGGCATGAAAAAATGGAAACTAACGGGAGAAATAAACTTTAAAAAATAAAATAAAATAAATATATAAAAAACATATATAAATTCTGAATCTAGTTTATGATAGATTAGCAGGTCTTAGTTAGTTTTATAGGTCTAATATTCGCTTGCAGAAAAATATTATCTGTAAAAAATATGGAAATACCATAACTTTAAAACATATCAGAAACCTGGAGCACTAAATGACAGTATAAGAAACCAAAAAAACTATAGGTAAATGGAAAACTCAAACAATATCAAAGAAACCGGGAACAAATGATCTAAAATATATAAACAAACAAATTAAAAAGGATTAAAAATAACTTAGAGGTATCTCACTCAAACAAAAATACCTTATATTAATATAGAAAAGAAAGATCAATCGTATAATTAAACAATAGGACAAAAAGGATTCAGAAAGCTTACAAAAGTCTCACAACAGTTGAAACTTTAGCACAAATCAATAAATATTTCGCAGCTTTTAAAACCAATATTATAATGCCCTCAAATAGATAAAAATAATGCAATTAAAAAGGATCTCTTTAAACAATAAGAAATGAAAAAGAAAGAAATTTAAAAATTAGAAAGAAAATGAAAAGAGGAAAAACAGATATGAAATTATAAATATAAAAAATTAAAAAATAAATTAAAACTATAAAAATAAAAATTAAAACTTATAATTATTTTAATTTAAAGCTCTCTGAATAAGAATTCAGAATAAAATCTGAATCCAAATATATTTTCTCACTTTTATCTATATTGTAGTAAATATCCTGTATTTTAGGCTTTTACGTAAAATTTGGCAGAAATTAAATTTTTTAAGAATATTCATTTTTTACGCAGCAGGTTCATCTAAATATTTGCAGTAAACTTTGTTCTTATATATCATAGATTCCTGTGTTTAAAAATGTGTAATTCTAATAATTATGTTTATTTAAAACAATTTTATATCAGTAATGTACAAATACAAATATTGAAATTAAACTTCGGAGTATTTTTTTTTTCATTTTTGTATTAAATAATGACATTTGCATTAAACATAATTTTTAAATTTTAGAAAAATTTAAATTAATTTCTAAGGTTAAATTCTTTCCATGAATCAATTTTAATTTTGATATAATTATGAAGTATTTACATCAATAGAACGTTTTTCACATACATACTTTAGCAAATAATCCTAATTAAATTCAAATCTGTATTTTATTTTTGAGGTTTACTTTTCTCCAGTTATTGGAAAATATCAAAATTTACGGTATGTAAAAAATAGAATATGTAAATACATTTTGCTTTCATCATGACTCTGGTTTGATTTATTAAGCTCGCAACTATTGCTAGAAACTATTCAACAACCAATCATAACTAGTTATAATAGTTTTATGATGAAAACACTTTTTTAAAGAAAATTAAACATTAAATTTCCATTTAGGCTCATTTTTTTACGGAATCAAAACTTTATTATTATTAGTTTATTTAACCAAAAATGTTCATTAACTTGAAATTAAGACATTTTTATCCACTGAATTTATTTCGAAAACATGTTTACATATTCATCTGTTACTTGAAGTTGAAAAATAAACACACACAACTTATAAATTATTTAAAAAATATTAATTTTGCATCCTATGGTAATTACTTTTAAAATTTATTAGTTGAGTTGTATGAACTTAAAAAAAATGAAATTTTGAGCGTAACTTACCTCTTATTTCTGTGGTCCCTATATTCTGTAACTTTTTATTTTATTTCTAAAGACGAAACAAATTAAAGAAGTGTCTAACCATTTATTATACTTATATATAATAAATGATATATTATGTATTACTAGCTGGATTCATCTCTTTGTCTGTACAGATATTTTACTTTATCCTTTTTTATCTTGCATTTTGAAATTATTGAATTTCTTTCTTTATAACTAACATTTTTCAGGTCGGATCGTTTCATTTGAAAAACATTTTCATCCCGCTAATATGTCATATAATTAATAAAATTATGAGCATTTTCATTTTTTTTATTCATTTTCTACAATTTTAAAACACTATTTGTAAGTTGTTTTTATTTTGTAATTTTAAAACTTTTCTAATGTTTTTCGTCATGCTTCTATAATAATTTTCGTTAGTTATTTCAATTATTTTCATATCATATTGAAATACTATTTTATTAACCACATACATACTCTCAGACACCCCCCCCACCTCCACCCCTACACACAACATGCATATTCAGACTGGAGACTGAATTTTGGGGTTAAACTAGTTCTATGATACCAACCCTCCCCCAATGCATCTTGTTAGGTAAAATTAGATTACTCCAAAATTCAAGTTGTAATTTAAAGAAAAGAAACGATAAACAAAGAAGAAAAATTGAATGACGAGTTATCTCAATTAATAATTATTTCCAAAAAAAGAAAAAAAGTTATCCAATTAAAACTTATCCATTTAAAAATATCCAATTAAAATTATCTATTAAAATTATCCATTAAAATTATCCAATTAAAAATATCCAATTAAAAATTATTCAATTAAAAATTTAAGATTTTTTTTCGAAACAATAAAAGATTATAATTAAATATTTCCTGCTAAAAACTTTAAAAACTACATACCCAAATCTGTGCTTTTCATCGAAATTCAATTCAAATTTAATAGTTGTAAAGGCAAAGATTCAAAAGATCATATCTTTGAAAAGTGATCATGAATCCGACCTTTAAGTAACTTTTTAAGTGATGATGTCAACCACCCTGCACAGTTGTCAGATAAATTTTGAAAGTCAATAGGCCACCACTATCTTTAATGTATGCTGCTACACATCGTGACACAGAGTGATTAAGCTCCCTGATGATCGTCTTGGAAATTTTCCTACAATTGTCGGGATAGGTCATCAACATTCCCTGGTAGATGCAGTCACCTTCTCATCATATCCCAGACATGTTCCATTGGTGGAAGTGTTTGACAAGCTGTAACACAGTTGATAACAATACATGCCGTCTGTGGTCAGAGATTATCTTGCTGAGAAATAAGGCCAGGGTACTACTTCAAAAGGAACGGTAGCAAAACATGTCTCAGAATGTAAGTGTGTATGTGTGCCTCTCTCTGGAGTGCTATTTCCCTTAATAGACGTCTGCCTATTAAGGGAAATGGCACTCCAGACCATAATTCTTAGTTAAGGGCCTATGTGGTGTACAATAGTGAAGGCAAAATCTGCAAGCTACTCTGGACGTCTTAGGATACGTTTTCGATGATCGTCAGGACACAGTTGGAAACGTGATTCAACACTAAACACTATACGTCCCTAGTCAGCCTGATTACAACCTAATCGAGCCAATCACCACTGTAATTTGGCTCGAAAGTGTGCAGGCGTAAGTAGCACGTGTCGTAACGGTCAGTACGAGTGAAGATTTCACTCTATCAGCCGTCGGTGAATGGTTATGGTGGGCACGTTTGTGCAGGACCAGTCTGGTGGTTTATAACGATGAATCAGGTGCTATGAAAGCTGATCTAACACTCACTCTGTCCTCCCGATCTGCCTTGGCCCTAGGTCGATAGCTACCATCATGACACTGAAATCTGTCACTGTCCATTGATTCTTGCCAGCATCTTCTAATCACCACATCAATTCGACCCATTTTTGAGCGATTCTCCGATTTGCCCAGCCTACCTCTATCAATCCAATGATACGACCTCATCCAAACTCTGACAATTGTTCATAATGAGCTCGAATCCTTCTGTGAGACATTTTTTCAGTTGTTGAAAGGTATCCAACATATAATGTGACCATCATATTGAAAATCGTTTCTTATATACCTCTACTGAGGGCGTGTTTTGATGCGCTGTAGCTCCCGCTATTCAATTGTTCGACACCAAATGTTAATCATTTTCGTATTCTGTCCAAATGTCTTTGCATACGAAATTTCATTTCAATCGGGAAACTCCTTCTTCGTGCGTCATTTTTTCTTATAGAGTATATTTATTTTAACTAAACGTGGGACATTAAAATAGTTTTTAGTCCATGTAATTCGTAATATTGACTTTTTATAAGAGATTTTCACCTACCAATTGTGTGAGTGAGGATGTAGTAAAGAAATCAAATATCTGGTTATAGAAGAATTCTTAAGTTAAGTGGACACTTTCTAGTAAAGAGAAAAGTTTTAATTTTTCTTAATAGGCCTTTGTGTAGGACAAATAAAATTAATTAAATTAATATTAAATTTTTGAAAAATTTCTTCACAAAAAGTTGAAAATTTTGCGTCTTGTCTGATATTCTAATGGATTTAAATGGTCAATGTCCCCCGTACTATACTCGGGCGAACATTATATACAACCCTGACGATGACGTCACTAAAGTTCACCAAATGTTGCTAGAAACGGCGAATTAAAGTTAGATATATAGCAGAGGCTTTGAATATGTCTAAAGAATGTGTTTGTCACGTATTCAATAAAGATTTATGCATGAGGAAGCAGACCATGCGTTGGTGCCGCGTTTGCTCATGTTAGACAAAAAAAAAAAAAAAAAATGTTCGAATGAACATTTCGAACGCTATATAGGCGCAGTTTAGGCACAGTAAATCAGAGTTTGGGCCCCGATTAGTTACTGAAACGTGGATACTCCAATATACGCTCAAAACAAAAACACAGCCAAAGCAGTGGATTACGAAAGGGAAATTGGCTCAATTTAAAGCAAATATAGTTTTTTTTTGGCAGGGATTGTGATGGTGATCGGGTTTTTGGATATTCATGGATTTATCTTAATCGATTATCTTCAAACAGGAAATTCCATAACAGTACCATACTACTCATCATTACTTGACAAGCAGAAAACAGAAATTCTTGAAAAACGCACAAATTTGCAGAAAAGAATTCATTTCCATCAAGATGGTTGTCATGGCAAAAAATGCACTATTTACGGTTTGAACTGCTGACAACCCCTTTTACTTATCCAAGTGACATTATTTTGTTCCCTAACCTAAAAATTGCGTTCGGAGGACAGGTAATACCTTCATATCAGGGGACCATCTCTTTCGTAAACAATTATTTTGCAACGAAAGCACCAATTATTATTTTCGAAGGGTTAAAGAGATGGGATCATCTCTGCGAAAAGTATGTAGATTTAAAAAAGACTATGTAGAAAAATAAAAATAAATTGAAAGGAAAGTATCTAATGTCTTCGATATGTAGGAAAACTTTCAAACCCCGTTTGTGCATGCAAAAATTCTTACCTCTTTAAGAATAAAAAAAAAAGGAAATACCCTCTCCCACATTTTTTGCTCAGATAAAATTTCAAAATAATGTTTTTTGTTATTTAACTATAACTGTATTTTCTGAAAGGAATAAATTATTATGGCTTAAATTTTTTCATGCATATTTCATTTTGTGTAAAATCCCGTATGTATCAGAGTATATAAGATACAAATATTAGCCGAATTGTAAAATATGATATACAAATGATTAATTATATTATTACAGAGAAGCTTATACTTTTGCGAGGTTATTAACGACTTACCTCGTAATTTATACATCGGTCAAGTGGCGAGAGTGACTCTTTAACTGGCATTCACTTCTCCAATACAATGCCACCAGGAAGACTTTTACTTTATTCAGATTTCACGCTCATCACCCCATATATGAGTTCTGTTTGAGTGGCATCAGGACCGAAATCCACGATGCAAGTGATACAATGCCCTAGTCTGTCTACTATGAGTACTCATCTACATTACAGTTTTTCCAATTCAACCTAGTATGTTTACCTATTAAACCAATCTCATTTTATATTCATATTGAAATTTTTTGTAATTGTCAAAGTAGTGAAAACTGTTGAGATATATATTTAAAATCTTCAACATAAAGCTCTATACAAAATAAACTTTATAAAATTACAATGTTCCAAATAATTCATCAAAAATCAGGGGGTTATATATTATTACCAACAAAGCAAAATGCAAATAGTTAATCACAGTATTATATGAGGTTTGACTTCTTATTTGTAACTGTAATTACCCATAGATTATAAATTATTTAAAGTATTTGTAATGTGTTTTTAACTTTTAAGAGACCTATTTTTTTAAACTCAAATAATACAAATCCAAAGAAATCTTACAAATCAATATGAATATTAGTTTTAGAGTTCTTCATCTTCAAGATTTTTGTTGAAACATTTTTAATAAATTATCCTTAGAATATATTTTTAAAAAATGTCCACAATCAATTTTAACCGAATAAATTTTCACTTATAACGAAAAGTTTTAAATTTTTTAGTGTCCACATCAAAATAAATTCAAAGTTGATATTTTCGTTATGAATTGGTTTAGAAATTTTTTTAATTCTGTTCCTTTTTCATATTTTTTTCAATAAATGTACATTTCCTGTTTTGCAGATATTTTTAAAAAAAGATGTAAGCAAATTAAATATCGTTATATACGCCCAACCATCAACACCATTCACAATAAGGAGCCGAAAAGTAATAAATACTTCATAAGATACAAATTCCTTTTTTTTTGCATAATACGTATCTAAACGCATATGTATACGAAGTATTCTTAAAGAAAAACCAAACACACACCAAAAACAGTAATACCGGTATATTAAATATATATGGTACCTATAGTACGATTAAAATTCCAGAAAAATAAATAACATATTTAAATATTATGACAAAAAAATTAAACTTAGGCATATTAAAAAGAGTTAGGCTGAGAAAACAGCAAGAGTGTCAGCCTTTCTTCTGTCTTATAAATATTATATCCAATCATGATTCTCAAAGGAACGTTAATAATAGAACAACTCTTTCCTCCTCTTTCTTGAATTTTCCATCGGGAGTCTTTGTTTACTGGTGGCACATCTTTGATGGAAATTCCCCCTTGGATTAGTCTCTGATTCTATTAAATTCTTTGAGCCTCCACCGACACGTAATCCGTGCCAAACAAAGAGAATCGTTGATGAATTAGCAAATTCTGCTTGCCAGGAGTAATGCGTCTTTCCGGTGCCTAATGCATTTATGGAAGCCTTCTGGGTATCAGAGGAGAAACTAATGTGTGGCAAAGAATTTTAAGAATAGCAGGGTTGTAAGTAATAAGGTGTTGCGATACGTCTTTAATTTATTCTTGATAAATATTGTGTGGATTAGCGAAAAATAATTAAATTCTCTCACGAAAAGCTACAACTGTGTTAGAAGTAAAATTTACGTATGAGAAAATGGAAAAAGTTTTACCAAAATTTAAGAAAAAAAAAAAAGAGTTTATTTTTCAAGGAAGAAATATTTAGCAGCAAATATAAATATATTTTCTTTAGTTGGTAATCGAACATTCATCAATAAAATTCAATGGAAAAACTATACTTCAATCCCAATTAGTTTCAAGTCACACTAATAAAGCTTTGAATTAATTAATACAAATTGATCCAAATTGAAATATTCATATTAGTTTTCAGTACTTACTCTTTATTATTGCTTATAGGAACTTTTTTCTTCTTAAATGATTGATACTAATAAATCAAACAATTTCTGAATGAAAAATATACCATGTTACATTTAATCGAGAACATTAGCAATAATTTCGCAATTTTGTGTTAACAAATATATAAGCAAAATTATTTCAACATTATATTTCATTTTTGTACCGTTATATTACTTAAAAGTATTTCAATAAAAAAAATGCAAATCTGATTCTATTTTTCATTTCATTTATCTAAATCTAATGAAATTTAATTTTAACTCAAATAATATTGAACCATATATCTGTAATTGCAAATTATAGATGACAGATTATATATATATATATACATGTATATAATTTTATAATATTTATTTTATTGCATTTTGTGCGGTAATATGACAGCTATGTTTATTTAAGAGTTCGAAATTTGACAATAGTTTAATAAATATTATAATAGATAAATTAAATATTTTTATATATGTTGATAATCATTTTGCAGCAGTTTTTGAGAAAATGGGAATTCAAGTATTGTAAGGATTAAACGATATAAGCAGAATTTTGGTATCATTCAATAAGTTTTCTTTGTTCCATTGTAATATTTTGAGTTTTAAGAACCTTTATTTCTTCATTTTCGATTCTCGTCAAGTTTATTTAGTATAATTTATGGATTGAGTTAACCTGAATCCACAAAACATGTTTAACCATTTATGTGTGTCCAAACGCAAAAATAGCATTGAAAATTAATTTTTTACCCACTTCGAATTTTCAATGTGATGTTTTCATTTAGTTTATATGATACTCTTTACAACACAATTGTCTTAACACTTCTTTAAGCCTTTTGTTAGATCTTTTATTTTTTTTCTCTTATACTTCATTACATATATACATTATAGTCAATTATTTAATTAATATCTGTATCAAGCATTATAATGTACTCAAAGAGCAACTTTCTTTCACTTAGATTCATATCCCCTTTGGAAAAAGCTCGCTAAAAGAACGAAAGATTTAATCTCGACTCACGGTTCTGATTCTCCACTTCGTAACATTAAATTATCATTCTTTTTTTGTAGTTTCTACTCCAGAAAATTAATTTTTCTCGGTGCTTTTAGTAGGTATTTCAACAAAAGTCTTAACGAAAATCAATTATCGAAGTCTTTTCCGAAGTTATAACAACCACTTCGAAAGATACTTACATATTATTTTCAACCATTGATAGCTTCTTTTGATTCTCTTAAATAAGTGCAGGTGCGTTCACACTTCGATAGTTATAGACTTTTAAACTTTCCCAAACTACAAAGACTGTTTTTTTTGTTTTTTTTTTTCGGAAGATCTGTAAGGACTCTCAAACTCTCTCTCTTTCATTATATCTTCCTCTTTATTTATTCAAGTACTTAAGCCTATTCTTCAGTTTCAATTCAAGAAGAGTGGTATTTGGAGTTGAGATATGAATCTTATTATTTTTAGATCAAAGGAAAAGTGTCTTTCATCTTTCCCTGCTTTTTTTTCCCTCCTAAATATAATGTGACCAGTTTCATTCAGATAATAAGCTTATTTTTCGATATTTCTTTTATTGTTAATATAAACTTGTTTGTAATTATCTAAAGAAGATATTTTCTTTTAAAACTAAAATAAACTTAACAAGTTATATACTAAATTTAAAAGTGCTGTATTCAATTTTTTGCCTCTAATTTTGGGAGACAGGCTTTATTTCTTGATATTTTGAAAAGACAATCACTAAATATAAAAGTGTCAATGGAAGTTTTGAGACAAAGTTTTAATTTGTGAGAAATATTTAAACGTTTTCCTACTTAATATTTGTTACCCTTTCCCAAACAGTAAGAACACTTATTTTGAAATATATTCATTAAGATTTATTATACTTTAATTTAAATAACGTACTCATAAAATGTATTGTAGATTCCATGTGTGTTAATTAAACTCATTTTTTTAAAATTTTCCACTGTATTTTTAATTTTTAAGCTTTGATTTGCTATGCTACAAATTGTATCTATAATAAAAGAAAATAAGCCATCAGTATTAGATTATGATATAATTGTATAATTATTAGAACAGGAGTGCACATACCCTAATATATATGCAATGATTTATAAGATATGAATTGTCCATATCAATTAGTGTAATGTATTTCCAATAACAAAGCAATAAACCATTAACCCTTTCACTACCGGAAAGAGAAAAAAGAAGTGCTTCGCTGGACCCGCGGCTTCTAACCGCGGAGTATCACGATGTGCATAGACGGTATTAGATATTAAGCCTAATTTCCGAAAAAAAATTCTCTAAATTCGGTTATTCTTTAGAATATTTTGGTTTTTACATATATTATTTAAAATGCATTAAACTTAAAGTATATGAAAGAAAAAAAGATTTAATCTAAAATTGTATGTCTTATACATAAAACTACATAAAAAAATCATTTAATTTAAAATGATACAAAATATATTTACATTTGTTACATAAAATTCATAGTGTAATGATGTACCATTACATGGATACTAAGATATAAAAATGAATCTTATTTTGCTGTATGGTATTTTTATAAAAAGAAATTCTTTATCGCAAAGTCCAACGTCATATGCTTTACACACATATTTTGTCAACTTTTGACACTTCACGCCAGATTTTGAGCAAAAGGTACACCTTCTTCATCTTTTTTTCCCATTTAATGGCTATGTACAGATTTGGTTTATTTTCGCTAACATTACTGTAAGATTCATTCATTAATTCGCAGTATCATTATTCTCAGTATCAGATATATATTTTCTTTTCATCATGACTGCCGCTACAAATAAAAAGCAACCGAATGAATCGAACAGTTGGAAGCATCTGCTACTAAAAGCCCTAACCCTCATAAACATCCATAAATTTTCATTTAAACTTCTAAGAAGAAAACAAGAAAGAAAAAAGCAAGTCGAAAGCAAGTGTACCCTTTAAATCTTGTCATTACATTTAAAGAACCGCACCACAGCACGTGCTTTTAACAATTACCCCCCCTTCCGGATAGCCAGAAGTGAAATCTAACCTCATATCAACAAGGGCAAAACTCCAAATAATCTATCTATATAAATTTCTGGGTATCGAAACGCCATATAGTAACATGAAAAAAAAATCAAATGAAACGTTCTGATCAAGCGTATCTGTATTGATACGTTGGTACGCCTCTGGCATTCTCGGAGCGTATCTAATGTTATACGCTGGGAGTGAACGGGTTAAGGGAATGTTTTTTTCCGTTAAAGTATTCAAATAATACATATTTTTACTTTCCTTTAGAATTTTTTCCTTATCATATAATACGGGGATGCTAGAAGGTGTAATTTTAATGGGTCGCAATTTGACAGAAGCGATGTGCATGCATTGAAAATGAAATGCTAACAGTATCATAAGAATGGAATGTTTCACTCCAAAATATAGTTACAAAAGCAAAAATATCAATAATTTAGCCTACCACTGTCTCTGAAGAAAATATTTAACCCAGTTTCACATTGATACGTAATGATGTTGGATATCCTCTTGCGGTATTGTTTGTCATACATGTTTTAAATTACGACTGAAATTTGCGCGATCGAGGTGCGCCAGATACTACAGTCCATCAGAGTTAAAACATTTCCCTATTGGAGATAGATTGGTGACTGAAGTGTTACAGAAGTATCAAGGTGTATTACGGATGCACAAAAACAAGCAGAGGGCATGGGTGATCATGTGCAGTTAGCCATTATTCTCCTGAAATGTAATGGAACTGAAACGCTCTGGGATGTAGAATTTCGCCGATGCACCACTGAAATGTAAATGCGTCACTGATAACAACCAAAGGAAGCAGGATATCAAATGAAATGACAATCCATTATATAATTCTTAATTGTCCGATTGTATGGAAAATGTCAGTAAGGTGAGTAGCCAACCGCTGACCTGGGCTTCTTCAGATACACCTTTCTTATTCACGAGCGCTCAAATGACAGGGAACTCATCATTGAAATCCATTCTACTTAAGTCCGAGAGATTTCAGATAAAGTTAAATACGATGTAATCAGTAAAAAGAAAATAAGAAACAGAAATTATTATATTATTAAAATTATTTATTTTAGAAATATTTTAAAAAAATCATTGCCCGAATTTTTAAAAATTAATTCATTTTTTTTTTATTTTAACCGTTAAAGTTTTAGATGTTATTTTTTTTAAATTCAAAATATTTTATGTTGTATTAATTCACTTCATTTTACTGAAAGTAGTTTTTATACCTAATGATTCTTTAATTTACATTTAATTTTGAATATAGATATTAATTTCTCTTATACTACATGATAAATCTAATTTTTGTGGAATCTATTGCATTAATATTACTTTGCATTTGTACGATATTCTTTGCTATTATTTTCAAAATTTTCTTTCAGATTTTCAAAACATTATTATACATCTTTATTTATTCAGTTTTTATAATTTGTGGTATCATTTCTGATATTTATTTCCCCATTTTGAACTTCATCCTTTCATTTTCATTTGATTTTTGCTTTTTTTGCGTATTTCTAAAAAAAATGCTATGTGGGATAGTTTCCTTTTTATTATTAATACAATCACCCATTAAATTCTGTAGCTTATGATAGCATTTAAATATTTAATTTTAAATTTAATCATAGTTTCTTTATTGTTTTTTACTAATTTGATGACATTTAATGCTTCTTATTTTAAGTGCCCTTTAGTAGAAATATTTTAGTATAGGAATATGTTTCGTTTTAATTCTCAATTTTAATTTAATACGTTATTTACAATACGTTTCCATACTTTTGTTTGAATTTCGATTTTAATCTAAGGTTTCTGCTAGTTTTTTTTTTTTATTATTATTATTTCAATTCGCTGTACTTAATGGATTTTATTTTGTATGAATCGGTTTTTACTCTATTATTTCTAACAGTTTTTGTATTTTTTTATTTTAGTTAAATTTACTTAATTGTTTTTATTTCGATTGATTCGGTATATATTGATTATTTAACTTTTTAATATATGTACATATATATATATATATACCAAAAAAGAATTGAAAAATTTAAAAAAAGCGCACTTCGTTTTTTATAAAAAAAAAAACGTTTTGTTACAATAATCTAAAAACAGAACAAGGTTTAAACTTTTATTTTTTAATGTCGATTATCTTTATCAGAAAAAGTGCAAATAATTCCAAAAAATTTAAAAATGGAAGGCACCAGATGTTGTCTTATTTAATACTTAAAAATGTAACAGATACACAATTCTAAAACTTCACTTTTCAAATGAAACTTTTCCCGACTCTTACCATTGAACAAAAAAAATGGAAATGAAACCCGAAGAGGTGGCGTTTTTTTTTAAATGTTTTTTCCTCTGATTTTTTTTTTTTTTTTTTTATGTAAAAACACAATAAATCGAATTTGTTGGGAAATGGAATAAAAAACTTAGAATGGATGTTTTTATGTTTCAGAAATGAATGTCGTTATTGAGAAATTAAGGGAAAAAAACAAATACTTAAAGTAAAAGAAAAAGACACGGTAATTACGTTGCAAAACTCCTTTTTTGCAGATAATGCTGTCCTTTTTCTCAAGCTTACAAAACGCAGAAGAAAATCCATTAATCTAAATAACTGAGGCAAGTAAATGATATACCCCCTGAATTTTATATTTTAAATTTTTTTAACTATTTGGCTGGCAATGAATCTTGTAGCAAACTTTAATTCCACTCTTATGCTAATTTCAGACACGAAATTATTTATTGTACTTTTTAAAATAAAATGCTGCTTTCTTTTCAGGTTAATTTGATAGAAATTACTGAATGTGTTATCTTACGAATGATATTTTTTGTTTGTTTTATTAAATAAAATATTGTCTTGTTTGAATTGTAAAAGAAATAAATAATAATACCCAATTGAATTTTGAATGGGTAACTCATTCCATGAATATCGAAACATTTTTGTGACTTCTAAAGAAATGGAAATATCCATCCATATTGTTAATGTCATCTTATATAAATTCCCTGTAATTATTCCTTACTATAACTGGAACACTTTAAAACATCATTGTTGGTCAAAATATCATTTTTTGTTTTTTAATTCTAATATTTATGTATAATTTACCTTTAAAAATTTATTATATTTTTTCCACTTATTTTATGTATAAGAAAAGTTACAGCGTCTACAATATTACATGATTACGAATTTTCCTGCCTAAAAGGGCTATTTTGCAAACCAAAAGAGATGTAAAAATATTTATTTAATTTGCTGTTTTCTGATATTTTGCAAGAAATATTATACTTTATATGCAAATAAATGCTCCGAAAATATGTCAGGCACCATTTTAATTTTCAACATGACGTTAATAACCTATCACTATCGTAATCAAAAATTAAAATAAAATGTTTATAAATTGAATTAAATATATCTGGTAACATACTTTTCATTACTAATTTTAAATGCGCCTGTAAAACGACATGGTTTTCAAATGTTCTAGAATTCTGTGGTGAATAGTTATGCACACTCTTGCTTTTTATTCTGATTTTATATGCTTAACAATGATTAAAATTAATGTGCAGAAAGCATAGACTTCAGTTTTATGGCAATTGATTGAAAGGTAATTTTGAGATAAATAGTGATTCAGCCTGTTCAACAAGTTTCTTAAAGTTGAAAATGTTAGTTTAAAAGCACCGAAATAACTTTTGTTAAGTGATAAGTATTTCAATCTTAAAGCCCAAAAATTTGATTTTTCTCTTATACTTTTTCTTCGAAAAAAATCTAAATTTCCTTGAGAAAACTGAATATTAACTTGTGGTACGTAGGAAGTAGATAAATATTTCTGGGTCTTTTTAAATTACGTTAAAAATTAAATTTACCTCACTGACTCTAATTTTATGAACTGATGAAGGATAGCTGATTCATCGATGAAAAGGTTTGCAACTGACCTTCTGTGGCCTATGGTGTTCTAAGGCTTTATGAAAGAGGGTTATTATCCAGAATACCCATCAATTATATCTCGCAAAACAATCCACAAGAGCGCGCGTTTAGAATAGTACATACAACATAGGATTGAGTCTAATTACAATGGAGTACCGTGTATTTTACAGAGAAGTCAAGAATCAGCTAGTGGACATTGATTATCTGTGTACTTGTATCTAAAGAGAACTTGATCACGATATTATCTTTTCCTCGTCGGAGAAAAGGATCATTATGGTGGTGGGCTTATAATACCTTGAGTATGCATTGTGTTCAACGGTGCCACACCCATGCATGTGTTTGACAAAGATTCGTTGTAATATGCTGTACAGAGAAGAAATCTTAGAGCTCAAAGTTCGACATTTCAGGGGCGCAGTTGGTACTGGATTCCTGTTCATAGACAACACTGCTCCTCTGAATTGTGGTATATATATATATATATATATATATATATATATATATATATATATATGACAATTTCCGAGGATTATTTGGATACAGGGGATATTCACTACATCGAATGGCTATCCACATCTCCAAAACTTACTCCTAAAATTCATACCTCTAATGTTCGAGGTAGAGAATGGCATCTCGCCAGCCATCCCCGAGTACTATTCCAGAGCTAAGAGCTGTATTGCTGTAGGAGTAGTTTCTAATGCCATAAAGTACCCTCAATTGCTTCCTTTTCAGCATGCCGCGAAGATGTGCTTTGTGGTTGTGAGAACTACTTTATTCCTTATTAAACCAATTTTCTGCTCGTTATCATAATTTGGATTTTGTATAACCCTGTACTATGAATTTATTCTCTGCCATGAGTACAAATAAATGACTTTTGAACTGTACATATTTTTCTCTGTTATAAATATATATTCATGCGATATTTTATTAAACTCTATCCTTTAGTGTTTCAGAAATTAGACATAAAGCGCAACTTTTCATAATTTTGCTTATGGGTGAATTTATATGCTTGTAGTGGTATACTTCGTTCAATGTTCCAAATAATTCGCTAAAAAGTATAAGGGGTTATATTGTACCAACAAAGCAAAATGCAAAATAGATTAATACAGTATTATGTAGGTTGACTTCTTATTTATAGCTTCTTAATTACCATAGATTATAAATTATTTAAAGTATTTGTAATGTGTTTTTTAACTTTTTTTAAGAGAACCTATTTTTTAAACTCAAATAATACAAATCCAAAGAAATCTACAAATCAATATGAATATTAGTTTTTAGGTTCTTCATCCTTTAATTTGTTGAAACAGCATAATAAATTATCACCCAAGAATATTTTAAAAATGTGTCACACAATCAATTTTAACTTGAATAAATTTTCACTTACTAACGAAAAGGTTTTAGATTTTTTAGGTGTCACATCAAAATAAATTCAAGTTGATAATCTTTCATTTATAGATTGGTTTAGAAATTTTTAATTCATTCCTTTTCATATTTTTTCAATAAATGTACATTCCTGTTTTGAATCTTTTTTAAAAAAAAGAACGCGAAGCAAGTCATATCGTTATATACGCCCAACCATCAACACCATTCACAATGGGAAGGCCGAAAAGTAATAAATACTTCATAAGATACAAATTCTATTTTTTTTTGCATAATGCGTATCTAAACACACCTGTATACGAAGAAGATATTCTTAAAGAAAAATAAACACACATAAAAAACAATTAGCCGGTATATTAAATATATGTTACTATAATTACGATTAAAATTCAGAAAAATAAAGCCATATATTTAAATGTATGACAAAAAAATTAAACTTAGGCATATTCAAAAGAGAGTTAGGCTGAAAACAGCAAAGTGTCAGCCTTTCTTCTGTCTTATAAATATTATCAATCTTACAGTTCTCAAAAGACATTAATAATACGAGATAACTCTTTCCTCCTCTGTTGGAATTTTCATCGAAGTCTTTGTTTACTGGTGGCACATCTTTGATGGAAATTCCCCCTTGGATTAGTCTCTAGTTCAATTAAATTCTTTGGGCCTCCACCGACGTAATCATTGCCAAACAAAGAAGAATCGTTGAAGTAGAATTAGCAAATTTCCGCCGCCGCGCCGCGCAATTTTATGTAAGCAAATATATAAACAAAAAAATTATTTCAACATTATGTTCATTTTTGTACCGTTATATTACTTAAAAATTATTTCAATAAAAAAATACAAATCTAGTTATTTTCATTTCAATTTATCTAAATCAATGAGGAATTTAATATTTTAGCCTCAAATGACAGACCATATATCTGTAATTTACATTATAGATGACAGATTATATATATATACATATACTAATTTTATAATATTTATTTTATTGCATTTTGTGCGGTAATATGACAGCTATATACTGTTAGAGTTCTGAAATTTGACAATAGTTTATAAATATTATAATAGATACAGTAAATATTTTTATATATATGTTTAAATAATCATTTTGCAGCAGTTTTTTGAGAAAATAGAATTCAAATTCTTGTATAAAATTAAACGATACTAAGCAGAATTTTGTTGTTATCATTCAATAAAGTTTTCTTTGTTCCATTGTAATATTTTGAGTTTTAGAACCTTTATTTCTTCTTTCGATTCTCGTCAGAGTTTATTTAGTATATTTGTTTGTGGATTGAGTTAGCCTGGTCCACCAAAACATGTTTAACCATTTATGTATTGTCCAGGCAAAAACTAGCATTACAAGAAGTAATTTTTGCCCTTGAATTTTCAATGTGATGTCATTTATTTTATATGATGCTCTTTTAGCACAATTGTCTTGCTTCTTTAAGCCTTTTGTTAGATCTTTTATTTTTCTCTTATGCTTCATTACATATATATTTATAGTCAGTTAATTTTAATTAAATATCTGCTTATCAAGCATTTACTGTGTACTCAAAGAGCAACTTTCTTTCACTTGGATTCATGTCACGGAAAAAACTCATGCAAGAACGAAGATTTAATCATGACTCGGTTCTGATTCTCAGCTATTGGCATTAAGTGTCGTTTCTAATAAACTTCATCAAAAAATCTAATCAATATCTTTATATATAATTTATCGTGCAGGTGCGTTCACACCGATAGTTATAGACTTTTCGCTCCCGAAACTACAAAGACTGTTTTTTTGTTTTTTTTTCCGGAAGATCATAGGACTCCTCAAACTCTCTCTCTTTCATTATATCTTCTATTTATTCAAAAGTGCTTAAGCCTATTCTTCAGTTTAATTCAAGAAGAGTAATTTGGAGTTGAGATGTGATCTATTATTTTTTTAGATCAAAGGAAAAGAGTGTCTTTCATCTTTCCCTGCTTTTTTTTTCCTCTAAATATAAAATGTGACCAAGTTTGTTCAGATAATAAATTATTTTCAGTATTTTCTTTTTTATTATTAATAAACTTGTTTGTAATTATCTAAAGAAGATATTTTCTTTAAAACTAAAATGCAACAAGTTATACTAAATTTAAAAAAATGTATTCAATTTTTTTATAATTTTTAGAGTGGGCTTTGTTCTTGATATTTTGAAAAGACAATCACTAAATATAAAATTCAATGGAGTTTGGAATAGGGATTTTTTGGTTTGAAACTGCACAGCGACACCACCACTTGCGCACTTTTCGACAGTAAGAACGCGTACAGCCAGCTGTACAGGCAGCTTATGCTGTTTAAACCGCCATAAAATGCCTTGCAGCAGCGGCATTAAACTCATTTTCGTACCGCTGCTGGCGCATTTTTTGCTTTGGTTTACTATACCCCATTGCTCTACCATAAAACCGTATCAGTGGTACTTAGTACCAGTACCATTGTAGAACAGTACACTAGCCGCTGCAGCGAGCGCAAGAATGCCGTTATACCAGGCTGTACATGTATGCTAACCGTAAACCCGTACCGAAGAAAAAAGTACTTCGCTGGGCCGCTGCTGCCGTATCTGTGCATAGGCGTAGCCAAATAGCCGCTTCATTTCCGAAAAAAAAATTATACAGGCAATTTGGCTGAACTTACTGGCTGCATGCATTAAAACTTAGTGTGGAAAGAAAAAAGATTTTAATCTAAGATTGTATGTCTTATACACATAAAACTACCATAAAAAAAATCATTATTTTAAGATGATACAAAAGGAAATATATTTACATTTGTTACATAAAATTCGCGGGTGTAATGATTGCCAAGTATACATGGATGGATATAAAAATGAATCTTAGTACGCCTTTCATTTTTATAAAAGAATTCTTTATCCATAAAGTCAACGTCATATACTTTTACACATGTTTGTCGGCTTTTTTGACACTTCATAGTTACACGAACAAAGGTACCTTCTTCGCTCTTTTTTTTTCCCATTCAATGGCTGCTTCTTTAAGATTTGGTTTATTTTCGCTAACATTGCTGTAAAAGGATTCGTTCATTAATTCGCGTTATCATTATTCAGTATCAGATATATTAATCGCATTTTCCGCTGATAAAAAGCAACCAGATAAGATCAGACAGTTGAATCCTGCTACTAAAAGCTAACCCTCTTTAAGCATCCATAAATTTTCATTTTAAACACAGAAGAAAACCAGAAAAGAAAAAAAGCAAATTGAAACTTCGATGTACCCTTCACGTCTTGTCATTACATTTAAGGCGCACCACAGCACGTGCTTTTAACAATTACCCCCCTTCAGGATATGTGAAATCCCTGACCTCCTTATCAACAAGGGCAAAACTCAAATAAATCTATCTATATAAATTTCTTAGGTATCGAAACGCCATGTAAGTAACATGAAAAAAAATCCGATAGAACGTTCTGATCAAGCGTATCTCCTTGATGATACGTTGGTACGCCTCTGGCATTCTCGGAGCCCGTATATCGCTGGGAGTGAACGGGTTATTTTTTTTTCCGTTAAAGTATTCAAATAAATACATATTTTACTTTCCTGAGATTTTTTCCTTATCATATAATGCAGAGGTTTTCTAGAAGAAGAGTGTATTTAATGGGTCATAATTTATTAGAGCGATGTGCATTACATTAGTAAAACTAACAGTATCATAAGAATGGATATTTTCCATCAAATATAATTACAAAGCAAAATATCAATAAATTTTAGCTTCCGCAATATAGAAAATATTTAACCCAGTTTCCACATTGGTACATAATGATGTTGGATATCCTCTTTGCGGTATTGTTTGCTCATACATGTTTTGAGAGCCGACTGAAATTTGCGCGATCAGGGAGTGCCAGATACTACAGATCATCAAGTTAAAACATTTCCCTATGGAGATAGATTGGTGACTGATCATTGCAAGTATCAAAGAGTGTATTACGATTCGCACAAAAAAAAAAAACAAGCAGAGGCATGGAAATTTGGTGATCGTATGCAGGTTAGCCATTATTCTCCTGCGTCACAATGAGACTGAAACAACTCTGCAGGATGTAGAATTTCGCCGATGCACCACTGAAATGCAATACGTCACTGATAAACAGCAAAAGAGCAGGATATCAAATGAAGCAATCCATTACCTAATTCTTAATTATCCGTTAACTGGAAAATGTGAAGTAGGTGAGTAACCAACCGCTGACCTAGGCTATACACCTTTCTTGATACGTGACATAAAATGACAGAGAACTCATCGACGTCAACCACCGCCAAAGTCGAGTTTCGTCTAAAGTTCTTCATCTTCTGTCTAATCGGTAAAGAAAATAAAGAAGCAAATTGTGTATTATTACACAAATTATTTATTTTGAAATATTTTAAAAAATCATTCACATTTTAAAATTAATTCATTTTTTTTTATTTTACAACCGTTAAGTTTTATGATGTTATTTTTTAATTCAAATATTTTATATTTTATTAATTCCTTCTGTTTACTATGAAAGTAGTTTTTATACTAATAGTTCTTTAATTTTACATTTAATTTTGAATATAGATAATATGTTCTCTTATACTACAGTAAATCTGAAATTTTTTGTGAATCTATTTGCATTAACATTACTTTGCATTTGTACGATGTCTCTTTGCTATTATTTTCAAAATTTTCTTTCAGATTTTTAGAAAAACCTTCTTCTTATCTTTATTTTATTCAGTTTTATAATTTGTGTTATCTGTTTCTGATATTTATTTCCCCATTTTAGAACTGTCTCATTTTCATTTTGATTTTTTGCTTTTTTTTGCATGTTCAAAAAAAAAATGCTATGTGGGATAGTTTCCTTTTTTATTATTATATTACAATCACTTTTCCATTAAGTTCTGTAGCTTATGATAGCATTTAAATATTATTTAAATTTGTCCATAGTTTTCTTTAATATTTTACTAATTTGATGACATTTAATGCTTCTTATTTTCATTACCCTTTGGTAGAATCTTACTAGTATAGGAATATGTTTCATTTCAATTCTCAATTTTAAATTTAATGCATTCTTCAATACGTTTCCATACTTTTGTTTGAATTTCGATTTTTAATCTAAGGTTTCTACTAGCAGTTTTTTTTTTTTATTTATTATTATTTCAGTTCTTCTGCTTAAGCGTTTATTTTGTAGAATCGAACTTTCTCTAATGGCATTTCTAGCAACAGTTTTGTATTTTCTTGTTAAATTTACTTCATTGTTTTATTTCAGTTGATTCCAGAACATATACCAGTGCTAGCACTGTACATATATATACCAAAAGTGAAAAATTTAAAGCGCGCTGTTTTTATAAAACTGTTTCTTACAACAATCTAAAACAGAACAAGGTTTTACTGACTTTTATTTTTTAATGTCGATTATCTGTGAAAAGAACAAATAATTCAAAAAAAATTTAAAAATGGAAGAGGCGCAGATGTTGTCTTATTTAATGCCTTAAAAGTAACAGATGCACACAATTCTAAAACTTCCTTTTCAATTGAAACTTTTCCCAGCTCTTACCATTAGATAAAAAAAATGCGATAGAAACCGAAGGGTGAGATTTTTTTAACGTGTTTTTTCCTCTGATTTTTTTTTTTTTATGTAAGAAGCACAATAAATCAATTTGTTTGGAAATGGAATAAAAAACTTAAGATGGATGTTTTTATGTTTCAGAAATGAATATCGTTATTGAAATTAAAGGAAAAAAACAAATCTTAAGAGTAAAGAAAAGAAGACACGATTACGTTTATAAAACTCCTTTTTTTTGAATCAATGCCTGTCCTTTTTTCTCAAACCTAAACGCAGAGGAAAATCCATTAATCTAAATAGCCAGGGAATGAAATGCAATGAAATATACCCCACAGATTTTATATTTTAAATTTTTTTTAAGCAACTATTTGGCCAATGAATCTTGTATGAGCTTTGATTCCTCTTATGCTAATTTCAGACACGAAATTATTTATTGTACTTTAAATAAATGCTGCTTTCTTTTCAGGTTAATTTGAGTCACAGTGCTAAGATGTTATCTTACGAGATGATGATATTTTTTGTTTGTTTTGACAAATAAAATATTGTCTTGTTTGAATTATAAAGAAAATAAATAATAATACCCAATTGAATTTGGATATAGACAACTCATTTTCCCTATGGATATCATGAGCAATTTTGTGACTTCAAAAGAATGGAAAATATCCATCATATTGTTAATGTCATCTTGCTCAGAGATTCCTGTAATTTTATTCCTTACTTCTCTTTGGAACACTTTCAAAAACATCATTGTGTTGGTCAAAATATCATTTTTTGTTTTAATTCTAATATTTGTCATATAGTTACCTTTAAAATTTATATATTTTTCCACTTGTTTTATGTATAAAAGAAGGATTGCAGCAGCGTCTACAATATTACGCTGTGATTACAGATTTTCCTGCCCTAAAGGGCTATTTTTTGCAAAGAACCAAAGAGATGTAAAATGACATTTATTTAATTTGCTGTTTTCTGATATTTTTTGCAGAAATCAGTATAATAGCACATATGCAAATAAATGCTCGAAAATATATTCAAAACATTTTTAATTTTCAACACAACGTTAATAACCTATCACTATCATCAATCAAAATTACACAGAATAAAAAATGTTTATAGATTGAGTTAAATGTATCTGGTAACTTACTTTCAGAACACTAATTTTAAATGCGCCTGTAAAAACGGCAGGTTTTCAAATGTTCTAAATTCTGTGAGTGAATAGTTGCGCATATTGCTTTTTTCTGATTTTATATATAGCAACAATAGGGCTAAGGTGTATATCAAGCATAAACTTCAGATTTATGGCAAAGATTGATTGAAGGTAATTTGAGATAAAATAACGTTAAGCCTGTTGTCAACAAATTTCTTAAGTTGAAAATGTTAGTTTAAAACACCGAAAATTCTTTTGTTAAGTAGTAAAGTATACAATCTTAAGCCAAAAATTTGATTTTTCTCTTATACTTTTCTTCGAAAAAAAATCTAAATTTCTGAAAGAACAGATATTAACTTGTATAGTACGTAGGAAGTAGATAAATATTTTCTGGGTCTTTTTAAATTGCATTAAAAATTAAATTTACCTCTTGGCTCTAATTTTTGTAGACTGATGAAGGATGGCCTTTGATTCATCGATAAAGGTTGCAACTGACCTTCTGCTTGGCCTATGGTGTTCTAAGGCTTTATGAAAGAGGGTTTAACCTCCAGAAATCTTATCTCAATTATATCTCACCAAACAATCCACAGAGGCGCGCGTTTAAGATAGGTATACAAATGTATAGGATGAGTCTAATTGCAATGCGTTACTATGTATTTACAGAGAAGTCAAAAGAATCAGCTAGTGGTTGTTGATTATCTGTGTGCTTGTATTAAAAGAGAACGATCACGATGTTATCTTTTTCCTCGTCGGAGAAAAGGATCATTATGAGCGTTAAGGCTTATAATATGAGTATGCCGTGTGTTCAGCAGTGCCACCCATGCATGTCTTTGACAAAGATTCGTTTGCTTAATATGCTGTACACAGAAAAGAAATCTTGACTCAAAGTTCGACATTTCAGGGGCGCAGTGGTACCTGGATTCCTGTTCATAAGAACAACCTGCTCCTCTGAATTGTGGTATATATATATATATATATATATATATATATATATATATATATATATATATATATATATGACAATTTCGAGGATTATTTGGATACAGGGGATATTCACTACATCAGATAGCTATCCACATCTCAAACTTACTCCTAAAATTCTATACCTCTAATATTTAAGAGGTAGAGAAATGGCACATCTGTAATGCATCCCCAGAGTACTATTCCAGAGCTAAGAGCTGTACGCACGCGCATTTAATATATATATATATATGTTTAAATATATTATATATATATATATATATATATATATATATATATATATATCTATATATATACTTCAAACTGAAAGTTATCTGCATCAATAATATTACAGACATTTACACTCTTATTATAAAAATGCATTTCTAGAGAAAAACTAA
>BMAW01011354.1:429416-451907 GCA_019974015.1 Nephila pilipes
TATATATATATATATATATATATATATATATATATATATATATATATTATAAAATTTGACACCCCAAAAAAAGATAAATTAAAACTCGTAAATATCATTTCTACAGTGAAGTATAACAGAGGATTTATTTCTTTATTACCTGATTGAAATATTTGTTTTTTTACAATTATATATGCAGCAGTAATTTGTATTTTAATATTAAAAACATTGCAACTAACTCGATCTTTATAATTACTTTCAAAATGCCGTTTTGAGAGAGTATAACGATTTTAGTGACTGATTGTATGCTAAAATTTAGATATTGAAGAATTAAATTGAAAATATACATTCACATTTTTCTTACACTTTATTAATTTTGAATTTACTGTTATTTTTCTTTAATTTTATTAATGCTTAAATTTTATTGTAATAAATTCATAGAAATCAACTTTATGATAAGTAAAAAACTTTATTCATTTTCAACATTAAAATCCTTTCCGTACATTCCATCAATATCTCAACATATTTTTTGAAATTTGAAAATTCTGAAGACTCCTTCAAATGTTGAAGAATTAAAAATCATATTCCCTGAAGCTGAATTAATCTCTTGACAAAATACGAAAATCTCGTGCACCAAAGAATGCATTTTTTCAAAGGTTGACTTTACATTCATTTTTAGCTCTTAGAAAGATGAATGTCTCCTTCATCGTTCTCCTCAAGCTTCCTTAGTTTTTTTTAAACATTGCTTCCACTTTATTCTTAGAACAGGAAGACACCATATTTATATAATGAAAACAGATCGATATATTAAAATTTTAAAATTAAATCATTAGACCATTATTACTAAAAGATCTTTAAGCAGTTAGTAATGTTAAGAAGTATTCCCTTTTCCTTAACAATTTTCTACGTTCCATCATCAAAAAGACATAAATCTTATACCATTTTTTTAAACTCTAAATTTAATGAAGCAAGAATTGAGTCGATATTCATCGAAATAGTTTAAAATATCAGAAATGTTTGAATATAAATTAATGAATTTTATGCACCGCGAAAATTAACAAATGATCAGAGATAGTTAATATTGAAAATGTTTTAATGCTACAAACTAACAAAAATATACTTTGAAAATCATATTTAAAATTTAACACTACTCATTGAAATTTAAATTATATTACTTAAATTTTCTTGGAAAACATTCAAAGTTAATATTATTTAAATTAAAATTATAGCAGCTATTTTTATTAATAATTTAACTGCGTAATTTCATTTCCTTATACACTCTTTTAAAGGTGCTCACATTTAAATGCAATTCAATTTGAAATTGAAATTACTAATTCAGAATTAACTTTTTCATCTTCTTTTTCAATCTAGTGATCTTTTTATAGAAAGTTTTCTAAAAAAGATATATATTTGTCTAATGACATTTTGTCATTGAGAGTGTTGAAGGAGTATATAATAGGTGGCAACAACAACGAATATTTGACCATTTTTGCTGATATATGTATATACTATATTAAGGAAAATGAAATTATATTCAAGCAATATCATTGCGTGAAATTGCGATTGTGTTAAAAAATAAGAGACTGCATTCTATTTTTATTTAAAAGTTTATTATTTTAATGGCTCTTTAAATAAATTTACCATCGCATACATTGTACAGCAGAATTATTAATCTTATTAAAAAGAGGTGTTAAATGTATCGTGTTTTTATTCCTATAGGTACATTTAACTTTCTCTTTCCAAACAATATCGACTTTTCAGCAATAAAAGAATAAAACAAGCGTTTCTCAATAACATTCAAACTATTAAATGAAATATAAAAATAAAAACAAATTATAAGTTGTTATATTAAATAAATAATGAAATCGAAGCAAACAATAAATTATTAATTAAAAAAATATCTCACACTGAACATAATAATGGTCGTAAAATGAAATCAAAAATGTATTCTTACTAATTTATGATAATCCTGACACACAATTGTGAACATAAATTATATTAAATATAACTGTGTATAGAACCTATTTTCATATAATCCTGCTTTTCCACAAATATTATATATAAATATGGTGTATGGAGATAACGTATTTTAAATTCTATATGTAAATTTTACCCTCAGAGAAATTCTTACTCTTGTAATGAAAGCCCCAAGTATCCATTCTCCCGAAAAGTATTCTGATATAATAAGTCGTCCCTGTAAATGTGTTCTATTAGCTTCATCTCATGATATGAGAAAATATTTCATAACCGTCGGAATCTTTTCCAAATCAGAACTGCTTGTCATCTGTCAACGCATTATTATGGATAAAATGTTGGCAGAGAAGCATAGGTTAATGGAAGACTTTATGTGATTTATAAACTTTTGAAAAGGGGAATTTGACCAAATGAATAATTCAAGCTCCATTTAAACTAAAATATGATTTACTGTTTGTTCAATAGAATACCCAGCTTAACTTATTAATATTTATGTCCTTTTGATCCTAATGGGAGTTTTATGATTTGATGTGATTTGTTTTGTAGTCTCTCTTTGTTTTTTGCTTCATAATCGTGCAATCATATCTTCAAAAATTAACTGTTTTGTTTCCCTTGACTGTGTTTAAAGAGTTGAATGAAAATCTGGTTTTAAGTGTTTCGAGATGACTTATAAATATAGCTGAAATCATAAAATTTTGGCATGTATTTATTAAAATAAGACGTTTAAAAAGGACTCAGTCACATGATAATCGAAATTTTGTTTTAACATATGTTTTCGATTTAAACACGTCAGTCTCTAAATAGAGATAAATTTAAAGAACTCTCGGCTAATCATACTGAAAACAAATTTTATCAAATTTCAATGAATAAAAAGTCTTATTTGTGAAAGATTTGGAAAATGATTATTTTTCATTCTTCGTTCAATTATTATGACTAATTAATTATTGCATCATTTCCTACTTATTATCAAACTGTCTAAATAAATTTTTAGCATTAAAAATGTATATATTTTCATTATTTAGAAATGGAGCACAATCATGATCAATTAATTTTTTTGGAATAATTTTAAAGTGTCATATTTCAAATGAGCCTTATTATTTAAGAATACTTCTGAGAATACAACAATATTGAAAGGAAAATTTCTTGTAATAAAAACAGTTATATATATATATATATATATATATATATGTGTATACACACACACACACACATATATATATATATATATATATATATGTGTGTGTGTGTGTGTAATTGGTACGTGAAAGATTTATGACATGGAAATCCTTTGTAAATTTTTACCACTGGTAAAGTTTCGATCACAACGGCTACTAGGGATCTAAAGATTTAAAAACAAATCTACATTGATTTGTCTTGAAAAATTCATTGGGATTAGTTTTCATTTCGTGCTTTCTACATACTTTTCTCCACAAAAAAATTTTAATCGTAGTTTTTTGCCATTAAGATTATTTTTATAAGTTTCATATAAAGAATATCATAAGCTTTAGAGCTTTATTTGACTTAAATTGAAATTTTTGTCAATTTTAATAGTATTTAATGTAAAATTTAAGGCTTTGGCTTATAAACTCTTTTAATTATTTATCATTAATAGTGAAAAAGAGGTCAGATTTGCTTTTATTTTCTATTCTAAGAAAACTTTATTTACATATGCAGTTATGAATTTTTTCTATTAAATATTAAGCCATTATAGGATGAAAATTATATTCTTAAAATGTAAAGAATTTCAGCCACTTTAGGAATCATAAGAGAGATTTTATATATAAGAGGAAATATCATTTTTAGTAAAATTCATCCCAAAGAAATGAAGAATTATTAAAATGTAATGAGTATCTTAAAAGAAACAAAAAAGTAGCAAATAAATAAAATTTCTTCAAATTTAATAACAGCAAAAAAAAAGTCTCTCTTTCTTAAAAAAGAGGCACAAAATAATACTTTTAGTATATTTTTTTAAAAGTGTTTTTGAAGTCTTTAAAGAAATGAGGAAAGTTTGTAAAATATGTAATATATAAATGGTTAAATTTTTTTCGTAGAATTGAAATTCATACAGAACCTACTGTTTAATTTGTAATTCTAAAAGGGTTGTCATTTTATAAAAAAGAATAAATTTTGAATAAGTACCTGTTATTAATTATACCAAAAAATCCACAGAATGTATTTCCTGAAATCTTAGATAAAATTTCTACTTTCTTTTAAGACAATGTGTGCTTTTACATGAATTAAAATATTAATTACAATTTAATTGAATAAGACATTAAATTAAAAGACTTTTCTTCTAATTCAAGACAAGGAAAAATGATTTGTAATGCATTTCTTTTTAAAAAGGATCATATCTCTTTGTAGAACACAGCTTAAGCTTTCAATAAATACTTATTTCATACATGTGTATTTAAACGTTTTTCAAATTAATTCAATTTATGTTAAATATTATTCTTATTCAAAAAATTTCATTATTACAACATTTAATAATCCACTAAAAATTTACGATAATTGTTTCCTATTCAGTTCAGTAAAATCTATAAAAAAATTCAACTTTAAGAGAAGTAGTTAATCATATAGTTCCTATAAAGCTATTAACTATTTTTAATTTGAGTTTTCATTTAAAATCTAAAAAGCTACAATTTATTATACTTTTCTTTCATTTAAAAATGGTTAACTTACTTCAACCGTCCTTTACTGAGAAATTACTGCACTGAAATGCAATTTTCAAGAAGTAATATCTTAGTTAAAAAGAGATATTTGAAATTTGAAAGCTTAATTATTACGTAAAGCTTATTTAATTACATGGGATTTTTAAAGAAATTTCTTTCAAACTATTCTTTTAAATTAACTAGAATGTAAGTTCTATTAAATTAAAATTATTAATTACGCTTTTTCTTGCTAATTTTAAAACTGATAAGGAATTATAACTTTTAAATAAAAATTCATTTCTTTAGTAATGAGTAGTCTCTAATTTAATTTGAAATTTGAATTTCCTGTAGTGTTACAAATTTTCATTCGTCATATTTTATTAGCATGAAAAAATATATTTGAGATTTGATACCACTTTTTACTTTGAAAATGCAAGAAGTCTTAAAAATATTTTTTTTTCAAATTCCAATAATTTCTTTCCAAATTATAATGAACTTCAATTGACAAATTTATTAATTTTTTTTAAATATCACGCGTTTTATTAAAAAAGGTATATTTGTTTTATTTATTTACATTTTCCTTCTGATATCGTATGAAGTTTTAATATATTTATTTCACACCATGATATTAATTGCTTAATATCATATTTTTACTGAATGTGTCTATAATTAAATAATAACTTTAGATAAAAACAGAAATTATTAGAGAGATGCAAAAGTCAAATGATATTGCTAATTTACGAGGCATGAAAAAGTGAATGTAAGATTCTAGGGTTCCTAAAATAAAGGTTTTCTGTTTTTATTAAAACGTATTTTTACAATATTTATTTTCATAAGTATTTCTCATATTAAAATGATCCATAAGAATATCTAAAGCGATGCAAAACTAATTCATACATACAAACTTATACTTTAGTTAATTTAACATGTTTTTTGCAAAACACTGTATAACAAAATAAAAGCATTTCTTAAGTAAAGCAAGTTCTCTCTAATTAATAGTGAACAGAAATTTTCTTGGTGTTAATTCATTGAATGCTCAAAAAATAAATCTCTAAAAATAATATTTTCTTAAAATATCTAATTGTTTTACTCCATTATCGAAATATAAGATTTACAATAAACTTTTGAAAAACTTGGAACATCTTTGTAATACAATGTACTTTTAAGGCACTTTAAGATAGCTCCATTCTGAACGTTATACATTTAAATAAAAAGTTATGTTTAGTATAGTGTAAATTCTAAAATTTATTTTATAGCCAACTTTTTAAAATTCTGAATCTAAACATTACTCAAAGGTTTACGCAAGTGATTCGCAAAATATTCCAATATTTGTTGTTGTTTTGCTTTTAATTGTTATTTTATATGAAAATGATGATTCATAAATTTATTTATAAATAAAAATTACTTAATTCATTAATTTGGTGATTACTATATATTGTAAATTTACTTTCATAGCATTTTTTATTTTTATTTATTGAAGTGAAGGGCTCTGATTATATTTATACATTTTCCGACATATTAAACATACCAATTTTAGGTCTTTATATTAATTAATGAAGTCTTATAGTTATTTCAATTATAACTGAAATATATTTGGTGAATGTATGTCAACTACGTGATGTATAAGCATTAATACTGAAAGATATTTTACATCGATGTATATTCTTTTTAAAAATATGTGGAACCCCAATGTCGATGAGAAATTTTGCATTCATTATTCCTTTTCTATGAATAAAAATAAAGGATAAAATATTAAAATTTTAAATTAACAAAATGTCTGTTTGTGAATTTTTAATAATCATGAACCAAAAATTAGAGCCGTAATGAATAAAAAATTTTGAGAAATGATTGATTAATGTAGTGCTGGAAATATACAGGAGTAATAATATAAACGACTTATGTTCACGAACAAACTCAAAGTCGCTCGGTTTTTTGCTTCCCAAATTTTATATTTCTTCTCTTCTTCTAAGCCCCATACATAATTCTTATTTCATTTTACATTTCTGATTAATGTTTAAAAGAAATAATACTCTTTTACAATAATGAAATTGCTCTTTAATAAAAAAAAAAAAAAAAACTTGAGAAAAAAATGTATTTAATATTTTTTATTTTATTTTGAACGATTGATATTTTACAAATATATTATGCGTAAGAAAATCGAAATTAAACATCTTAAATCAACAATGATGACCTCAATAAAACTTTTTAAAATTAATTTTGTTTTAAAGTATTATATTAGAGATTCTTATGTGAACATTGATGTATATTTATTTCATTTGTGTATATTATGCTTCTATCCATCAAATATTCATAATAAAATTAATCTTATAGTTTTATCACAATTTTTCTGTATATATTATATATGTTTTCAGATTTTAACATTATTGAATATTATAAATTAATAGCGTTCAGGGAAAAAGGATTTGAACTTACTCCCGTATTATACGTATACAAGAAGAAATCAGAGTAATATTTGTCATATTAAATATTTTTTTACCTTAATCGTTAATATTTTTTTTTTCTTATTTATTTTCTTAATTTTCTTCCATTGTTTTTGTGCTGGGAGCCTAATACCGGAAGTATTGCTTTCTTACGAATATAAAGATCTCCACACGATAAGATAGAAATGCAAGCATTATTTATTGATTTTTCTATTTATTAAAATATCACTGTCAAACAAGAAAATAGAAGCACCAGTACCTACGTCACAATGAAGATAAGTTGCTAATTTTTCTTAAGGTATATCATTTTAAAATGAATACGAGATATTCACTTATTACTATCTGAAAATATTTTTTATCAGAGCTATTTATTTGTTTATATATCAAGAACATCATCAAGAAGATGACTTTGAATTAACATTTAACTTCTTAGCCGTTTTATGTTTATATATATATATATATATATATATATGTGTGTGTGTGTGTGTGTGTGTGAGTGTGTGTGTGTGTGTAATATCTATTGTTAAAATGTGACTTAGTTAAAACCTTTTAGGAGAATTAAACATTAAATACTTCAGAGTTATTTGAAAAAAAATCATCATATTATTATATTAAAGTAAATTTGTGTTTAAAATGTTTTACTAAGCTAAGAAAAGCAAATTATTATAACAAAACATTCTAAAACTTTAATAAAATACTGTTATTCATAATAATATTAATGCAATATAAATATAAACCATTAATAAACATTCACAACAAATTTCAATACAAAGCTACTTTAAACAAAAACAAACAAACAAAACAAAAAAGCAAGAATCCATTATAACAAAAATTGAGATAATATAATTTAATATTGCCTCATACTTTGTATTGGGAAAAGTGCGTTTGAAATGAATCCACGGATCCAAATAGCATAACTACAGTCATAACATAAAGTACAAACTACAATAAAATTGATTGTTCTTGGCAGATATTTCTTGAATTATATTACTTGGCAGATATTACTTGAATTATACACACTTTATCACCACGTATATCATGAAAAGGACACTGATAAACAGTTCATGAAAAAAAAATGGAAGAAATTCATTTCAATTAACGGTCTTTTTTAAATGAAAGTTAATTTCATACGTTGCTGTAATAACTCTGTGTGAAACTCTGCTTCGTCCCTTGTAAGAACATAAGTATTATCATTCTATCCTACATAAATCAAACATTTTGATTCACTCCGTAAATCCATATTTTTCTTCTAGAAGTCTGGATAAAATACAAAATATGCTTTGATGCCATCCAGCTGAAATTTGATCTCTTACGTATAATGACAGATATCTCCTTCGGTGGATAAGATTACATTTGGTTTCTGAAACAGTGTATTTTCAACCATTCTTTTGACTTAAAATTTTCATATTATAAGGGATGGAATGGCAGACAAAGGTATTTTATTCTCGTTTTAAACATTTTATTCGGATACGATTGATTGATTGATTAGTTTTACTAACATCATTGTAGAAGCAAGACGATGACATTAGCAACGAGCCTCGTAATTTTCAGCTAAGGTCAAGCGAAAAGGACAAGTTCCGCTTTCAACAACCACTTTTTTTAAGATCTTGGATTAATTATAAGGATATTATGGCTTAAGAAATTTTTACTTTAATCAAACTTTCAATCGCATTTAGAAATATGTCCATAGATTCAGTTGTTAGAAAGATAGGTGGTGACCTCCCTAAGAAAACAAATGCATTGGATGCCGATACGTTGTCCTGAAGACGAAAAGAGCCCAAAACCAGTCCGCAAGCACCATTGATCAGCAGCAATGCCAGTAACCTCACAGAAAGAGACAATTATGATTTCTGGAGTTATCGTGTGCGGAGACATTGTATTGAACGGGCGGACTGAGTTCCACATTTTCGACATAAATTCTGTAACTGGAGATACCTATTGTAAGGAGGTAATCGTTCCCAATGTGCGTCTTTTTCGTGGTGCTATTGGACCAGACTTCGTTTCTATGGAAGCAAAGCATGGCCGCATCGGACTGCTGATGTTCAGCAGCTACAGAAAAATGAAGATATCACTCGAAGAGAATAGCCAGTGTTCTCCCTTGATTTAACACATGGATCAATATGTTCCGAGACTAACCCAGAGATGGCACTCGTAGTAAACCAGTAACCAAGTCTTTCTAGAGTACTAACCTTTGCTAGAAACGTGTCAAAATTTTAAGTCGATCGGACCAGAAACAGCTGAGTTATCGAGGTCGGAGTAAAGTCGTTTTGTAGTTTGTTTAAAAAATGGAAAAAACCGAGTTTCGTGTTCTGATAAAACATTGTTTTTCAATGGGTAAAAACACCGTGCAAGCGAAACAATGGATTGAAAAATGTTACCCTTACTCTTCTCCATCAAAAGCAACGATTTGTCGGTGGTTTGCCGAGTTTAAACGTGGTCGTACCGACACAAATGACGCGGAACGCTCGGGTAGACCTGTGAAAGCCGTTACACCGGAAAATGTGAGTGAAGTGACAAAACTTATAATGAAAGATCGTAAAGTGAAGCTCCGTGAGATTGCTGAGATGACACAGATATCATATGGAAGTGTATTTACTATCCTTCATGAAAAATTGAGCATGAAAAAGATTTTTTCCAAGTGGATGCCGCGATTGCTTTCGATGGAACAAAAACAGCAACGAGTCGATGATTCAGAAAGCTGTTTATCACTACTTACTCGCAACAAAAAAGATTTCTTGCGTCGTTACGTGACCATGGACGAAACATGGATACATCACTACACTCCAGAGTCGAAGCGGCAGTGGCGCACAGCTGGCGAAAGCCGTCCGAAGCGTCCGAAAAAGCAGTAGTCAGCTGGCAAAGTCATGGCGTGATTTTCATTGACTACCTCGAAAATGGTAAATTGATCAACAGTGATTATTATATTGACTTGCTGGTGCGTTTGAAGGAGGAAATCGCAAAAAAACGATCGCACAGTCTCGGGACTTATTGATCCATGTATTAAATATCACAGAAAATGTGGGGAATGCTTTGGGGAGACACCTTGAGGCATGATTACATTCTTTGGGGAACACCCAACAACTGAAACAGATGCTGATGGAGGAATGAGCACTGTTACCTCAAGATCCATTGGACAATCTGGTACGGTGTATGGAGAGACGGCGAATATCAACCATTGTAATAAGGGGAGGACATATCTCATACTAAGGAACATCTGCTTGTTGTTCTTCCTCTTCGACCGACATTCATATGTGACTATACTATGAGACCAATAAAGCCCGTTCTATTGTTTGATCCAATATTATACACATTATATTCATTTTTGCTCAACTATCCTTTCGTCATCGTTTAAGTACAAAATGTTGTCTCTTACTTCTGAATTCCATACCTCTCAGATACTTTCTCGTGGAGTTATAGCAAAAAGAAAGAAAAAAAAAACCACTTGTTCCTCACGTTTTGCACACCTGAGTAAATATCTTTACTAATAGGATTGTAAGAATTTCATAAAGATATGATAAGGATATGTATAATATTGCCTATCAGTATGGAAAAACATTTAACAGTATCTACCTGTTATTTTAACGGTCATTTTATCTTGAACAAGAAAAAGAACCTCTAATCATAACAAGTTATTTTTTTAATTATTATACTATAATTCTATTCAAAGAATTAGATTCAGGGATTTAAATGTATTAAACTTAAACAGAAAATAGAAAACCATTAAAAAAGAGTACATTGAAGAACAGAATAATAAATTAATTATATATAAATGTAGCATTTCGAACATAATGAGATCAAAGGGAGAAATACTTTATCGATTTTGTCAATTATATTTAACATAAAATTAAATGCGACCTTTATTAAATTTATTTGCTCAATATACCTTATTGAAGATATTTTAACTTGTTTTTATAATTACTGTGAACAGCTTAGGATTTAAAAATGATTTTAAAGATAATATGACGTTAGATTTATATTGAAATGTTTTTCATTAGAAGGTTATGTATTCGTTCTTAAGATCCTAAAACATTAAACTATATTTCTGAATTAGAGTGATTGGAATATTTATACTTTAATGTTAAATTATATACATAAATATTCGCTCAGTACTTAAAATACAAATTAAAAACTAAGCTGTATGATATAGAGATAACGTTTCTAAATGTTAGTTTATGTTAGAATAAGTCTTGTGCGTGTTAATGTTTTTTCTTAAACTTTCGTTAATGGATATAAAGTTACAATCATTGCCATGCAGATTTGCACACCTAGATGTAAGAGTGGGATTGTTATGAAATTTAGCATGAAGGTACGTGTTACGCAGATATGTAAATGATTAGAAATGTAGAATTGTTGCGTATTGCGTAATGCGTTTAACTTCGTTCTCCTTCGATTATAAAATGGGTAAGCAGAATTTATTTGCGTGTACTTAATCTGTTACAGGGAGAAGCTTTTTAACAAGAAATGCTATTACGCCACTATCGGGGACAATATGAGCAGCATCCATAGTTCGAGAGATAAAGTACCATTAAGATGATGAAACAGAGTGGTCAGTTCGTTGAGTAGCTCCCCACCTAGGCAGTGCTGGCTTTACTGAGAGTAGGTGTTGGAACTAGTGGAAAATATAGAAGTATGTTACACGACAACAGGGTTGAGGACGCCCTCTACAGAACAATAATAGAGAAGAGTGTCAAATCATACGACACACTCGCTTAGTGCGAATTATATCATTATCCACAATTTATACCTAGGCAGTACCTTCACTACAGGCCTCTGTGTTAGTCCGTACCACCCAATGAACCTGACAGAAGGAGATTTACTACTACGGCACCCTTTACATGTACTGCTAAGGAACCCTCCTCACTGTTGCTTTTATCTGATGTGATGTCACGCACGGAGAAATTGGACTGCAAACGAATGGAATAAGGTCACTTTTAGCGACGAATCCAGATTGAATTTTGGTAGAGATGGCAAAAAGGTACGAGTATGGCGGTCCCGCGGTGAAAATCTCAATCCTTCCTTTTGCTGTACTAGGGGACATAGCTCAGAAACTGATGTGATGGTATATGCTGCCATCTCATACGACTCACGTTTACCACTAATATTGATCTATGGTACCATGACACCCTAAAGGTACGTTCATGACAATCTTCTGGCACACGTTTTGTCACTCATGGCAGTGCTCTCTGGAGCCATTTTTCTTCAGGATAATGCTCACCACCACTCCGCAAGGGTTTCACTGGACTACATCCGTAACGTACCCAGCCTTCCCTGGCCTGCGCGATCTCCATATTTGTCACTGTTCGAGCATATGTGGGTTAATTTAGGGAGGAAAGTTGGACAGCCTACGAGTTTGGTCACATTAAAGGCATGTTTACAACAACTGTGGAATGGGATGTCGCAGGACATCATACGTGACCTGAATTTCTCAATGCCTGACCGTATCACATCATACATTCATGCTAAAGGAGGTCCATAAGAGATTAAAACGTCCATTCTTTCGTAATTCTTTCAGCAAGAAATGATCATTTTGCTTTGGTTTTGTAATCTCTTCCATCAATGTTGTACTTAGTTATGTAGAATTGCGTTTTACTCTGCAAATCTTTATTGGTTTGCAGATTTTTATGGTAATGAGTGTATTTGTAGAGTTTCATACTTATTTTGTGTTATTTGCTTATTTTACTAGCCGTACATTGTTTTTGTTACGTTACCAATATTGCATAATCTTGACGAGTTCAGACCTTTCACTTGATAATAATGTTTAGTCAAAGCCAACATTATATAAGTTAAATTATTAGAACTTAAAACACGATGATATAATTAGCAATTTATTTTTTATCTCTCGTTCAAAGTTTTATATTTTATTAACTGTTGTTTTCGTTTCACATAGTAATGAAAAATATGTGCTAATGAATATCTCATTTTACATGTTACTTTTTATTTTTCCACATTCGCAAGTACAATTTATTCTATTTTTCTATTAGAAAAATCTGTCTATGATGAAAAAGTAGAATTATACGAATGAGTGACACAAAATTTAATTTATTTAATTGAAAGGCCTGATATTTCCAGGTAAGACATACTTTCCGTACTAATTTATTTTTATGAACAAAATATTGTAAATTTTAGCTATTACTGTTGATTTCTTTTGTTTCAGGAAGTCGTTGAATGAAGTAGCCATCAATTTAATAAAGCTTTATTATTTTCAAGGGATAGTAAAGTTAAATTAGTACAAATGAATAGAGATGCATAAAAACTTATTTTTCATTTATTAACCTTACATTTCTATACATAGTCACCAACAACAATTATATATTTCTCTCAGAACTAGTGGACATTTCTAAGTCCTTCATTGTAGAACTCGGCTGATTGAACTGTATGTTCTCCCTATAGGGGGTTATTGTCATGAACGGATCCTCGAAAACACACAAATCAACATTAATAACTATAATTTGCAAAATTATGTACACAAGTATCAATTAATATGTAGAAAAATATTATCCGTTATCGTAGTTGCATCTGAGTAATATTTCTAAAAGTTCTCGTTGATATAATAGTAGTATTTGTACAGTCAGCTCTCGGTATCTCAAAATTCTAGAGAATATTTCAAGAAAAACATATAAATCAAAGAGAATAAATACGAATGGCATAAGATGACCATCACTTTTCCTCCATGTGTCATTTGAAAGATTTTGTCCAGTTTGACATCTTTATTTATTTTGACAGTTTCCTTCAGGATATTTTTCTACTCGCGACTCTATTCTTCTTCGGACATCTGAGCTGTCAATACCGTCTGACCCGCACCATTGACCTCCATTCGTGTTGACTCTTCCCTTTTTGAAGATATTGAAAAATTAGGAAACCACAAACAAACTCTGCTGTTTCTATTAGGAAATGGTTCACCAAACAAATTATTAATTTTCATAATCTAATCATATTCATAATAGATAAAAATGTGACTTATGAATCATTTACGGTCGAATCAACATTTAAATTATTATTCTAATATACAGCTTCAGAGGATGGATTGAAATATCAGTATACTTTTGAGGTGTATGAAGGATAAATATATAATATTTATCAACAAATGATTGGTGTTTGAAATTAATATTGCATCTAAAGAAAGTCTCACACTAGAAATTAAAGATTTTTTTTTTTGATCAACCAACTAAACTATTAATTGATTTATTATTAAAGTCTACTGAGGAGCAACACGAGAACTTTTTGAAACGGACCTCATAATATTAGATTTAGGTCAAGAAATGAAGATGATACCCGAGCTGGCACCTCCATGTCCAAATTTCCACTCCAAGCTAAGGGGGAGAATGATTAGGGACCTCGGCAGTATTAACGACATCAGCCCCAACTACACAGCGTGTTTTATAGGCATCAAGGCTCGAAATCACCATTCAATTGAATAATGCCAGACGGGAATTCAAAACTATGCCTTGTAAGTTATCTTGGCTCCACCGAAGTATCTAGTAGGGTAAGTTGCAAAAGCTATTCTGATCTTTCACAGGATGATTGCAATTATTTTTTGGTTCAACTGTACCACCGCATACAATTCAAAACATTCTACATCATTTTAGCTGTCGACTGGGTTATCAATGGACAGCATAAATTTGAATTACAGCAGCTAATAAAGAGAGATATCATCAAGCTGCTACAAGGCTAAATAAGATTTTAGCATTGTAAATTTTGATTTTATTTCAAAACAGCTATCTAAACCATACGAAACTTGTGCTCAAAACACTTGTGTAAACGATCTAAAATTCTTCCACCCCTTAATGAATTTGAAAAATTATAATTGGACCATTAGGATTTAATATAATTTACGAAATAGTAAAATAATTTTTAAAAAATATTTATAATGAACAATTTCTGTTTATTTTCTAGGGATAAAAATTTATTCATAAAAAAGCTGAGTAACAAATATCATGTACTATAAAATAAGATATTGAATTCTGGATAATTGGTTTGATACTTTTGATTTACTGGAAAAAAAAGTTAAATGCATATTTCATTATTCGTAAAAGAGTGCTGAAAGTGTAATATTTTAAAGTTTCTTAATGTGAGAACTTCATTTTAATATTCAAAGAGTTGTTTTTCTCAAAGTTTGCAATTATAAATATATGTCTTATTAATGTTAGTAATTTGTGGCATAAATTTAAAAATAGTGATAAATTATCTGTGATTTTTGTTAAGAAATTTATTATGTTTTAACGAAATGTTACATATTATAATCCCATTCACTAGCAGACGTAAAAATAAATATTTCCATCATTTGAATGGAAGAAGAAATAAATTTTTAAAGTAAAACTCAAGAATAGTGTTCGATGCTTATTCACTATACATGAAGCGTAAAGTAACTTCGATTTACATTAAACTCCAGACAATACCAATGCGAAAAAAATACAAATGGCTGTTGCTCAAATATAAAAGATAGCAAAACAAAGTATCTCCACTAAAGGATGTAAAAACACTGAAAAAAATCTTTGAAATTTGGTTTGAATGTAGTTTATTTTTTAGAAACAGTGTATCTTAATATCACCATGTGTGAAATTTCCCTTTCTTTTCTTTGTTGCGAATATTGATATTTTCTTTCATTTGAATAGAAAGGCAATGTTTGGATATGATTTCTGGATGAATGCTCACAGCTACCAGACGTCTGCTGAGAGAGACAAAAAAAATGTTGTAGACATTTTTTTGAATATCTGCTCATAATGCAGAGTTGAAGTTCTTAACTGTATTGCTGCGCAATTGTATTCCAATTGGTGAAAGAGTCATCAATTTTCTTGAAAACAAACAGGTATTATGTGCATTTATCAAAGTAATGAGTACAGAAATTTCAAGACCTTATAATATTTGAATATTTGCATGTATACAAATACGAGGCAATCAGACACTGAAAGATGTACTTAAAATTTACTAAACTAAAATAAAATGTACAGAGTGAAAAATCAGGTAAAATTAGGTTATGAATTAACTTGTAATTAGTTGCAAAAAATAATACGTTAATTCCAATGATAAACATAAATGAAAAATACTTATAAAACTTCCCACGATGTATCAAGTCAAAAAAATATTTAACATGATTGCAAAAAAGACTAAACTCAAACAGAAGAAAAATTTGTATTGTTGTATCGGTTATTGTGAAATTTAGAGCAGTGGATTCCTCAACACCTATGTGTGTGAGGTAGAAAATTCACGTCGGTAGGTTTTTCAAAGCTAAATTAGATGACATTGAGGATCAACTTTTGACATGAGGGTAATATTCACAAGAATAGCAAATATCTTATCTACAACCTAAGAATGTAATCGAAATATTTAAATGAACTTAATTTAGATAATATAAAAAAAAATTAATACGTATTATGAAAGTGAATGTGAAATAAAATCTGAGCATCTTTGTCTGTAGTAAAACCAACGACTTACATGGTTATTCTCCGTCCAGAATCAAAAACATTTTTTTTTTTTTTGGTTTTCATCTTTTTGAAGAATTTTTGTGATCTTCAACCCTGTAGGTAACATCTGAATGCTTGACCAGGAGCAAAGTATCGTTGTAGGAACTTTTTCGCAAGTCCTGCTATGCAAAATGGTGTGAAAATCTACACTGAATGCCCTAGTCTATACATTATTGTTCAAAGCATATAATCACAAATCCTATGACCTTGCTAATAAGCTGCAATTCTTTACACCCAAGTTGCTGCCTTGATTCTTTGGTTTGGTTATACAATGACCAAACAAAAAATCAAGATTCAGCTCTAATGCTTGGTTTAAACTTACCTTCCATCAATTATGCTAGTTCTCATGATTTTTGCCTTATAATGAGATACTCAACTATAGTATATGTGATTTCAGATGCTACAGTGAGCCGTAGCACTTTAGTAAAGACATCGCTTGTCAAATAATAATTACATTTAACTACAATTTAAGATACTAAAATAAGAGATCCATTATAATACAATGAAAAAGTAGTTTTGCTGGTGTTATAGGCATCTAATGATCTGGAGGTTTTCGAGGAAAAAAATTCCTCCTTTGACATTTTATGAAAGTGCATCTCATAATGGCGTACACTTCGATATATGCGAGACCAGTAATTTCTAATTCATAACCTACGTAATTATTTGAATATCTGAAGTGATCAACTCTTAATGTATCATAGTAATATTGAAGAATGAGTTGAAGTAATGTCACAAGAGTAACGGGAAGCCATCTCTTCCTCCAAGGATCGAATTTTTCTGTAATAGAATTTCATCGATTGTTTCATTGTTAGGCTTTTGTACAACTTCGTACAACTGAATTGTTGCACACATCTCGATACCTTTGTGACGTTCTTCTCTTATACCGATGTTTGAGGTGATCGCGTTGATGTGCTTTGATATGCTAATGTGGGTCAATTGGATCTCATGAAAATTTATCGGTGTCTTGTTTCTTTCCCCCTTGCATTCCAGAGAGATATCATATTACCGATGTCTTAGGGCCTATCTCGCTCATCTTCCTAATTGGGTCTAGACTGGCTAATCAACAAAGGGAATCAAAGCTGTTATATTCGTAATGATTTTGCGAAACAGATAACAGAATAATTAATAAAATCCACTAAGAACTATTTTGCAGTGGTTGAATATTTATGAGTTGGTTATAATTTTTTCAGTGGTTTCCGGATTTCGACTGGTTTCTAAATGCTCATGATGTACCCTTTCCTTTTCCGTTCTGGCGTAGGAGAACACGGTATCTACAGCGCAGATGATAGCATTGGTATGCAGTTTTATAAGATCAGTCATCGAAAAAATTTAATATGGATTTAGAAATAAGTTACAACATTAAATAATTGAAAGCCATCTGTTGTTGCTGTTTCTATATACACCTGAAGTCAACCTTTAATTGAAGCTGAAGTGACTGAGCCTGATATGAAATTTTTTTAATGAAACATCTGACATTATGACATCAGCATTCTTTGGAATAGTAAATTGACAAGCAACTTTTATCTTATCTAAATTTTCCTTTGAGGTTTCATCAAATATCAATCAACCTTCAATTCCAGATTTCTTTTATTCCAAATAGGCACTACTTGGATACGTTCAGATTCTTGAATGCACTTGAATACACAATTCAGCCATGTAAGAAATACGGAAAAAGTCTAGTGGAATACCATTGTGTCATCTAAGTAACAAAATCACGTTTGTAATTTAAATTGACGCTGTAAATGTCCATTCCTCTCTCGAATGTCACTGGTAAATTGCGAAGTCCAAATGGAATGTCTTTGAATACATACAAACCTTTACTGGTATGATGAACACTGTCTTTTCCGATTTGACTCTTTCGCTTCGGTCTATTAATATCAAAAACGGAGGTTCATCAAAGAAACATAATGTGTATCCTTTAATCAATCCAACATGTCATCAATATGAGGCAAGAAATAGGCATTTTTATAAAATTATTTAAGCACTCATAATCCACACACACATAAGTTTTCATATTTTTTCTGCACCAGGACTAAAAGTGTACAGATGGGGGAATAAGAACATTTCATTTCTAAGATCTTTTTAGTAGAATGTTTCCCCTTTCATTAATAAAATACATTGTGTTAATCAGTGGATGCTCTATAGGGTCTATGGCTGACAGGTAAATGGTCTCCCGTATCAGTTTTGTATCTATCGTAGAATTGACGTCGACCATCTTTACGACATTCTTGAAACGCAAGGCGGATTTTCTAAAGATCTCCAATAATTTCCATAGATGCCCGTGGTAAAAAATTGTTCTCAGCATATGTGCGTAATAGACGACATTTTACTGTCTTTGTTTATGTGCCTTTATGAGGGTGCTTCTGACAATTATTTTATGCTGATAAAACTAATTTACTCTGCACGACCTGTATAAATACTCTTTCGGATGCAACGAACTTAAGGCAATGCATCAGAGACCCATAATATTTCTTTTTTGTGGTTAAACGTTGGTGATTATGGAAAAAGTAACTCGTCTTGACTTATAAGCAGAAATTCTTTACATTCTATAATGACGTCATCTTCCTTGTTGACTATCTTTGGAAAGTTACTTGCATCTTTGCCTGGGAGAAAGACTGAATCAGATAACCCTTGCGAATGTAACAACTCCGAAATTAGTTAAGTCAAAAACCAACTTTCTTAGACCATAGTCTAAGAAGACCCTGTAGAGCTTTTTGATGTACCCAGTCAAAGATGAAATAAGGATTGTATTTTGGCGTAATGTTAAATTCTACGGTAGATTTCTGTCTTAACCTTTTGAAGACGGTGGGTTTTGTGAGGAAAAGGCCCTTAAAGACGGCGCCTTAGGCGATGTTTACTTTCCCCTTTTTTATCACTCATGGATGGCACCATACATAGGCATACAAAAGAAGCAAGGTAATTGCTGCTGTCCGCAGTCAATGGGGATGTTCGCGGCTTAGAAAGTCCCTAAATACAAAGAGTCTCCCTTTCTTAGGGAAACATATTTTCTTGGAGATCTCAATTACGATTTCAGTACAAGAAAATTTGAGAAATTTATTTATTTTATTTTTTTAAAAAAGAAATTATTTCCTAACAATTTAAGCTGCTTTTCACCTAGATTTCCTTTTTCAATATTATTAAGAGCATTGAGAGAAATAGCACAAAACAATGATGATAATATAAAACATTGCATAAAAAAATGAAAAGCTTATTTCATTGTAGACAAAGGTACACACAATAAACTAACCAAATTTAATTGATATTATTCAAGTAAAATTTATTTATATTTTGATTTTCAGTAAATTTTTTTAAAATAGATATAAAATATTTTAAATTTATTTTTAATTCTTTTAAATGCAGGAATTTGATACACACCTGGTGTTAAAACTTAAAATAATCAAATTAGAAATAAGAAGAAAATAACATGATACTTCATAAATTGCACGTAATTATAATCAGTAATACAAAATAAAATAAAAAGCAAAATTGCTGATCCTGTCTCTTGATGTTATAATGTAAAATTCAGACTTTCTCAAATCGATAATGAAGTAAGTTTAAAAGCTCTTATAAGTATTCACAGCATTTGTATAACAATAGAAATATCATCATAAATAAACTATGCTCTTTTGGAAACTTCATTATTACTTAATTTATAATTGTTTTTCTCTTTTAGAACATGCCAGAGAAATCTTAAAAATTTAAACACTCTTAAGAATTTTCTTATATATCTTCCATGAAGGAATGATACATTTGATGTATAATTGTCATTTTTTATTGTTCCATAATCCATTATACTGTGATACATTAATATTTATAATATTGAATGAATCCTAAGATTAAGTCTAAATTTTATTAACAAGCATTTTTCAAAAATGAAAACTTTATTTTTCTTTGATCTAATTCTTCCTATATATGCTGAAAATTATGATAAAATATTCACTATGGCAAATAAATGAGATGAGTATAAAGCAAAACCATTAAAAAAAAGGTGTTTCGCATTATGCTCTAAAATGTGAGTATCCTAAGGCTATAAATGTTGGCCTTTGTTAAATAGTGCCACATTGTAGTTTCCACATGTTTTGACGGTTAGGTCAAACAAAAGGTGACGATTAGGTGTTCCAACATGTAGCAGAGCTGATACGCATTAAATCAAAATCCTTACGTTGCCGCGGTGTGGAAATTAGAAGTGGACGCTCTAGCTCGGCTATCGTTCTCGTTACTTGTTTAAATTACGAGGTCCGTCTTTATACTTTGTCCCTTATGTTACTTGTAAATGAAATATTAATAATTTATCAGTTTACCTACGTGTTCCTAAAAATAAATTCTTTAAATGCACATAAGAAATTTAAAATTATTTTTTTCCCAATAGTAATAAATGTTTCAATTAGTAAAAAAGAGGAAATGCTTTGAATTTTTAGAATACTTGTAGTAAAACGCAAACAATAATCTGATATCGAAGACAAAATATTATGACTGCAAACATTTTTAAGTTGCCGAGGAGCTTCATGTATCTCGGTAATCTTGTGACATTGGGCTATTCGCGGTTTCTCTTCACTAACCTTAGGGACTTTCAATTGAGATTGATTGCTTTCGCTAAACAACCTTTGCCCAACCAAAAATGAAACGTGATGAAGAATGTAATATGCAAAGCAGTTAGGAATGAAGTGAAGCTGTTAAATTAAGAAGTATATAAACTCCATCTGAAGGAGTAGAGAAGGAGAGGAGAAGGAGGATCAGAGAGGCGTTGTAACGAGAGGAGGTGGAATCTAATTGTTATAGTATTGAAAGGTTGACTTGAGGATTAGAGTTGAGGTCCGAGTGTAAACCACTCGGATTGAGAATTGTTCTAGTGCTTTCAGCAGTTGTTCCAGATTAAGACTTGCAGTTGGTAAGAAGCTGTTAGATTATTATTGGTGGGTTGAATTAAGGTGTTAATAAACTTGACCAGGAGAGTTATATTATTATTGTCTTAGTGGTTATATATTAATAAATGTTGAAAGTTGTTTTGGTGGTTCTGTAATTATTGGTGTCATATTGTTTAATATTAGATATTAATGATGGCAGAAGATAACATCCGAGGTAATCGGATGTTACAATCTTGTTTATATAAAAGGAATATATGATTCTTATTTGTACTTAATTGTTTTGCAAGTAATGACAACATACTGGAGCTTCTTACCTTTTTTTCACTTTTCGTACAAAAAGTTATATTCTTAACCTTTAGATAATCCTTACTTTTTATTTAAAATTTCAAAAGAATTGCATAATATTGTTTTAATTCTAAGATTACTGCTCTGAATTTTGTGCAATAATAAACTGATTTTTGTGTGTGATTTTGTGCATATGATAGAGCCAAAGCCAATACATTCCTACGAAGACAACTCTTTCGATCAACATTCAAAATAATTACAAAAACCTTTCCTTCTCAACGCACAGACTCCTCAATCGGTTTAGAAAAAACTGACAACAATTTTTCTTTACTTTCTTCAAAACGAAGGAAAACTTTAGCTTCAAATATCGTTTTTTCCCTCCCCCCCACTTCGTCTGGACAGTCCTCTAAGTGACTGGGTCCTTTTTACATTATCTCTCAAAATCTAACACAATATCAGTTCACTGAACGGTTATTTTCAGTTTCCCGATAATGTTCGCAAAGTAGAAGGCCTTCTTTTAAGTTCGTCGGCATAGTTTCTATTTATCCTATGTCCGACAATGTAACAGAAAAAGAAATCACTTTCTAAAGCTTTATTACGGCAATAAGAGGAAGAACCACGGAAGAATAGTTTTCCGGCTACATGAAAGCAACCTTGAAGATTTACAAGAAGGCAGATGTGCATTTCTAGGTTTTATTACACCAAAAAGGCATATGATAATCAATAATGACCAAAACCTGAAAGAATCAACAATAATCAAGAGGGAGAAGCATTCTTTGTCGATATGAAAGCTTTTACAACTTGTTTTTCATGCTCATTTACAAGAGCCATTTGATTC
>BMAW01011354.1:466907-487462 GCA_019974015.1 Nephila pilipes
ACACACATATATATATATATATATATATATACATATAATATATTCTATAATAAAAAAACGATGCACCAAGAAGGAAATGTCCTATGGAGACAAAAAAATGGCGCATTGGAAAATTATAAACAGAATAGAAAAAGATTCAGATTTCAGAAAAATTGAATTATTTACTTCAGCTTTACTTGGATACAAATTATTGAGCTCAATAAGCGCTAGCCTAAATGAAAGCTGCCAAATGACGCGGCATGGAGTGATAAAGCTCCCTGATGATCTCTTGTGGTATTTCTTGATTAATTTGATCCTATTGTCGTGCTAGGTCGTCAGCATCCCTTGGTAGATGGCGTTGCCTTCCCAACATATCCCAGACATGTTCGAATGTTCAATCTGGCTTACCTAGAAAATGTTTGTAAGTTGTAAGACATTTCATAGCAACTCATGTCGTATGTAATCTGGCATTACCTTGCTGAAAAATAAAGCAAAGATACCAGATTAAAAGCAAAAGGAACAGTAGCAAAACGGGTCTCAGAATATCGTCAGCGTGTCGCTGTTCAATGAGTGTGCATCTAATAATGATCAGAGGGATCCGGCTATCAAGGGAAATGGCACCTCTGACCATGACTCTTAGTTGAAGGCGTATGTGGCATGCAATAGGGAAAGCAGGATCGGCACGCTGTCCTGTGCGTCTCCAGAAACGTCAGCGAAGAAAGTCAGGTCACAGTTAGAAACGGGGTTCGTCGCTAAACACCAAAAGTCCCCAGTCAGCATCATCCCAACTTGATCGAACCTTGCACCACTGTAATCTGGCTAGACAATGTGCAGGCGTTAGTGGCAGGTGGCGTCACTAAACTCTATATGTCACCAATCAGCCTCATTCCAACCTGATCGAGCAACGCACCACTGTAATCTGGCTCCACAGAGTGCAGGCATAAGTGGCAGGCATTATAGCGGTCGTTACGAGAGTAGATTTTCTCTATCAGCCGTTTGTAAATGGTCATGGTGGACAAAGGTGTGCTGGTCGCACGTCTCATGGCTGCTGTCGATGAATCAGACGCTGTGACTATCAGTCAGCTGATTTGACTATCAGTCTGCCCTCCCAATCTGACGTGACCGTAGGTAGATTGCTGACATCATGACGCTGAAATCTGCCATCTTCGACCCATTCTTACCAGCATCTTCTAATCGACGCATCGCTTCGATCCATATGACGAGCAATTTTCCAATTTGCAGAACCTGCCTCTTTAAATCCAACTAAACGACCTCTTTCAAATTCGGACAGTTGCTCGTAATGAGCGGGAATCCTGCTGCGAGGCCTTTTTTGAGTCGTTGATAGGTATCCTAAATCGCATTGCAATAGAAAGTTTGACTATCAAGTTTAAAATCGTTTCTTATATACATCTTCTGAAAGTGCTGTTCCAATGCGCTGTAACTCTTCCTTTTTACTTGTTGGACACCAAATTTTAATAATTGGCATGTTCTGTCGAAATGTCTTTACACACAAAATTTTGTTACATCTCCGTAACTCCTTCTTGGTGCGTTGTTTTTTTAACTTAACATTTGCTCAATTCAATGACACAGATACAGGGACGAAGAACACTCTTAAGGATTGTCTTAATTATTTCAGTAATATTCAGATCACCAGTCCATCATTCTTCACTGTGGAATACTACCGGAGTAATATTCAGCACTTCCAGGGTAGGATCAACATTTCTCTTAGACACGCTGCTTCTTCGCAAGTTCACCTGGAACTCTCTTCGGGTGAATTTACGAAGTGCCTATAGCTTCAAGTGCCGATAGCTTCCGTCGATCCCTCGATCGATATCTGCAACAGATTCTCTAAATATAGACTTACTCAGCTCCGCAAGATTCATGCTGAACATTCAGCAGATTATTCGGTGAAGTTTCTCCAATCGCTCTAAAAAGTAGATGCTACAGTCAAAATGATTTTGTGACCAGACCAATACCTTATCCAGACATATTCCTCCGAATGCAGCTCTTGGCGTATTTTTACATTACCAGCTATTTGTGACGTCAGATAGGAAAATACACGAAATTTTGAAATAGTCTTCCCGTTTGATTTGTCGCTCTTGTTCCAGGGCCTTCGAGTACTTTCTATTTTTAGCCAAATCACTAAAGGATTTCCAAATCTGTTAAGAAAATGAAGGGTAATTGCTTAAAATACATGTGTATCTACTGGTTGTCCCCTTCTTATCCACTTATCCACTTTAAACCTTTCAGATGCGGTGGTATATTTTTATATCACATATTTAGCACTCTAAAATTCTCTCTAAAATATATTTTTTCTTCACACATTTATCTTCAAATGGTAGCATTTAATGTTTACTTAAATTAAATAGCACAACATTGAGGAATGATTATAAAAATTATAGCTTTGAATCTGATGAAAGTTCCTAGCAAGTCGTTGTTTTATCACTTACAGAAATATTTCTGAAATGAATTGAAAATTTTAATTTAATCAGCTAATTAATCTACATGTTTCAAATTATGTAAATACAGCTAATTACTCAACACAAAATATATAAAGTATTCATTTTATATTTCAAACTAAGTAGTAAAAAATCTATACCGCATCCATCACAATGTGTTAGAGAGCAAACGATGGCAGCACTAAAATTTTCGAATCATACTTATATGTGACGGATCACTTTATTACAGTGAAATATATAAGTCGTAAATATGTTATGAAGTGCCAGTGAGGCAAAAATCAAACTTATTCTTCGGAAAAAAGGAAGGAAAATCAGGAAAAAAAAATCTATTGCGCATTATATCGTATTGCGTATTATATGTCATATTATAACGTAATCAAAACCAATTTGTAGCGGTTTAAATTTCAAAGCTTCAGTCGGAAATCGAAAGCCACCTCTGATGTCGCCCTCGTTATTGACCTAAAATTATGAAGTGCTGTTCTAAAAGACTTCATGTACTTTTAGGAGCGTATTATTAAACAATGAATCACTTAAATTAAATATGCATCGGTAAGAATATCTCTTGAGATGTATTCCGTTTTTTTGTAGTTTCTAAGAGATTATCAGGATCACAGAAAAAAGTGACAATTTATAGTATATAAATTATTCCATATATAGTACTTCCAGAGTTCTTTAAGATATTTTCAGAGTAGGGTCAATTAATTTCATATTCTTTTTTTTTAAATTCATTATATTTCATCAAATAGTTAAATAATTGTGTAACTGAATTTTTAAAATTCTCTCTATATTTTCATTAGAATATATTATTATTCAGCCACACAAGGGGTTATTGTTTTAGGAGGGGCGTTTTGGCCTACAAGATCACTTTTCTGAATATATATATATATTCAGTTCAATAAAACACTCTATAACAAATAAACGACCCACCCAAGAAGCCCGATTGTAATGAAATCTCGTATGCAAAGATATTTGGCTCGAATATGCAAATGATAAAGATTTCGTGTCCAATGAATGAATAGTGAGAGCTACAGCGCATCAAAAGTTTGCACTCAGCAGGTGTATATAAGAAGCAATTCTCAATCTCTTTTTTTCAAATTTTCTGCTTCATTGGTATTTAGGCACCTTTCAACGACTGAAAAAAATCTCTCGCCACAGGATTCGAGCTTATTACGAGCAACAGTCATAGTTTCAAAGAGGTAGTATCGTTTGAGAGAAAGAAACAGGTTGGTCAAATCCGAGAATCGTTCAACATATGAGTCGAAGAGATACGGTGATGACGAGATGCTGCCAAGAATGGATGGACAATGCATCATGATGGTAGCGTTCAACTTATGGCCACAGCAGATCGGGAAGACAAAATGGTTGTTAGATCAGCTGTCACAGCGTATAATTCATCGTTATCAACCATCAGACGTGCGGGTCGCACACGAATGTCCACCATGATCCTTCACAGACGGCAGATAAAGCAAAATCTACGCTCGTATTGACCTCTACGCCACCTACGACCCATGAGTGCATACTATACAGCCAGAATACAATGGTGCTTGGCTAGTTCAGGTTGGATGGAAATTCAATGGGGAGGTATAGCGTTTAGAGGCGATTCTTGCTTCTAACTGTGATGACTGTCAATCATCGAAGACGTGTCTGGAGACGCCAGCCACCTTTCCAATCCTGATTTCACTTTTGCATGCCACACAGACCCTCAACCAGGAATTATAGACTGGGGTGCCATCTCCCTTTATAGTCGGGCCCCTTTGATCGTCATTAGAGGCACACTTACAGCAGAGCGGTACGTCGATAACATTCTGAGACCTGTTAGGTTGCCGTTCCTTTTTCAATACCATGGTCTTATTTTTCAGTAATATAATGGCAGACCACATACGGCACGTGTTGCTATGGACTGTTTTACAGCTTGTTAAATACTTCACCAATCGAACAGATCTGGGATATGATGAGAAGGCGACTGCATGTACTAGAGAATTTTAATGATCTAGCCCAACAATTGGAGCAAATGTGGCAAGAAATACCACTGGAAACAATCAGGGAAGTTTATCTGTAAGACAATCAACTCTATGTCACGTTATGTGGCAGCTTGCATCTAGGCTAGAGGTGAGTCAATATCTTATCGAACTTGTTACTTTGTAACCATGTAACTCTGAAATAAGAAATTAATTTTTTCTGAAATTTTGTTCATTTACAGTCCTATACATAATTTTCTTATCTGCCAATTTTTGTCCCCATCGAAAAAATCCTTTTTCGTGCGTCATTTTTTATAGAGTGTAAATCGTTTCCTTTAATTTTTTTTATTCGAAAGCAGTTTACTACCATTCATTTCTCGATATGTCTTTGTTTTCTTTAATTCTTATATTTAATTGAGTAAATAATATTAATTATAATAAAAACGCACCTTATAGGGCAGAATCTGTTTCTTGCAAATTTAAATTCTTTAATTTTTCTTCTAAGATTATATTATCAAATATTGATATCTTACTAAATTATAATTTCTTAACATAGCAAAAAATATACTTACAATTTAAGATACTCGAATTTAAGGTATCTGTGACAATGTTTAGCATCGGATTGCAGCTTATAATTATAAAATAATGCTAACGCGTTCTTATCCAAAGTATAATCAATATATAAGCAAATATAGTTAAACTGATTTAACTTCCAAGTACGAGTAAAAATATATTTACTTTAATTTGATTCACTATTTATTACAACGGCGAAATAATGATTAAAATTGCTTATGAAATTTCTGCTAGTGAATAAAAAAAACTTGTGATAATTATATGCATCAATTTAATCCTTAATTGTTGAAGTAAACAAAACCCATGAATAAAATCATGAATGTAAATTAAATCCAATAATACTGCTACATAGAAACGTTATTTATCTAAGAAATAAAGATTAAATAAATATAATTTGCTGATGCATATTCTGACAATAAATTAATATCTAATTTTGAATTTAAATAATAATAATTTTACATCACAAAATACTTAAATGTATTAGGAATGAGTATGATAATTCATATAATAATTTATTGAACCATATGATATTTGACAAACATATGGATCAGTAAATTATGAATAAAATAAACGCAGATATACTTTATAACAATTAAGATAATTATATTTCATTTTTTTACATAGAATATTAAATAGAAATGTACATTGTGTTATTATAGTTATTCAACTATTAATCATTATTAGTAACATTTTGTACTAAAAAAATTGATTATACCTTTTAGCTTTAAATGATGTAAAATTTCAGTATTGTACTCCTTAATTTTAAAATAGGGTAGTAATAGAAACTTAGAATCTGAACTTATAATGCTCGTGCCTAAAAATACATTTCAATACCTTGGTGTTCAAAGAAGAAAAAAATCTTCGTGTGTCGTAACTCTTCCTAAATCCGTACATGGATGTCATTCGTATAAGTACTATTAAGGATAAAATGTCGTTAGAAAAACGTGGGCTAATGTACGATTTAATGTGATTTATAAACTTCCAAAAGGGAAAATTTGACCAAATGAATAATTCAAGCTCCATTTAAACTGAAATATGACTCTGTGTTTTTGCAATGCGAATATCAATATACCTTATTAATATTTATGACCCTTTGATACTAATGGAAGTTTAGAGAGTTAACATGGCTACTTTTAGGTTTGTTCTTGTTTGTTTGTCTAGTAGTTCTGAATTTATGGTTTTGGGTAGCAATTACTTTTGTTTTTAGCAGTAACTAAAAATCATTTGGAAATTTTGTTGTACACTTGTAGAAGTATTACGGAAGAAATATCAGAATATTATTAGTTTTAATGGTTTGTGGGCATACATGGTAGTTAGAAATTGAAGAAAAGATTGAATATACTTTTTGTTTTGTTAAATTTTATCTGTGTTGCTTATTACTTCTTTTATGTCTTAGGAAAATATATTGAATTCATTAAGACTCATTAAACAGTTAAAAATATAAAGATGATCATGAAGTTTTGGAAAACCCGGTAATATTTTTTTCACGAGTATATTCATTTATTCCTAGAGTAATATTACAATGCATATTTTTTATTATCAAAAGAGTCTAATTTTGTTCTAAAATTAGCATATTATTGATCTTAAATAAATTTTTTTTCATTATATTCGTAAACTAAAGCATCTAATAATAATTGAATTAAAATATGTTATAATAACCTTAAAGACTATTCAGTGTCTTACAAAATCTATAGCTTCATATATAAAAGGTTTATAATGTATTCCTTTAACTTTTTACATATTTCCATTTTGAAAGCTTGAAATAAAAATGCTTTTAATTGTCAAGTGAGTTACATTTAACAAAATTATCATTTTAACTACATTAAGCACATAAAATGAGTAAAGGTACTTTTTGTAATTATTCTGTGATTTGTGATATCCGTCATGAAACAGCTAAATTTTCAAAAAGCGAAATGAACTTTAAAAAGCTACAAAAAATACTTGCTTAACAGAGATTTTAACTTACACTATATACTTTGAAACTGTAACTTTATTTTAATACCTACGAGTCTCTTACTTCTTTGTATAAAATTTATCCAACTATTTTTTTTTTTTTTTTAAATTCAGGTATATGAAATTTTTTGGTACTATGATACCTACTTTGTAATATGCCTTTCCTTTAAAAGTTTCTTATGCATGTGTGTAATTTATATCATAATAAACTGAAGTAAAATTGTACAATTTCTGCTGGTCATTTTTCTATTATTAAAAAATATTTTTCCTTTTATACTTTGGTAATTTAAATTTACCGTAGTATAACATTTATCAAATGGATTTTTCCCCAGAAAGGTTTTGCACAATATCACATTTCATATATTGTGTTTTTTTTAAAAGGCAAAACCGTTTTTATAACATTTTTACTATCTAAATGATCTGACATAACCCTTGTGTATTAGTTTATGAAGCAATGATTATTCTTATTTTAGGAAAAGCTTTCCAGAATTTGAGAAAAGTTAAATGTTCTGCTTTGTATAAGGAGACAGCTTAAAGTTTTCATAATATGAAGAGGGCTATGTAAACAAGTTTAGAAGTCTTGTAAAAAATCTCATTTTTGAAACTGAGCAATATGTTCGAAAATGATTCATTAAGTATTTTATCACGTGAAATTTATGTATATATTTCTCATGTGATATAATCACACTTGTGAAATAAAAATATTTTTGAAGCACTTAGTATAGTTATTTAACTAAACGTGTTTCATCTCACCGTTTGAAAAGAATACATAATTGTTTTGAATACATAAGTTTTGCACATAAGTATTAATGCTGTCAAAAATATTAAACATTAATCTACCAAACTTCAAATATTTAAAACAAGCTATTTAGTTCATAGAAGGATTGCAAACACATAATATAACAAAGCTGAAATATATAAGTACTAAAAATTATTCACGTATTAATTTCTGATAGGAATAATTTTGAAATAAAAACCTTGGAATATAAATATATTATTAAAATAATAAATATAAGATTTTTTCTGTAAATCAAACTTTATATTTATATTCTTAAAAAAGAAAGTGTTACTGAGAAAACGAAAAAAAGTCAAATACACGTATATTTAACTAAACCCTTTACAAAAAATAAACTTTTGATCTTTCTTTTCAATTGAAACTTCCTACTACCACTTAAGCACTTACTTCCTAAAAAGATTATATTAACTGGATGCAATTTAAAAGAAACTTCTACTTGTGTTTATTTTGAAGATAGTATTTTATTTACTTTCTTCCGAAAATGTTGTTTGCTTTTAAATGAATGAAATTTTAAACACTGTTTATATAGAAAATCAATTTAGAATAATTGAAATATATTCACTGGAAAACGAAAAACAGAAATTGATATGAAAACTGATGTATTAAAAAAAATAAATCTTTAAAAACTCTGAAAGTAAGGAATTAGTTTTGGAATGAACATGATTCAATCAAAAAATTTGTATAAAGTTTATTTTTTCCCTTTTTAAATTTTATTTTCTTAACAAATATTGACGTACTTCATATTGATTACATGTGAGACTTTGCTACTTATAAATATTAAGAATGGAAATTAGATGATTTCAAAATTATGGTTTTCAAAATTTTGAATAACATAACTTTTAAGGTTATTAATTTTTGGTGTTTAAAATATTAAATTAATTTGGCTTTGGGTTTCTGAGTTTTAAGAATTGTATATTTATATTTTTATATATATGATTTTACCTCCGTTTTTTATACCGTTCCTCCGTTTAAAATAATAATAATAATAAATTATAAATTATATAATAAATTAATGTTTATATTTTTTATTAGTTTCCTTCTCTTTTCTCATCTAGAACGAATTATTCATTTAAAGTTCAATTTTTTTCCTCAAGGCTGTTACTTAAGCTTTCTCCTATTTTAACATACATCTTAAAATGTTTTATATTAAATAATGAATTTAAGAATTGCAAATAATTGTCTAAATGCAACAAAAATGTTTGTATCCAACAATAAATAAGCGTGCATTTCGAATGTTGACATTTGGCAGTGTATGTGAGATATAATGATTGGTAAATATTCCGGCATTACACCAAACAAACACATAAAAGCTAACATTCGGATACCAACGGAGAAAATTGAGATTGGCCAGATATCGGTCTTTCATCGTGACACAGACTTTTTGCACATACACACACACACACACATGCATATACACACACACACACACATGCATATACACACACACACACACACATATATATATATATATATATATATATATATATATATATATATATGACACAATGGATAGATATTTAAAGACACACGTTTATAAACTAAGAAAAACAGTTTTGTACTCTTTGAAATACAGAAAATTCATATATATATTTGTAAATGCAATGGAATTTTATATAGAAATGTAAAATTTTTTAAAAATTAAATGTATATGAGGAATGCTTTTATACTTTATGTAAGTTAAAATGGCAATATGTTTTGGCATTAACAGCTAAGTTCTGCGGACTTCTTCCTAATTCGGAATGCTATTCCTTTTAAAAATTCAAGAAAAAAATATTTATCATTCAATTACTTCTTTAGTTTATGTGGAGACTAATTTGTTTTAAAGAAATTAATTCCCGTTCACATTTTACTAAAAGTAGTATGCCTTTTGTCACCACATGGTATTTGAAATTAATGTAGTAAATCTATAAAATGATGTAACTAATATTGCTCAAATATAAATTGGTTTCTAATGATCCGTATTTTATAAAGTACGTATAAGGATTTTCATTGATGATTTTGTTATTTTTTTTGATTATAATTATTTATTTAACTATCAAATAATGGGTAGTTAAATAACCCAAATAGTTTTAATAATACAGAAAATTTGTAATGCGCACTTCTATGTTTTCGATATTACTAAAAATGAACAATGCAAAAGTAGTATGTTATAACGAATTTGTTTCATTTAATAAAATAAGATAAACATATGATTATATATATAGAATAAATCTTTTAACAGCAATAAAATACATGTTCTGTCATTACTCAGAAATCAGATAATGTGCTACATTTCTACTAAAAATTTAATTCTGCTTACTTTACATTCAGTAACACCATGAATAATAATAAATATTTAACAGTGTTTGCATTTTTCATCGTTATTCTAATGGAATATTTAGAAAATGTTGGAAGACCGTATAAATGAAATTTTTTTTATTATCAATAACTTTCATGCATAATTTTTTGTTTCCTTCAAAACGCACTGCAGTGCTATGTAACCGAACCCTTAGCATTACATGTTTGTTTTTTGCAATACAATATCAATTTTACTTCTACTGCATTTCAATGCCTATTTTTGTTACTATAATAAACTATATATAACTACTTTTTACTAAACATATGATCAATCTTGCGATTATGATTTTTTTGCTGTTTAATTTTTTTTATAAAAGTACTGATTTTCATCTAGAGAAACCCAATCTTCTGATTGTAAATCATAATTTGAGTCATGGAAACTGTTCTCGAATTTTTTTGTTTATAAAGACCATTTTAATGCTGCTCTTCATAATTCTGTAAAGTAAAATGGTCCATTGAAAGTTCAGAAGTAATTTTGTGGCAATTTTGCTTCAATTGATGTCCATTTAAGAGTTTTTAGATTAAAAAAATTGTATAAAAATTTTGCAAATAAATCTGTCCGTCTTTTAAAATATTTACGAATGAAATATTACTCTAAAATCTGTATATGTATATGATTTAAAATGAACAGTAAAGGTTTTAAAATATAAGAAATTTCATTCGTAATAAGACAAAAATATAATATTCTTCTCTGATCTTTCAGAAACACGATATTTCTGTTGAAATAAATTTTAAGTAACATATAATACACATTTGAAGGAGTAAGAGCTTAAAATTCATTGCTTTTTTCCCCCACAGGGCATTTAAAATATTTTGTTCAGTAAAATTTTGGCTTCACATTCATATATTCCTATTTCTGAATCTTTTCCACTTAAGAGCTTGAATTTTAAAAATGAGTGAGCTACAATTATTTTTAACTGAGATTTAATCTCTAGCAATGAATCTGCTATTTTTCAAGGACAAAATAGTTAAAAAAAAGAATGTAGATAATTTCACTTGTTTTGTTATAGAACAAAAAATAAAATTCGAGAATGAATATTGAATATTTCCATCGGTCATGAATATTAAAAATACATTTTATTTTGTTAAATATAAAAACAAATTCTTAAATTAAAATCTTATATTCGATACTAGATATTCAGCATTTTGTTTTGGAAAAGTGTTCTTTACATACATTTCTTTCATTTTTTTGCAATCCCATAGCCCCAATAGCTTAAATCCAGTCGTATATTATCTTTCAATGTTTCTGTACATTCGAACAAATGTTAAACTTTAATGCATTCCAAAGATTTAGGCCTTTTGAAAAATGAATAATATATTTTTGTATGAATGTTTCAATATATATCTCTTGTTCATACGCAGGAGCTCAATGCAGTGTATAAATCAAAAGAAATAAAATAGGTTGGGGATGTACGAATGCCCATCGGTTTCTTCCCATGTGACATTTGGAGCGTTTGTCCAGTTGGAATTCCTTATTTCTTGTGACAGATTCGTCGGAGTATTTTTCTGCTCCTTGCGCTTCTTTCTCCATGCAATGTGAAGGCTCCAAAATGTACGAACTGGACCACTGGCCGTCATTGAAGTTGATCTGTGCATTTCCGAAAATGCTGAAGTTAGACAACTGAAAATAGGGAACTGCTCCGTCATTTGTAGGGAATCATATATAAAATATATGCCACATTTTATAGATCTAAGCAGAATGAAGTTTGATAATCATATGCCTTGAATTATAACGAATTCGGAATTATTGTTATTGTTCGCAATAATCACGATAGATTTATTAATAAATGCTTTTACATGAACTGTGTAATTCCAATGCTTTTTAAAAAGAGAAACGATTATTTCTCAATTTTTCTCTATATATGTTAAATCTCTTTAACACATTAACGAGAGAATGTTTCATAATTGTTCTATATAAAGAAGTTCTATATAATTTCTTTATAAAGAAGTGAATTTTTCTTTTTTTTTTTCTTGGATGTATGTTCAGTAATTACAGTGATAAGTTGTAACTTAAATTCTTTTTGAAAATATAACAAACACAGAATTAAAACCGATTACATCCTCCTCAGAACCAGGGTCAATGTGAACACCATCATGTCTTCACAATCACCTCCGATTCAATTGGACGGCGCTCTTTATAAGATACTCAGCACTTTCCAACTCACGAGGGGATGTATAAAAAAATTAATGATATTTTTTGAATAAAAATTGGTAAGTTATCCAATGAGTCATGATTGTGTATAGCTCAGAGAACTACATACTTCAAATTGCGGGCAAAGGCCTCCTGAATGATGAAGAAAACAGAGACAAGATGTTTATTTTGGACGATGTTCATTTGGACTCATGTCTGTGTTTCAAAAGCCACTAAATTATGAAAAATATATCTGTTTATCGAAAGCCACTTTGAGATGGAGAAAAAAATGACAATTTGCTCCAAAACGTACGTAAGAAATCTATATACATTTACCTAGCATTTAAATTGATAATAATAAAAGTGTATTTCCATGAAAAATAAAAATATCAATCTCTCTAGATTACTTTCTAAAGTTTTAAAATGAATCGGAGAGTTAACCAACATATTGTCTAGATTTATGATCATTATCGTTTTAAACACTTCATTTTTAATAATTTTTCTTAAATGGTGGAATAACGCATTTGGTAACAGACATTTTTGTTCGCGTCTACAGAAATAATAATGATTTCAATGCTATTTGATAAATTTGTAACCTCATTGTTTTACTTGTAGAAGCTCCCCAGATTACTACAACGATATTCTTGGAGTGATCTGGTTAAAAAATCGCATTTCGGAGGAATATAAAGCTAAGCATAAAGAATCTTCATATTCACATGTGAATAAAAGAATACATACAAGTTTGAATTAATGTAAAATATTTATTGTTGATAGATATCAATATAGGTTAGCATTAAAGAATAATGTTTTGTTCTAATAAGAATTACACTTAATATATAAATGGATATGAAACAAAATCTCATAATAGAACATCAAATTATGCTTACTTAGAATTTAATTTAAAATCTGCTAAAGATTTTAGATATAAACATTATTTTCACTAAATTGTACTTTTTTCTTTTATTACGCTCAACTCTTATATAAAATTGATTTTATTTTAGAAAGAAAAATTAACGCATACCATATATTTAACGCAACACTTTTCATTTTTGTATTAAGGAAAAATTCACAAAAAATTCTAATGTAATGGAGTGATAATTCTTTTTTTTTTTATTGTCTTGAAATGCTTTAGAAAATACGTATTTAATATTAAGTTCAAAGTATATACCATATGAAATGAAAATAACGAATTAGAATCTTATGTGTATTGATATATAATAAATTCTTATTTTAACAATAAAATGTTTCACAGTATTTTACATTTAAATTCTACGCTTGAATCGTTTAATCCACTTAAAGTATTAAAACGTCTTCCAATCCCAGAAAGAGACATTTTGTGTACTGACTCTTTGGAATTTTCCATCGTGTTACATCTTTGGAAATCACCTTTCCCTTCCTCCAGGGAATGACGAAACTTTTAAAATATATATCCTTTGTCAGATTTAACGGTTCATTTAATAATATTTTAGTTTAGCCTCTTTCACAGGAGTCAATTTTCTCGGTTCATTGCATAAGTTTGAAATAAAATTTAATCTGTAGCTTTAAATAACTAGACACTGATATATTTTTTTAACAAGATAATAGAGTTTATTCTTATGTGTTGATTCCATTCAGTTGATATTTCTTGCAACTTATACAATCTAATTAAAAGTAATTTATTTCTTTAGAGAAAAGAAATTCAAATTAATCTTAATAGTGCATGTTTTTTTTTTTTTTTTTTTTTTTTTAATTTCGGTTGTGCATCTTTGACTTAAAGTAATAAATAATAAATAAAAGATTACATTTTAAATATTCACAGATAGCATTAGATAATTACTTTTTCTTCTAGTATTTATTTCGGTATTGATTAAAAGGTGTAAGATTATATATTTACCGCCTTTACACGTTTGAATGGCCGCGGTAACCTAGTGTACATGGTCGCTGAGTCTCGGCCGGCGTTTTATTGTCAAGACACGGGTAACAGTTCATGATGGCACTAATGATCCTGGATAGGGTGATACCAGTTTAAATATCATGCTCGTCAATTGACCGAGGTTGAAAATTACGAAGTTCTTCGAAGATAGACAGCTTGATGCTTCTCAATGCAACATTAAAAAATAAACATTTTCAAATATACAAAAAAGTGAGTAATTTTGATTAAATTAATTATTTGAATAAATATTGATGCTTATTCATCAGTATTTATTCAAATAATTAATAGAGTGGTTATTTTAACTTTATGTATTTAAGCATTGGAAATGAAAAAGATGAAATGTATATGGAAAATAAGTGATGTAATATAAAACTAAAAATTAAGGGATTAAAAAAGTACATACCTTTTTATCTGTAAATTCAAGCTTATTTAATAATTAATTTTAACAGAACAAATGTTCAAAATTTGAATAAAAATAGGAATGTGAAGTAAAATTCGATATGATTTACACTTAATAAATGGACAGTTAAATTGTGTTAATTTTAATGCTGAGGTATTTTGTTAGATCTATCTAGTTGCTAATTAACTTAACTGTCTGGTGTTTTTATAAAAAAAAAATCAATTAATAGTCCAGCGTCACATGTCTTACACACATATTTTGACGCTTCACGCAAGATGTTGAGCAAAGGCCACATCTTTTTCGTCCTTTTTTTTTACCATAATGTCTATGCATAGATTTGGATTATCTTCGCTAACATTACTGTCAGATTCATTCATTAATTCGCAAATCTCAGTATCAGATAAATACTTCCTTTTCGTCATGACTGTCGCTACAAATAAAAACCGACCGAATGAAACGAACAGATGACAGCATCTGCTACCAAAAAGCCTAACTCCCACAAACATCCTTAAGTTATTATTCGAACTTCTAAGAAGCAAGCAAGAAAGAAGAAAAGCAAACCAAAAGCAAGTGCATCCTTTAAACCATGTCATTATAATTAAAGAGCCACAATACGTATTTTTAACAATTACCCACTTCCAGGTAATCAGAAGTGAAATCCAAGCCCATATCACCAAGGTCAACACTCCAAATAACCTATCTATATAGATTTCGCGGTATGTATTGTAACGTCATATAGTAACATTTAGAAAATCAAACAAAACGTTCTGGTCAAGCGCATCTATATTGATACGTTGGGCCGTTGAAGACACTCACGGAGCGTATCAAATGTGAAACGCTGGGCACAGGAGAGCAAACGTGAACGTATCGCATGTGATACGCTGGGAGCGAACAGTTAAAAAGAGTCCCTCTGCAGCAGATTAAACACATGTTAACTAGCTTTATTTAACTGTTTTAATAATGCAAGGCGAATGAAATACAACGCCCTCTAGGGGCATTACGCAATGCACAATAACGCTGCGTTTCTTATAATACACAAATCTGCCTAATATACACCTCTTCAGGTCACGCACTTTCACCGGAAATATATATATATATATATATATATATATATATATGGTCAGTGTCAACTATTTTACGGTTATAATGGCTCAGAATATCATATTATGCCAGGAATAAAAATAAATGTTTACAATACAGTGTCGAAATTTATTGCCTATCGTGAGTATGGTTCATCGTTCCGCTCTATTGCTCGTCGCACTGGTCGAAATCTAACCAGTCATTCGAATATGGAATCAATGGTTTGCTGTGTATCATACTGAATGGCATTCAGGATATCCATGCGCTCCCATGAGTCACACGCGATAGGAAAGACATATTGTGAGAATATCCCAGCAAAATAGTACAATCACATCATGGACCATTTGTCAAGAAAATGGCCATGTTTTCAGGCAGTATTCGTTTGACAAGTAGTGCGACAATATATACAGCAGTGTTGACTGTCAACACGGCGACCACTACTTCGAATCCCCTTGACAATGCAAATGAAAAGAGACGGCTTCTCTGGTACGCTGAGCGACAAAGGGGGATACAGGAGTGCTAAACTGTCGTCTTTTCAGACGAATGCCGGTTCTGCGTATAGTATACTGATGGCCGTATACATGTCTGGAGGCTCCGAAGAAACCACTCATCGCCATCTTGCATTCGTTATCGGTACATGAGCACTGCACCAGGTGTGATGATTTAGGGAGCCATATGTGCACACGATACACACATCTCTAGTTCGTATCGACTGTTGAACGCAAATCGGTACATTTCTGGCATCTTACGTCTAGTGGTTGTATCCTATCATCGAGGCCAGTCAAACGATATCTTCCAAACAGTCATAACGAGAACACATGTTGCACGTTGTGTTCTGACCTTCCCTGATGCTCAGGATATTCGAATGTTGTCTTGGCCTGCTCTGTCTTTTGATCTGATACCCATTGAAAATGTCTAGTCATATGTTGCTGAGAATGCCCGGCACCCTCACCAGTTAAAACGGTTGATGAAGTGTGACACGGACTGGAATCATCATAGAATGTGTCCCCATTTCTGCCATCCATGCTCAGATCAACTCCATGCCTAATCGCATAAAGGCCGTTTTATCTGTAAAGGGTAGCAGGCGTTTCTGCTAACTTCTCATCCCTGTAAAACCTCAAAATTGATTACAGATTTAATCTTTTTGTTTTCATTCCATATCATTTACGTACAATAAATATCTATTTTTGTATTTGCTTTCCTTTATGGTGTTCCAATTTTAATGGCAAGCAGTGTATTTATGAAAATAATTATACTAATGTATTTTCTTATTATTTCAGGCGCATATTGGATATTTAGTAACATGATTCGAGTTCATTATCTTTAGCATTATAAAGAATATTTTGCAATAGTTAATCGATAAGCATAATATAAATATATACATGACAGTATTTATTAAAATTATAATTTGCTCAACTCCTATGTTTTGTAAACATTTAAATTTGAAATATTATTTTGTTTCTTCTCTGTGAATTTACAACAATGAAAAGGGAAAAATGAATATTGATGAATCTAATATTTGAACTGTTACCTCAAATTTATGATAAAAAAATTAAATTACGCTTAAAGTATTTTTTTTAAAAAAAGAAGTTTTTCTCTCAATTAACATACACTGTAGAAGTCAATATTAATGTCTGCTTTGCATTTTTAAGTAGCTTTTATTTTATCGATAATTTTCAGAAGATTTTCAACGTTTTATTATACTACATTTTCAATATCAATAACTGCATTGAATTGAGAAAATTGAATTTTTAATAAACGCTTGCGTCTTATGCTACATTTATAATTCATTCTAAAATATTTTATGATGTATGAGATGTGTTTTATATAGAAAAATTTTAAATGTTTATGAATCCCTTCAATTGGTAGATCATTAATATTTGAGTGATTAAGTGCTACTGAGTACTATTTAAAAAGAAATAGGATAAATTTGGGACTTTCGAAAACTCGTTGATATTATTTCCATATCCAGGTAACATTTTTGATTACGACATAAAATCGTAATTTAAAATACAAAAAGTCAAGCAAAATCATTTAGAACTAAGATGCGTCTGAATTTTAACATACCGTAGCTTTAATTTTTGTATTGTACAAATGATCATTGGAAATAACATATGCAAGAAAATAAATTGTTAAGTTTTATTATTTTTTTTTATTATTTTATTTTTTTACAAATGTGGAAAAGTATGTCTATTTTAATTTGATTCCTGATTGGTAATATCAAAATTTTATACTTTATTCTGAATGTTTGAAAATAAAACAATTACAAATATTTAGTTTTTGAATAAATAACAGTTTTCGATTAAATTAGCTGAAGTTTTCAAGGGCGTTCTTGGGCAGTTCAAGAAATGCTTGCATAAATCTATAAGTCAGGTTGTTAACTATGTACAAAAGTCTTATGAATAACAAATACAATTTAAATCTCGAATATTTTAAGTAAAAAATAAAACTTTCCATTACTCCTCATATATATATATATAATGGTTAGATATATTAATGATAGAATTTTCTTATAAAGTAAAAATTATAATAAAGATGATAAATATTTTTATACTTTTATCCGGTTTATATAATTTCCTGCAAACAAATCTTGGCATAAATAAAGAGGAATATTCATTTATTTTTTAAAAAATTGGATAGTAAAATCCTTAATAATAAACATAATCTGAGGGTTCATTTTTTCTTTTGCGATCTTAAAGTAATCCTTATGGGATAGTTCAATAAACCGAATATATTGGGAACATAATCTACAATCTTAATTTACATAAAATTAAATTTATGACTAAAATACAAGTTATTTATCTGAACTTTGATGAATTATAAAGAAATAATCTGCTAGAAGTATTTGCTTTGAAACTATTCAAGAGTGCCTCAAAAAATTATTAATTTTAGTTTTTTTTTCTGTTTTAAAATTTTGTTTCGTTATTTTCCTTTTTAATCATGTCGTTTTAACGTCAAAAAATTATTTTTAAACCACTATTCTCCCTTATAGAAACAGGACATTGTACAACATTTCATGCATAAGCAGGATACATGGTATTTGAATGGGAGAGAGGTTCTAGAAAAGGTTTTGCTAAGCAGGACGTCTCATGTATTTTTTCATAATTTCTTAACAGATATTTTTTTTTCTTAGATCGTTCTTATTTCTTATTTAAATTGTTACAGATTGAACATGTGACTTTGTATATATGTATATTTTTTACTCAATTTCTATTTTTGTTCTTTTTCTTTTCTTTTCATCTAGTTAGTTTCCTATTGAAATTATTGAATTTTCATTTTGATTTACAGCATATTTTTTTTTGGAATTGTTGGTACCGATAAAATATTTCTTAACCATCCAATTAGTCAAAAACTAGATTCATAATTTAAAGCTGTGTTTCATTTCCATTCAGATTATCATTTATTTTCTTCCCTTTATTTTAGCAACTATAAAATTATAATTTTCTTTTTTTCCTTTTTTTATATCGTCAGGAATACTTTATATGTTTTTTACATAACTTTTAAGAAATTATCGATGTTTTAATATTATAAATTCTGCATTGCTTCCAGTTAATCACTTTTAACTACATACTAAGTTAGAAAAATGCTCACCCAACCAGACAAGAGCCAACCTGATAGCTGTGAGAGATGCAGTTGTCTTGCTAGAGTAATCAATTTGCATGTGGCTGATTGTACAATTTAAATAAATGGAGATGATCACCCAACAACTCCACTCACCAAATCGGGGGAGGTTGGTACAAATATGAAGGTCCCAAAGATTTCGAAGATGAAACACCCTAAACCAGGATTGAGCCGATATGACTTTGTACAATTCCAACATGGCATATAGACTTTATGGCGTTATGAGTCTGACGCCATATTCTCAATCCCTCAACGGTGTAAAGTAGTTGGAGTCGAGACTCGTCACTCCTTGCTACTCGTGTTCATTAATATAGAGTTCATTCTCCTCGTTCTCTGGCCCAGGCGAGATGTATAAATAGATAGCGTATATTAATTATGATACTCTCGTGGATCTATAGTTGCCGTATCCCATACGTTGAAGTAAGCATTGCACGATCAGCTTACTGACTGTTTGACTGACGCTCTGACTCAGTTGGGTAATAATTTGAGGAAATGCTTCACTTCGGAGAAAAAATTTAATACTACTGAGCTGTCATACACTTCTTTCGTTCCAGCTAATTATCCTTTGCAGTTTGCCCAATCGCTATATTTTCCCAACGTCCACTAATTCTGATATACTTTTGACACGGTCAAAATGAAAACCTTTGTTCTCGAATGATTTCAGAAAGTTAATGACCCCTTCCTCGAGTGCCTATATTTTGTCCACTATCAATGGTGTCTAAATCAGAAGTTTTGTGTTTATTGGTGGTTGAAACGACTGATTAACAAGAACCGCAATACTAGTTATATATGCAGTTACCACAGTACCCTCACGTGTGCGTAAATGAAGCACAGCACATCACAATTTGCATAGCAGTGCCTGTATGAAATTCAATGACACTTCCTTGTATATAATCAAAGAGATATACCAAAACATTAAGCAACGAAAACATAAGTAAAACAATGAAAAAAAATAGTTGATCCTTTTGAAAACTCTAATTGACCAATTGTCTAGCAACAACAAAGCATGAATCTAACCCTAACTGATCAAGAGTTTTCAGCTTTTCTTAAAACATGAAACGCAGCAATGTGCTTTATCAAAAACAAAGATTAATAATGAAAATAATTTTAAAACTTTTCAAAATAATAGTTACTTGGAGGAAATTATTTAAAACAAAACATAAAAAAAAGAAATATAAATGGCTGAAAATTGTACTTATTATATTTTAAACTACTTTTAGTACAAATTCAAAATAAATTCGTCTTTAAAGAAAATTTTCTTAAGCACACACAGATATTATATAAATAAGTACACACACACACACTGCCAGCGCTTGGGCAGGCATGGAGATCGGAAGAGCGGCGTGTAGGGAAAGG
>BMAW01011354.1:492462-513378 GCA_019974015.1 Nephila pilipes
TTGGGATATGACACGGTGCCAAATATTGCAATCTTTCTTTCTTGCGATTGATTACTGACTAAAAGTCAGCAATCCTTACCATCTCCCCTTTGTGGGTAGAAAATTTTTACGATACCTCATGTGGCATATGTGGTATTCCTAGTGTTCCCAGAGAGGGGGAAGAAATTTTTCCCTCAATCCTAAAAGCACCAAGTAGAAAGGATATTTTGATTTATTAAATCTATTGAAATATTAGTTAAAACTTGTAGCAAATGTCTAAATTTTGCATTATTAGGCGAGTATAAACGATTCCCAAAGTTTCAGAGCTCTACCTTGATGGAAAGTTGGTTAAATTAAAGATCGAATATTTGATGACACACACACACACACTTATTCAGACACACACACCAAGTGAAATTCAGAAAAACGTTGTAAAATATATTACGGGTCCATTTTACGGTCATCACGCAGTAACAGGATGAATGTTCACTTTTAATAACAACCTTCTCGCTGTTTTCAGAGCACTTTCTTCTCGTGCCAGCTGGTAAGGCCCGCATCACAATGAGGTGTTTGGCGCTTCCTCCCACCTTATATATATATATATATATATATATATATATATATCCCTGAGAAGTATATTAAATATCGAAATAAAGTAATAACTGTACACCGTAAACATAGGCATTTGTTAATGAGATTTCCCCGGTTGTAAGTTGTGCATGATACATATTTAGTAAAGTAACTTTTATGAAATTTTTTTTATATATATTTTAAGTCGTTAGTCACTTTCTTTCCTGGAAGTGAACATTATTGTTAGGCCATCTCTTTTAATACGTCTGTACCTTAAGACTTTTTGCTGGGGTGAGACATTTTAAATGAGCATTAACTAAAGTGAACATTGTCGAATGTTTCCATGTGGCTATTTCTGTGACTATTCAAAATATACGGATACTCAGTTCATTTCTCTGGAATGATGATTTATAAAGCTGCAGCTGCCACATTTAAAAACAGTTCTCACTTAGAACACAACTCTAGTAAATAGTACAGTACAATACAAAAAAAAAAAAAAAAAAAAAAAAAAAAAAAAAAAAACGAAAATATGAGATATTGGACGTAAAATATTATTTTTGAAGTATTTATAAGTCACATTTCGGTATTGCATTGAAATTAATAAAATCTTATAATAGCCAAAACATAATAAATACTAACATTATTCATTTCAAAAGTTGTGTTCGACAATGAACTTTGTATGTTATAAAAATAAATTACTTTATTAAAGGACTGTCATTTTAATATATTACTTATATTTCTTCAGATTTCGAATTCAGATAATGATTAGTACTTAATACACATCCTTTTGAATTTTTGACTCATTTAGCTACCTTTCCCAAGTTCTTTAATTAAATAAGTGAATTCCTGATTTTAGTTTAATGAAGAAGAAATAAATTCTACTACGATTTCCCGTTTCAACGTCTTAAATCAGAAAACTGTAAGGGAGAAAGAACTTTTGAAGCCTCCAGCTTTAAGAACATTTATTGCGTTTTATGTCCCAAACTGAAAGTAGAATCAACTAATACTTCATTGAAATTCAGGTCGTGGTTTCTCTTTAAGAATGTCAGAGGTCGTAATAAAAAGGGAATTAAAAAGACTGTTTTTAAAAGCTTGCCTGTTGTTAGATCTTCAAGCATTTATTATATCTAGATCTTTTTTATCTATGAGACATTGTTGAGGATCGGCATATGCCCAGAAGTTGGAGTTTAATTAGCTTTCAACTTAAGGTTTCTTCCTAAACTTTTTAATTTTGAAACAAAAGAGACAAAAGCAATAAAGATTAGAATTGGTACATTTTGTTGTTTTCTACCATCATCATGAATTGGAGTGAATGGATGAATATTTATAATAAACTCAATGTTAATTTTATAATAATATTTTAGTATATTTTTTCAATGAGTTAAAATAAATGAATAAATATAACGATCTCTAAAATATTACATGAATAATATTAAATAATCACATATATATGAAGACCATGCAGCAAAATTTCTCTTAGCGTTTAAATCTCTGAATTACAATCAAATCTTAAGCGAAAGTGAAGATTGGAAAATAAATATTTCGATAACTTGTTTGAGGAGTAAAAATTCGTATAAATTCCTATTCAATAATACTTCCCCCTGTTTTATTTAAAAAAGAGTATCATACGATAATTCCAATTATCATATGAATATAATTTCATTTTGATAGATAAAACTCTAACTGAAGTGATTTAAAATAATTTTAAAAAGTCTAATATTGACAATTTTCAGGACTATTTCTTAAAAAAATAATTCGCTAAATATACGCCAATTGGTTTAAACATCCAAATTTTATTAATTATTTTGAAGAAACTTTGATCTCTAAGATGTTAAACCGTTTTTTTTTAATATTCAATTCTAGAACTGGCTGTAATGTATACAAAAATATCGTTCTTCAATCTTCATTAAGAAAGTATTAAAAAAAAGAAAGAAAATTAATAAAGAAAATTCAAATAATTAATTTCAAACATTGAATTCAAAAATATATATTTTTAAAATTAATTCAAATTAGCAAAAAATAGAATCCATCAAATTAAAATAAAACTACAATTTGAAACCAGTTACAACACGAAGATCTTATGCACTGTATTGCAAATGGATTAGGGTGGAAATAAATGGGTGTCCTTAATCTTTGGTGTAGAAACGCTACTTCCCACATATGTTTTATTCATACATTATTCATACAATTCCTCATACAATTCTATATTCTATGTTTTTATTGACTTTTTTCATTAAGGCTACACGGTACCATTTTTCAATTTTTTTTTTTTTTTGGAGGCAGTAATATTAAAAGTAACTTATGTATTGTTTTCATACTATATTATGAAACTGACTCCAAAAATAAAAAGTCAATTTAACAAGCCCTTAACTTAAAATTTAAAATAAAATTTAAATTTTTGAAGTTTTTTTAAACTCTTATAAAATACACAATTTTTGAAATTCTTTTAATTATTTTGAGTGATTTATATTTCATATATTATTGCAAACAAAAGTTAGTATGGATTTGAAAATCTGTTTCCATGTTGAGTTTTAATAATTATTTTTCTAGCTAAAACCGGAAAAAACACGAAAATTTTTAAAGTATTAATTTCAACATTTTTTAAAAAAATAACTAAGGATCCTAGACCTAAATCCATATTAACCTTTATAGAACACATATATCTAAGTATCTATAAAACATTTCAAGACTCTATCTTGAACAGAAAAAAAGCCTTAGGGATTAGAAAACGCTTACATCTTCAAAAATAAAAGTCTGAGAAAAATGCATTTAAAGTTTTTAAAGGCATAAAAAAAAACTAATACTACTTGCAAAGCTCTAAATTTTTAATATATTATTTAACTACTTATATAATATATGAAAACACTACTTTAATTAAATATGATGGCAAATATTTTTATTTATTCAAAATATGTTTTTGCAAAATATCGATATTGCATTTGTTACGATGACAGATTATTGAGCTTGAAGTTAACATAATAATTTCGCAAAAGTTTAAAAACACAATACACTTATAAAAACAATAATGATATAAATAAAAGTTTAAAAAAAGTTAAAAACTACCAGGTTTGTACATAGCACCTAATTTTTTCTGAGTTTTAAGTCGACGCCATTTAACAAGTTTTATTTTTTTCTGCGCAACTTTAAAATTTGCAGATTTTCTTTTCTTTCTGAAATAGGTTCTCCAACAATCAGCAAAGTACACTAAATGTTCTGATGACAAACTTGTTACAAATTCAATTAGCATCTTCAAATGTTTTTAGAGCTTTTAATGTTCTAACATTAATATTGCACTCGACATCGCAATCAATACACGACTCGTAGAAGCTGTATTTTCTTTGGAACATTTGTTCCATATCATCGAATGTAATGCTTCATTAGAATTTTGTGTCAAACCTCTGACACATCTGCTTAATAATTCAGTTGATGCTAATCTCTGATAAATCGGCAAGAATTTGGGCAAGTATTCTTCTTTGATTGGTATTTTTACCCAATATTTGTGAATACCTGATTTCTTTCCACGTGCTAATGAGGACTGGTAAAAACATCAAGAGTCAAAGAGCAAGATTGTGTACCAATACTCTCAGATCTTTTCCATACTTTCACATCTGCATTTACTTCCATTGCACCATATGATCCGACATGTACTTTAAACATCTTGATGTCTTCTTACCAAATACGAAATTCAGCACTGTTTTCTCCAAGCTCAAATTTAGTCTGTTCACATTCTCCACACTGCTTTGCCATTACTTCGTAGCCTATCACAAAGCCAGTCAGCAAGTCGATAACATATCCTATTCCGATATTTGACGTTGACGTATGTCCTCTTGTCAACCAGCTTCCATCATATGACACTCCAATATCGACAATATCTTAATCATTCCTTGAGCCATATGCCTCAATGACATCTTTACGAATATCAAGCAACAGCTGATTTGACCCAACGAAATGTCCAATCAGAACTGTTGGCTTATAATGTATTTTAAAAGTTTTACTAGACATAATATTTCAATTCATATGCACGCAGAATTTTTCCAACGCCGAGTAGCCAAGTCACAAACTTAACATACAATGCACTAATCTCATATATACATCAAATGGAACAATAAAAAATTGATGCTTGTTAACATTTGATATTTGATGTAATATAGCATCAACCAATTGTTATGAACATGTTTCCCTTTAGGTTTGGTCACAATTAACCCATACAACATTCATTTTATATGCAAATCCATTTCTTTGTCCATAGCAAAGTTTTAAAGATGCACTAAGACAAATATTGCTTAAATTATGTGTAAACAAACATTCAGTATCCACTATAACGTAATTTGAAACATACTTTTATCTGTAGCACTCGTATTCAAAACATTTGTATTCTGAAGTTTTGTAGTTATATCAGCTAAAGGGAGGTTTTTAGAATTCTCATTTTCAGCAGTACTCTATCTCATAGAAATGTTACTTCTCTTCTCAAGCTGCGAAAGTTTTGTTCGAGGCATTTTCTCAACAGAAAAATCTTAACTTAAATAATTTAAAAAAGCTTTTAAGTTATATAAATTATATGCAGAATAAATATTGGTCTTGAGAAAAACCTTTCCTTATGAATTTTAGCTAAGTAACTATAAGCACATCAAAAACTCAAAACATAAACAAATAGAAACGATTTTAGTAGTGAAAGTTGAAGTTAATATCCACTTATCTACAAGTATCAATTTCATTTAGAAAATATTAGTAATTAATTAAATTTAAGAATGGAAAAATGCTTTAAAATGAAACCGAAACTAACCACGCCTCCCTCAGCTGTCAAAAATAGTGACTGACAATACTCAGAAAACTTCAAATATCTTAAAAACTAATTGGTTATTAGATCTAAAATTTGGGGCCAAGATTCCAAAATGTATGGGCTATAGGAAAATGCGAAAATAAATTTTTTCGATAAATTTGTCATTTTTAGGGCACTGTGTAGCCTTAAAATAATTCCCATCAGTATAAAATATGTATAAAAGTAATATTATTGATAATTAAATAATGTTCACTTAAAATATTGTTAACTAGATTTTGCTAATAATATTTTTGAACTTAAATAGGTTGTCGTTTTCCTGTTATTTTACATTTAATGCTTTTCCCCCCATATTATAGTAAAAGAGAATCATTTTAATGTCCTAAAAACTATTTCTAAAAGGTTTTAATATTTTGGTGGCATTGATAAATTTTCACTTTTCGCTTATCACTGTCTAAAAATAAAACCTTATTACCACTTAGTATATAAAGTCATATATCTAACTGAATAGACATCAGAAAAATAATATAATAGTACTGGTGGGGAATGTGATGCTGGCGTTATTGTACCGAGTTACAAGTTCGAATCCTGATGCTATTCAAGACCCACTTTGTCATGGGAGCTCATGCACGTTAAATCTGTAGAGGCTCAGAGTCCTCTCGATGGTACAGTGAAGATGTTTCAAGAGAGAGTGGCCAGGTCAGGTGTCGTCCTCTTCACGTGATCGATTTTCAAAAGTTTGCGATCTATCGCCAGTATCTCTGTTGTTGTTTCTATGTGCGACGTTAATAAATAATTAATCAATCTACAAACTCGAGTCTCTATCAACTCAACTGTACCCTAGCTTGGAAATGACTTGTATAGAATGAGGCATTACTCGAATTCTATGGTTTCGTTTTTGACGTTAACTTGGAATTCTTGTCACTTCTAATCCTGGTTTTAGTTATTGCCAATGTAGAAAATCATTTCTTTGTGATTTTAAACACAGTTGATAAACTGCATTTTACATTTTTTGTCAACTAAGTACATTTAATTTATCCTCAAAAATAAATTTTACAGATATTTGAGGTTTCATATTTTAATGGTCTAAAAACACGGAGAAATCTTATAGATTTATTGCTTGACTAAAATACGTAGATTTTGTTTTTACGTTCTTTTTTAAATTAACTAATTCCTGTTTTAAGGATTATGATGTTTCAATCCATTATTACACTATTTCAACATAACGAAGAAATTGATTGGTGCATTGAAAAACTCAAACATTAAATATGTTTTTAAACTTTAATGTCTTGAACGAAAATCACTAATGAAAGATTATTATTTTTTAAAAAAAAATGAGAGAAAGAAAACAAACAATAAATAGAGATAACAACTCAGTTTTTGAGTTCTTTTCCCCTAAATGAGCAAGCAAAACATTAAATATTTCCTTTATGAAAAAAACGATAAATAAACTACTTGTTTTAAGCCTTGACTAATGATGGGAAAGGTTTACTCTTAGAAATTTAACATAAAAATACGGTAGGGAAACAATAAGTCATTTAACAACAGTAGTCATTTAAGAATGCATCGAAAGTTTTTTGATTTTAAACATTATACGAAAATCTTAAAACATTCCGAGAAATATAATACCACTGAAAAAATTATTATTTTTTTATACATTCTTTCCAACGTAAATTGTTTTAAAAAAAGTATATTATAAATAACAGTGTTATCACATAATAAAAAAAAAATAGGAAAATTAACTGAAACATTTTTCTGTGATGAAATGGTTTTAGTATAGAAAAATACGTAGTGTTTCTAAGTAAATGCCTGAGATGTGTATTTGGATATATTCATTAAAAGTTTAATCACACCATTCAGTGATAAAGTCTATTACACTTCATACAAAAAATGCAACTCATTATACTCTTACGGAACGAAAGTTTAACCAAAGGCATTGAAAATATGTTTCTCATCCTACGATTATGAAACGACAGTGACATTCGTTTGTTTTATTTTTCTATTTCTTACCAGAATTTGTTAGAATTTGCTATCCGTAAAAAATTTAACTTGAAATGGTTTTTCCGTTCTTATCACAAGCATGTTTTATTAACCTTTATTTACTTCATTTACTGTGAGGGAAAATCAACCCTGCCAAAGGAGGAAATGAGTCTGCCGTACAAAGCTCAGGTTCTTTATTTAACCCGGAAAAAAGAAGTGATTACCTTCAGCTTAAGATATAATAATATTGATTTATATCGGAAGTTTGCTGAAATAAGTTATTTTTCATCTTATAAATTAGGAAACACTTCCGGACTTTCTCTCCAAGCGCACATTAAGTTTTGGAACACATTCAAATGTAAAACCACTTTATTCCTTTTGCCCTTAATATACAGAAAACAGTTGCATGTAATTTATATGTCCGTTTATACTCACTCTGCTATCTTCTTTTGGCTTTGCTCCATGAACAAGTATACTTCCTTCTTTGCATTCGCACGATTTAGTTATTTGGGTTAGAATATCAGTAGAAATATATATTGCTTGCGCAATTCCTTTCATGTTAACCAGATTCTGGATATCTCACGATTATAATATCATTTATAGAAAAATTTTATTCTTTATAATCGGTCAAATATATACTACCCGATATATAAGCCAATGATTTTATAATGCAGTAAGGATGTTTTGTATTAGGAGTGTGACGCCCGCACGACCCGGTCTTTATCTTGTGCCATCACTAGATTCAATTATTAAACACTACGACACAAATAATTACAGAATCACTACAACAATGCTTTAACACTTTATTAGTATATATTTATTTTGACAGAAATGATTGTGCTCTCTCGGGTAAGTTTTCTAATACCTTAGTTCAACCCACCAATAGTAATCTAACAGACTCTTACCACTAGCCTTTCCTCGACTGCAACTCAGAATCTGGAACAATTGTTGAAAACACCAGGCAATATCCTTCTACAGCAATCTTTGCTCGAACCCTCTATTGTAAACTTTAATCCCTCCTTTCTCTTATCTAACACTTCAGCTTCACCTCACCTACAGCTTCTCTCTCAGATCCTCATTCACATCCTCTTTTTCTTCCGACGGAGTTTATATATTTCTCAACTCAACCGCTTCACTTCATTCCTAACTGCTTTACATACTAACTTTACGTATCACGTTTCATTTTTGGTTGGACAAAGGTTGCTTAGTGAAAGTAATCAATCTCAATTAAAAGTCCCCAAGGTTAGTGAAGAGAAACCGCGAATAGCCCAATGTTACAGGAGTAGCACATTTTAATGAAATCTGAAAAACCAATAATAATACATATGCGATTACGTAAACATTACAGCTAGTTTTAAGCTTTTATATAGAATTTCAGTTATTCATATTAAGCATAATATTACACAAAAATTCACCACTTGGCGGGAACAATTTGTGTCTGTATTAATTAAAACATTTACAATCGATCCTACGAACTTAAAGGCCATTTTCATTTCGAAATATTATCAACCCAATTTAATTATTCGTTTATAGGCTTTCCGATATTTAAAATAATATAAAATATTTTAAAACATGGGAAATAACATGTAATTACACAGAAATCTCATTGTTTTCTGCTACTTTCGATGAACTTTCTAACATTCGAATAGATAAAGTAGTAAGGATTTCAGGACGTTAGTAGAAATTCCTTAGGTTTAATATAATTGTCACGAAATCAAAATGGCCAATAGACACGATTTTCAAAAGACACGATATATAGAAATTTCGATATACAGAATTACATAATAATTTTTTTCATCAATTTCTTAAAAACCCATTTATGTGCGAATCATGTTTATGGACATTCCATAATAAGAAAAACTCATTTAAAATGTATAAATATATATGTAACTTATAAATTTCCTAAAGTTTTACTAGAATTAAACATATGTACATAAGAAAAGAAAACGAAGTCTTACTTTTTTTAAAACAAATTAATTCCAAGTATATTTTTGAACATACCCTGGTATCGTAGCTGTTTTAAAGTTATGTTCCCTTTTATTCAGAGTAATAAATATTTCTTCAAGAACGTTCTGAAAAATCGCAAACCATGTCGGACTGTTACGAATGTGTCCATTAGGGTTAGTGGTAAGAATTTTGAGTTAATTCGTTATCAGTGGGTTAATCAACCACAATTAACTTCTTGTACTTCTATACAAGTTTATTGTCGCCATTCTAGGGCTATATATACAAACAAATGTTTTATAAGATATTTTATGTTTATGTATGGATATTTTGTTCAATATTCAAAAAAACATTTTGTGAAAATTCAAGTAACCAAGAAAAGTACACGATATTGAGATTTTCATTTCTAGAAATTCCAACATAAGAATTGGACTACATCCATTATAATTTAGTTTTATCGACAAATTTCATTTCACTTTCAAATATTTAAATACTCCACATTGCTCAAATATACATCTATTTGAATATCCTTTCCACTAAAATTTTACCTCTTTGTTTTTAAATTAAATGACGGTTATTTCTTCCCCTTTCCCATAAAAAAATTCAAATATATTTCCAAATACTCATAACACCTACTTTGCGTAGAGTAGTTTAAATTTTCTACAGTACACATCGTACTTTTCATCTTAATAAATTTGGAAAATCCGTACGTTCTCCTCAGTGGTACGTTAAATAGTTTCGTTTTATTATAAGATCCCTCGTGTTTTCTGCCTACGGGAATACGAAGTTGGTTTCCATTTTCTTGAATAAATTGATCTTATATCGATCCATCGGCATTCAATTATTCCAAGACCTAAGTTGTAAGGTTGAATTTGAAATGCAATTCTTTGACAATAAAGTGATTCTTGTAATGCAAAAAGTGAAAACACAGAAATATAATTCTGATAAAATCGACACACTCTGGGGATGCCACGAGAAATATTCGCTACATTTTGACTTCATTAGCTTGGACTTACAAATTAGTTAACATTTATTTTCAATACCTACATCGAAACTAACGAAAATAGTATGCTTAAAAACAGATATTATACCTTAAGGGAGACGAAACATATAGAAAGGATTTTCGACATAATCATTTTGAACCACATTTATCTGTCATACTCAAATTACTATTTTAAACAAATTTAATTCTACATACTTGCCTTAAAAATTGTAGTAAATGACAAATAAATAATTACACATTTTCGTTTTATTTTGATTGATCCTAAAATAAAGCTTTAATAGATTTAACCATAAATCAGTAGTGATGGAATCTTCATCTGATAAACTATTCTTCTTCATAGAAACAAATTGTAACTTTTCCACCCATATTTGTAGTTAAATATAATCCAAGTGTTGCAAAAATGCAGACAAAAGTGGATAAATCGAACAAGGATTTATATGTGTTTTTTCTACATTTGAATGAAGATCTTATAAAAAATCTTCAGCAAAACTATTAACAGAAATTAATTCAATAGTAAAATGTCAAATTTTCAAAAATAAATTCTAAACTAAAATGTCAAATATAACATAGTAAATGTCAGTTTATTGCATTATTTCAGTTTATTTTTAGTTCCCATTTTTTATTCAAAGCACATCAGGTAAAATTTTTAATAATTTCTAAGATACCTAGACGAGTATTTTTAATTAAAATTTACCATACTCATATCCAATAATATATATTTATATCAGTATAAAATTATGTTAATCCTATTTTTATTATTAATAGATACACATGCCCACTTTCTCTAAAAATCTCCTATAAGAATATTAAACTATATCATCAATTTAGTTTTAAAGATTTCATTAATTTCATATAGAATTTTTAGAAGAATATCACTAATATATACTGTCTATTTATGCATTAAATCAGATATTAAAGCTTTTTTAAATTATTAAAATTTCTAATGTTATTTTAACAGCAAATTCATATCATATTGTAATGTTCTTTCTTATTTTACTGCATCATTTTGTAAGATTTCATATTTTCTAATCATTTCTATTTCCAGGGAGTCATCATTCATTTCCGGATCTGTTATTACTTTCCAGACACTAAATTTTCTAGTTTTCATTTATAAACTATCTCTTTCAGCAGTTGATAAGTGAGATGGTAAAATAGTCTACAGTCATGAATCACAACGGAAATAAATTGTGTTTTGATCACGTACAAGTCATACTGAAATTTCTATTAAATTGTTGCTGACGTTGATAGTGATATTCAGATTATAGACATTGAATTCAGATTCCAATTTATTTGATGCTGCAACATATCTCCTATTTCTTTTAGTCATTTAGTTGTTCAGCCAAGTAGAGTTTGCTGTATACTTTTCAATGGAGAGCTGGAATTGTGTTTTATGAGAAAAAAAAAGAAATATAGTGTGTCTGATTTCTTTTGAAGGAAACCTGGATATGTTTGTCAGAAATTAAGGAAGAATATCCATACATAATCTACAAAGTAATAAAATTTGTAAATATGTCCTATTCCTTTTCATAAATCATTGTTGACCAACAGTTTCAAATCTACTTTTATTGATGCAAAATTGGTATTTAGTAATTGTAAATTTTAAAAGAAATTGGAATAATTATGAATTGATAATCTATCTCAGAAAAAAAAAAAAAAAAACTTCATTTATCTGAATTTTTTCTTGGGTTTACTTATGTTTTTTCCTCATATATGTCTTTTTAATTTTACTCTAACCTGTGAATGAACAAATATAAATATTTGATGTAATATATAATATCTAAAATCGAATTATTATCTCCGCAACGGTCTCAGCCTCGAACGCAGTAATACAAAAGAGTAAAACTAAAAGCGAAGAAATCGCTATGAATATATTTCAACCACATTCTTTTTAACTGACCGAGCATTCAAACGCTGTTGGAAACGACCATAAGAAGTATCCCTTTCTCATTTTCTCCTTTACTGCTTAAAATTGCATTATTTTTCTTCCCTCAGGTTTTTGAAAGGCAGACATTTTGAAATATTTCTTGGATATATATCTACCAGACGTCTGGCAAGGAAACAAGAATAAGTTTTGACATGGTTTAACTGACAGCTGACCTGCACCCTGAAGTAGTGGATAGCACTATCTTTCTGAAGTGGATGAAGTGTCTAAACAAATTGTTGTTGTATGCAGAAACAGTTCCCTTTCAGTTTTCAGTTATTTCCATTATTTCTTTCTAAATAATGTTTATTTATTTAAGGGCTTGATTCGGTGCCAAAACTAAAATCGGTTGACAACGCTTACGCTTTCGAATTTTATTATGGCTTCTTCAAAAGAAGCGATTAAATAATAGAAATTCTTTGAACCATTTTCGAGTTTCATTTTCTGTCAACGTTTATTTTTAATTCTTAATTCTGTTTATTTGGCTTACTTATTTCGAGTTCAGACGTAAATATTAAATATTTTTCTTACTTAACTAAATACAGTACGCATAATTGTACTACAATGATGATTTACAGAACATATTATTATCTTTTTTCTAAATGTAAAATGAATTATAATCATTTTCTTCGATACATTGTAATTAAAAGTTACTTCATTCTAATTGATATATAAGAATAAATGTTAATTCTCTTTGAAATTAAAAAAAGTTCAGAAATCCGGTCTAAAAGCCTGTCATTTCCATTTACATTTACAATATATTTTTATACATATCATAGATTACAAGACTAAAAATAATTGTATAATACTTGTGAGTCTTCCGTGTTTTTTTCCGAAGCTACAGTTGAGAGGAATTTTAATATATCAGAATAATTTCTTTCATGAGTTACAAATGCTCTTTCTACTTTGTATTATATAATTATCATTCATTAAATTACACTACCCGTTATTGTTTGGAATTACATAAAAAAATTCTTGTCAAAGCAAATTATTCCTATTTTGTACATCTTAAGATATACCTTGGCTATGATTAATTTTGCAACTTATGTAGTTATTTATAATATTCAAGTTTCAAATAACAAAACTTCTTGAAATTGAAATATCGTTTTTATTTCTTAGATGTACATTCTTACTTATTTGATTTCACATTTCATTATTCTTATAAAATAGGCACTATACTAAGAAATACTTACTATATTTTGGTTGCTTTTGGGTATCTCATTCAAAAAAAAAAATTACTAATAATAATAGTAAATACTGCAAATGTCATATACACTCATTGACAAAAAAATAAGCACACCAAGAAATAATTGCGGGATCGTAACGAAACTTAGCATAAAGGTACATGTCGGGAAGGTATACAAATGATTAGAAATACAGCGTGATTGCGCATTATGTATGGCCGGTAGAAAGTGCTTAATGGGACTTAGTACCTTACGAAATCAAAAGTAGAACATTTTGACAAACTTTTTTCAATTCTTCATAAAACAAAATGTTTTGCTCATTTCAGTATGAAACTTTGCCAGTTTGTGTAATAAAGTACATAGTTTAAAATATTGGGTCAAGTTTTGATATTAAATTAATATATTTTCTTATACAACATAAAATATGCGTACAAAAATTTGAAAAATAAATTAACTTACCTCCCATTACCCACAAGATAACTTTTGAAAAATGTACAGTAGAACCATTATTCTTATACCAAATTAAAGCTAAATAATGAACTTATTCTGTAAACTTCAAATTTTAAATTTACCTTACATTAAAAAAAATTAAAAAATTAAAAAAGTTATCAAGTTTGTATTTAGTAACTTTTTTTTTCATGTATCATGTTATAAAATAAAATCTAATCATCCTATTAACAAAATTGAGGTCCACAGAATAAAGATTTACTAGTACAACACTCGTGTAAAATTTTAAAGCTCTACATGCAAAACATTTTTTTTTAATCCTGTGGGAAAGTGTGAAAATAGCAAACTGAGAAAAAGAGGTTTGTTTACATTGCATTACATAGAACAAGCCACTTTAGATATTTACATTTTTTGTTGCACAGGGAGTAAGAATTGTCGGATTTTGACGCGGTTTGTTTTAAAATGCTCCTAACATTCAGTACTATTTTTTAAAATCAAATTTGAAAAATCGAACTTTTGAAGGTGCAAAGATACTAAGTCCCCTTAACGTCGTTCTCCGTGGAGTATAAAACAGGTACCCAAAGCTTGTTTGAGTGTGCTGAATCGTTTACAAAGGAAGTGCTGAGGTAAGCATGTCATTACGCTGATTTGGAAGACAATATGAGAAGTTGTTGCAGTTTGAGAGGGGAAGAATCATCGGCATGATGGAAGCTGGGTGGTCAGCTAGGCGCGTAACTCGTCAATTAGGCAGCTCTTGTTGTGTTTGAGGGAGTGTGTTGGGCCAGTGGATCCAAGATATATCATTTACACTAAGACAAGGCTCAGGACGCCCTCGACCGACGAGTCTTCGAGAAGACCGCCACGTAATAAGAGTTGCACACGTACAGCCAACTGCTTCATCGGCCGCCATCCAGGCACAAGTAGCACCTTCACTAGGGGCCCCTGTGTCTTCTCGAACCATACGAAGGCGCTTGGCTGAAGGACATTAGGGATCGCAGCGCCCATTACATGTGCTGCCCTTGACGCCCACCCATCAACGCCTCCGTTTGGAGTAGTGCCGCGCACGAGGAAAATGGACTGCAGCGGAATGGAATCAGGTCGTCTTTAGCGACGAATCCAAATTCAATCTCATCAGTGATGACAATCGTGTTTGTGTGTGGAGACCCCGTGGTGAACGCCTCAATCCTGCCTTTGCTTTACAGCGACACACTACTTCCACAGCTGGTGTGATGGTATGGGGTGGCATTGTCTGCAATACACGATCACCCCTTGTACTGATCCGTTGCACCATGACAGCCCTGCGGTAAGTCCATGACGTAGTGTAAACACATGTGTTGCAATGATTCCCAGGAGACATTTTTCAACAAGAAAATGCTCGGCCTCACACGGCAAGGGTGTCACAAGATTATCTCCGCACTGTTACTACCCTTCCTTGGCCTGCCCGATCCTCAGATTTGCCTCTAATCGAGCATATATGGGATCATTTGGGACGGCGAGTTGGGCATCCCACGAGTCTGAACGAACTAGAGGCAAACTTACAGCAAATATGGAACGAAATATCTCAAGCCAACATACAGAATTTGTAAGCCTCAATGACCGATCGTATCGCACCGTGCATTTGCGCTACAGGGGGTTCAACAGGGTATTAAATCCTCCGTTCTTTTGCCTCTTTCTCTGAAATAAATGATCCATTTTCTTTGATTTTCTAATCATTTACTTATATCAAAGTAGGCATTACGTATGTAAAATTATTTCGTTTCATTTTGACGATTCCTTCTCGGTGCGCTAATTTTTTTGTCCCTGAGTGTATAAGAAAGTAAAAGAAAAGATAAATTTTTTATCAATAGGGTAATTTAAAAAATATAATTTGAAATATTCATTGTATTTGTAAAACTCTGTAATGAATGACTATAAATGGAAAAATATGATGACCGATTATTGCCAATAAAAGATAATATCCAAATGCAAAATGCGCAACCAAAGTAAAAATTATTTTATTTACATTTTCTGAAATTATAAAATAAAATACAATAATTTTATTCGTATATAAAAAATTATTTTGTGTTAATGAGAAGTTGGGGAAGTTTATTAACTAATAAAATAACAAAATGGGCGTGCGATTCCAGTGTCGCAAACATTTTCTTAAGTACCGCCTTATTACAATCCGAAACATTTCATTTTGTGCAGTGATTACAATGGATGAATATGAAAAATAATAAGGATTCTTAGATATATGTTAAACATAACATTATTCATTTTATATTATGTGAGGCAGATAATAAAAAAAGAAATAAAACTCAGAGTTAATTATTAAGAATTTTTTACTCTTGTTTGTGTGCTTATATAGTGCATGCATTATTTTTCTTGTTTACATATATATTGTATGCATCTACTTTTATCGATTAATAAAAGAAAAATCTATATAAAATATTGTTAATGTAACACTGTTATTTCTGCTGGTATAAGAGCATATGCATTGAACTTCACAAGCAGCTGACTGAAATGTTTCGTTTTCTTAGCAGTCAATTGAGGTGTTTCAAAATTGACGAGGAGAATAAGATTCCTCCCCCCCCCTCTATTAAACTTGTAATTCCCTGAAGATTCCTGTCCTGAACATCTTTCATTCTATTTGGGCTTTCCAGAGAACACTAGACCAAGCGTCCCCTTGTCTTTGATTTTGTGAGTGTTTTTGAACTCAAGGATCTGGTTTCAACAATTGCCTAAATTGAATAGGATTAGCAACAACAACAACAATGTCATAGGAGAATAATATAAAGATATTCAAATAGCAACACTATTGTGTAAGAAATGTATGTTTTGTCAGTGAATTGTTATGGTACCAGTTAATTTCCAGTGATATATGTAAAAAAGTTGTCTGATATTATTACGGTCGTAATACACTAATTAACAATTCTTTAACATACGATTCTATCTGAAATGCACGGGTTATTCTATTTACGAAGTTCTTTGGGAATACAGAATTCTTTGTTCAACATCTCGTGTCTGAGTAGTAATTGCAGCTTACGGCGCTAAAACTAAATCCAGCTTTAGTGCGACCGATCAAGTGTAACTGTGATCTAGACATTAAAAAAAGGTTAAAGAAAAGGATAAAAACTAGTCGACAGAAAAAGGATAAAATATATTCAAGGATTGCTGGAGAATAGTAGGTTATCGTTACATGTATTTACCAAAGATAATAAACCGAACGGGAAAGAAAAAATAATGTTTCTTAAATAACTCAAGATAAAATTCCAGTAAGCCTAAGTAAGGTACGCTAGAGAGTTGTGAGTGTCAAGTATATACGAGATTTATAATTTCAGGTAATACTTTATACCATGGTCAAATAGTGGCAGAACACGTATACATGGTTATCGAACCCAGTGACATCTTCATAAAGTAATCAACATTATCAGACAAACAACACTACATAATATAACAGAAACAATCAATATTGGACATACGGCAGATATGTGCATGAAGAGAATGAACCGAAATTTGGTGTTGATTAGATACGGAAGCAGATTACCTGAATGTCTTTGCTAACAAGACACTACAGGTTGTAAAACGTCTCCAGGTCTCTAAAACATATTGATTGTTTCTTATCTGACTGGTAAACGTTATTAGGTCATATGGGTTACGATTTCAACTTTGTAAGGACATATGAGAATTTCGATTGCGGCTAAAATTCAACAAAAACAGAGAGTCCGCAAGAGCCTGCAAATTAGCCGTAGCTCCATAACGGTGTAACCTGTTTTCACATGATGTGGATTGAGTCCACTGGTCTAATTAAATCAGTCACTCACTGCTAATGATCATATTCAGCTATTCAGAGAATATTTGCATCTTTTCATGGCCATAGCTTCATGGATCCATTCGTGAACATAGTATCAGAATAGCGACGGAAATTGCCAGGTTGACAATTCATCATGTGACAAGGGCAATATTATTCACAATTGACTTGAAGGGTCTTCTGGAATATTGTAGAGAAGATTCGGTCACCTAAAATCCATATATGAATCTAATTCAATATGTATGGGAGATTATAGTAAATCTCAATGCTTGAGCAAAATTCTCCACTAGCAACATTATTGTTGTTATGGATGACTTTTGAAGACTGTGTTTTTTTGTGTCAATGCCACGTTGAATTACTGCACTTCGCCCAGAAACGAAATGTTAGATACATGTTTTCTGTGACATTTAGTCACATAAATTCATATAAATTTCTGTATTATAAAAACAGAAATTTATCTGTCAAAAACACAACAAGAAATCATTTACAGCCAAATATTTTTCAATGAATTAAAGGAAAGTTAAAACTAATGATTCGAAAAAAAGTTGTACAGCTTTAGTGTCGAAGAAGTAAATGCACACTTGAGAGGGGAGTTGCACATTTAGAGTACATTGCTTTTCAAATAGATGAGCTAAATTGTTTATAAGAATAGTTCCACGATTTTATAATGATTAATAAAATTCCAAAGGAAAAATGTTAAAATAAGTAACTAACAACACTTAGATAGAACATATTTTAATGCGACTAGATCTGTAGAAATATTGACAGTACAAATAAGTTAAAACACGAGAAGTTTTTCCATTACAGTTATGTGTAACAGGTGGACCATTGTTTCTATGCTGTCTCTAAGATTTCATGTGGTGGAGCTACTAGAGGTGAAATCTTAATAGTTACTGTTCCCAAAAGGCTACTTGAAGAATGTCTGTGTATAAAACTGGCTGTTTGTGACCAATTAAATTTTGCGCACCCAATTGCTAGTTTCTTATGGCGCTCAGACCATCATCTCTTAAGTACATGAAGCTTTATATTCCTATACTTCACTAAACTCCGGAAGTATAGGACGCAAATATAAAAATATATATATTTTAGTAGAAAAACGCATAAGAAAATTTTCTTTTGCTAGTAAAAAATATTTTGAATTTTGTCAGTAGATGGTGTTGTATTATATAAGCAGTCAAAATAAATATAAATATTCAAATTCAGTATATTTACTTTGTAGAAACAAATACACAGTATTTAAGTAGATACAGCCAATTTATACGTGTAGTTCTCAAACTGTTTTTGAAAGTTTCGGCGCCCTGCGATTCGAATCATTTGTCGTCTTTACCGACTTACAATACTATAATTAATCTAATAAAATGAAACTCTGTGTGTCCACTATATTCAGAACAAGCAAGGATGAAAAATTTTAAACTATATTTTTAATATACACAGTAAAAATTTTCCGTTAAGTCCACAACATATATATATTTATACATTTATAGCAAATGTAACTTCATACGATGGGACAAAAGTTTAGAATTGATCCTTTATTTCCACCTCAATTCCTATTATCTGCCCGTCAAGAATTCTTCAAACAACTATCACTCATTTTTGACATTTTGAGAGATACTTAAAGTTGAAGTTTCATCTATAGTCAGCATAAGGAAAATTTGAAATTATGTAAAAGAGTTGGCATAGAGCATAAAGAGGAAAAAAAATTGTTCCATTGCATCACACATTTCAAAAATAATTAAGCGTTTGTAAAGTAAATGCCAATTCCTTCGACTGATTTATAAGTTATCTAAAAAGTTCAAAACATCATTATTTTAAGCATTATATATATATATATATATATATATATATGAAGTAATATTTATGTGTCTATTGCTTAGCACCTTTATAGGATATTTTGCGTTCATTTCTTTCTAGTATTGCACTTCATATATGGATTTCTAAATTCCCTTTTTGACACAAAAAAATTAATAAGTGAAACACAATTTTCCCTTGTGGATTACAATAGTAACTCTGAGTATAATTTCCGATTAATCAATAAAACCCTCGTTTATTAGAGCTTTGCTTTTCATTCTCGAAGTTGTTAAGTAATTCTGCTTAAAGTGTTAATTTCGTAAAAATCACAGTAAAGTACCCAATGTTATGATCCTTTCTAACGTGTGCTCGCCTTATTAATATTGTTTGATTTTAATTAAAAGATAGATGAATAATTTTTCAACTGAATAAGATTATTGAAACAAAACATTAAAAATCAACTGAAAAATATCATCAACACAGAAACAGATTTCAAATAAAAAATCACTAGCCTCTGTAATAAAATTTAATATTTCTTGATCAGAATATATTTTTAGACTTATCAAACTTAAAAGGCTTTCATTTATGATAGTGAATGTTAGCATTATAATGGGGCAAGAGCCAAATGTGGCTATGCTGTGCCAAACAGGGTAAATGTTTGATCTAGAATTTAAAAAAAATGAAAAACACCTATACTAATTTGATAAAATAAAGGGTTGGGAATAAATGAGTACCTCTAGGGTATTCCGGCAGTTCTTTACGAATACAATAACCCCCTTGGGAAGTTAAAAAAAAAAGAAAAAAGAATACCTCCTGTTCAGGATTTCAATACCTATTAAAAGATGGTAAGACTCTGAGGTTCACCAACCTGGTGGTTCTTTACCTGATATAATCCCCAGGATTAGGGTGAACAGCTCTATCTCTAGACACTGGGTACCTATTTTAGTCACTTTGTACAACATGCATGAACATTTGGACTATTCTGTCACATAGCGCCACATCACTTGTTAACGTGTTCTTAGGATATGACAAATCAAAATGCATAAACAAACACACATTTTTGAAATTATACCTAATTTATTGTTTAGGGTTATATCTCGGGTGTAATAAGATGTATAAAAGGTGGGGGGACTGCAACTTTAGAAGTATTTAAAACATTTGTTTACGGAATAACAATTTGCACCTGTATGCATGCTAATGATGGTACCCTACGGTATGCGAAATTATGACTATTCGATAAGAGCGATAGTCAGGACCATACAATTACGCTGCTAGTAAGTTAAAGGGAATACACGCAAGTTCATTTCATAAGGAGCAATAAGAATGAGTGTAATTTCAGACCACTAATAAAGGTTGTACTTACGATTAAAGCATACAGATCGATAAGAGCGCCCATACCCTCTTGTCACTTGTCCAAGTTGCGCGATGGTAATGACACCGGCGAAAAGGGGTGAGAATATACAGAGAAGCGTCAAGCGCAGAATAATACAAAAACACTATAAAATTACATTACTTTCTTTTTTATGCAATCAA
>BMAW01011354.1:529565-540161 GCA_019974015.1 Nephila pilipes
CTTAACACATCGATCAATAACTCCCGAGACTAACCCAGAGATGGCGCTCGTAGTAAACCAGTAACCAGGTCTTTCTAGAGTACTAACCTTTGCTTGAAACGTGTCAAAATTTTAAGTCGATCGGACCAGGAAAAAGGTTTTTTGAAGTGAAGTGAAAAAGGTTTTTTCCAAGTGGGTGCCGCGATTGCTTTCGATGGAACAAAAACAGCAACGAGTCGATGATTCAGAAAGCTGTTTATCGCTATTTACTCGCAACAAAAAAGATTTTCGAGAAAAAAAAAAAAAAAAGAAGAAGAAATTAAAAAAAAAAAGTTGATTTGGAAAAGCGTCATCAGAATAAATTTAAAGTGCTGCGATTAACAAAAGGTGTTATGTTGATGAATAAAAAAAAAATTTGCAAAAAAAATGTTGTTTTCAATGTTAGTCTCGGGAGTTATTGATTAATGTGTTAATCTTTGAAACACTCCATGTACTATATTATATATATATATATATATATATATATATATATATATATATATGTGTGTGTGTGTATATACGTGTATGTGTGTTTCAAGTACTTATACAAAAAGTAAACAATTCTTGAGATTTTTAATGAATAGAAGGGGTTTTACATTGCAATAAATTGAAAAATTTACAGTGATTTTTAAGACAAATCAGTTCAGAACTCCAAATATCATAGAGTCCAAAGTAACCGCTATATTATAAAAATGGTAGACTATTATAGAGGTAAAGAATATATATATATATATATATATATTGATTTACATAATGTCACTATATTTAGTATAATTAGTATTTAGTTTTATTTAACACGTTTAACAAATGTATAAATTATTGCTTATATTTGTATAAAAACCGCTTTTCTTTGTAAAATTATAATATAACAAAATTGTACTTCATAATTGTAATAAAAAAATGTTGTTCTAATTTTCAAGTTCCATAAGGTCATAAAATATGCATTTGAAGGTAAAACTTACATTGAGTGAAAAACCTTTCTTCGAAGTTTTACTGTTACTTTAAACAGAATCACAAGGTTTTTAAGGTTTTTCATGTACCCTCCTTCTTCATTGTTTTAAAATAATGACAGTATAAAAAGGTTACAAAAATGTTCCATGTGGCTAAATAGCAATACATAATTATTTCAATCGTAGTATTTGAAATGTACTACCATTAATAATTTTTTAAAAATTATACACTTACTCTATAACAAACCGATACTGTAGTTTGACAGAACTGCAAATTTTTAAAAATACTTTTTTACAAAGATCTTAGTCAATATTCATTATTATTTGACTTTGCATCAAATTAGAACATTATTCACTAGTCACTTTTGTGATTTATTTATTGTGCATCATTTTTTATTGCATTTTTAATGAACTTAATTTTTTGATCTTTCATTAGAATTAATACTCGGAATGCTAATTCGAATTTATTAGATGTGTTATGTTAATATTTTGAATTTATTTGGAAAATATCACAATAATCAATTATTTTAGTTTTTAACTGGTTATTAATTTATTTTTATTGGTGTTAAGTAACGTGCTAATGATTGCGTTTAAATTTACGACAATTTTGTCAATGAATTCCAATCCTTATACGAAAAAGTTTGGTTTTATAAACTTGACATAATTCTATATTTCGAGAAATATAAAAAAAAAATAATAAATTAGATATTTTTTGTGTGTATTAGTGGTGTCACCAGTGACATCAAATACATATGTTTAAGCTCAAAATTCAAATCCAAACTATAATAATCTCTCATTGGAGAACTTTTTACTATCTCTTTTCAGGAACAATCATTGGACGATAAAATTTTGATTTCGAAAAATTTAGAAATTACAGTTAATTATAAGAAATGTGATAGTTATTGTGTTAAAGTGAATTATGCTGTTATTTTTTTTCCAAAAAATCATTTCAAAAAAGAAAATTTTAAAGCGGATTAAGAGTTATTCGGCAACTAAAAAAATTTAAAATTCTGTTCAAAGAATTATGTTCTTACGTCATAATAGAGTTAAATAAAATTTTATTTCGCGGACTTAGATATTTGTTAAAATTCTAATTAAAGCCAATAGAAGGTGAAGAAGTAAAGATTTTTGAAAAAAGTTACTTATAACCGTGCTTAAATTCCATATTTTTACTATATTCAAATTAAAATAAATGTTTCTTTTTTTTTAATAAAAAACTGTGTTTATAATTTTTTACAGTTTCTGCATTTTTTTTTCTATTTTAATAGGATTTTTTATAATTTTTTTCGCAAAATATGGACATTAGGTATTCACTATTTTATGCATTGGTCATACTTGTGATATTCCAATGATTGTGAAGTAAGATTAAAAATTAATATCAACACAAATGCTAGTTGTTAATTAATGCATGGTTATATGGTAATTTTACTTAATTTATTTAAGCAAACTTATTCAAAATTTGATTTAATTCGGATAAGTGTATTTGAAAATTCAATCCTCTATTTTTGTGTGTTAAATTTTACAGTTTTGCTTCGTTGTTCTTAGTGTAAATTATTATCCATAACAAGTTTTATTATTAATTAATTTGCTGAGTTGTATAGTCTGGATCCATTAGAATTCATTAATGATGCAAATTAGTTTATAGCCTATAATCATGCATTTCAGTTTATAGTAAATTAAATTACTTTACCTCATCCTTTAAATGTTTGTTTCATTAACAGTTTCAGAATTTTTTTAAAAAAAAAAAGATTTTAAATATTCTTAGATTTGTTTTTTACTACGATTCTTAAGTTGTTCTACGATTCATAATTGAACCATAATGCTGAGTATATGAATAATTATCGAATAAAATTCATCAATTGTAAATATTACTATTTTGTAACAATATATAATTATGATAATTAATTGATTGTGGTATATATATATAATTTTGTACTATCTTTTTAATTAGTTTTTAAATTACTTAAATTGCCAAATTTTTAATTCATAACATTGAAATTGATAATTATCATTGCTTTAAAATGTTTGGTTTTGTAATTTTCCCATTTTTTACTTTATAATATACATAATTGTTGTCTTGTAACCCATTTTAAAATCTGCAGAATTTATCTATTCTCTATCTTGCTGGGAACGCCAATTCTTACGGATACTTTCCTTTACCCACTTATCAATTTTCATTTGATTCTTATAGGATGAATTCTTTTGACGTATTTATAAGCATCGTAATATTTAAAATATTCAGAAATTTAAGATACAGTAAAAGTAATAGTGGGACTGCATAGTGTAAAAATACTTCAGTAATAGAAATTGATTAATATACATTAGACAGAATAATTAACTTTGCATTATAAAGTATTTTTAGCAGCAAATGAAAATATAATTCAGTATATTTGAAAACAATAAACTGGTGTCGGTTAAATAATGAGTACTGCGATTAATTTAATCCATTTACCTTATTTTTATGCATATAATTTTGGATGGTTATTATACCAACGAATTTAGCTATAATCTATCTACAACATTAAAGCAAAATTAATTACTTTGATAATTATTAATATTCTCTGCTAATAATATGAATGAAAATTACTACTTTTAATACTGAACGAAAACTATTAAACTACAGAAATTTCTTTATTCAAAATATTATCTGGAAACACAATTATTCTTACGTATATTAATAAAACAAAATATCTATATTAATTAAAAATGTCTCATTATTATTTCCGAAATAGATATCTCATTTAATGTATGTATATATATATATATATATATATATATATATAGTATTTCAAAATTTTTGGATGCTCGTAACAAGATCATATGTTGAATGAATATCAATTTCATTTCTCTCTGGAGATATGAAAAATTTCTGATTCTATTTCCTACGACTTTCACTGAAATTACAAAAAGTGCTTAAGTGTAGAAAGATCTAAAATTTCTAGATTTTTTTTCATTCACCCTGTGAACCTCATTACATTAATTAATTTTTAAATGTTTCATTCGTTCTCATAAATACTTTCCAATCCTATCTGAAATAAATTTGTTACAGTATTCTCTTGGTAATTAGGCAGATATTTAACCAAATTCTCGCCAGATTATCAAAGACTCTGGATTACTTGAATGTCACCATAAATGAAGAATTTAAACAACACAAAAACCATAAATAATTGAATACAATTTAGTATGATATGTGTAAATAATATGTCAAATACACGAAATAATTAAATTTATAAAAACGTTTTATTTTTTGTTGATAGTATTTATTATTCTTCTCATGTATTAGACACAAAATAATTTCTTTTATAGACTATGTAAGAATCCCGGAATACTGGCAGAACTGGAAAGTTCAAGTATCAGATTATATAGAGATTACTATATTTTCATTTAAAAAAAGAGTATTACATTTATTTTAATCTGATGTGTTAATATATTTTAAGACAGACATTTCTTAAAGATTTCTTTCTGAACTTTTATTTATTTCTATTCTTAAGTATTTGGTTTATATTCAAAGATACATAAGTGTTATTCTCTAAAAATACCGAAAATTATTTTTCTTCTTCTTTGGAGAATCTTCCATTTAAAAACAAAAATTACGAGAGGAAGTTTTTGCACTTTATGTCGATATTGCTTAGTTAGATTTTACCAAATTAACTGATTAACTAATAAGTATATTACTTATATTTGATTAGATTAAAAATATTTTATATATTTAATTTATCTGATACTCTGTGATATTCTTAATAAAATTAAACGTTATCAGTAAAATAAAAATGTTAAATCAATTTATTCATATATCCAGAATTCGTACTCAGTCCACATTTAATTGTTGTTGTTCTCAATGGTAGGCACTTTGATTTCACAATTGGGATATTTTGGTGTGGTTTAAATGGCTTTTCTGAGATTTTTTCAGATATGCGTTGTGGACAACAGAGGCATAAAATAATTCTGTTCCAGATCACCTGTAATTGCCTTTACGTCACATACTGGGAAATTACAAGGTCCCTGGCTATCAGACTTAGTGTTGCTTCTAAGTGTGACACGAAAAAAAAAATCATTAATCAATATTTCAGGTCCTCTGGGCAATTTATTACACTTGTTATTGCCAGTTTCATATTCATGGGGAAACAGATTCTAAACACACCTTATCCAAGAGAAGAAATTCTTTCGCCTTTGAGCGATTTTCTGAACAAATTGAATAGTGTTCTTTGTACATTACTGAATAATATATACTTCTCATTCTGCCTTGAGTGATACTTTAGACACAGCTGTTAAACTCTAGTTAGTATGGTGGATCTATTTCATGTATGCGTTGTATTAATTGATTTCAATACACGACAATGTACGATTTTAGAGACTTCAGAAGCCTAGTGCTTCTCTTTTTCAGTATTGGCATATGCTTATAGTGAATTCGACTATGAAAAAAATATTGCATTTTATGTATATTCAATCTGTGGAGGAAGTCTTGAATATACTGTAATCTATTGCTTAGATTAGGATTCTTCTTTGGCGATTGACATTGTTTGTTGCAATAGGAGACATTTTCAATACCTTTCTATGGGTTTTCAGACGTAAGATACAGACAGCTGATCCAGAAAGGAAGTAGTCAGTGGGTCATTTATTGGGCACTTTTGTTCCTGTCATTAAGGTCTTCAAGTTGCAGGAGAGGTTTTACAGTAATTAAATAGTATTATTCTTCAGGAATCCATTTTAACGAAAACCCTTTGAAATATATTGAAGCTTTTTTAAAAAAATAAAAAATTAACACCAGCCACTTATTTTTAAAAACCACGGATGTTATGGTTTCATATGATTTATGAAAACATTTTTAATCATTATTATTTACACATTTGATGCATTTGAGAAATGCCTCCAAAGGATTTTCGAATGTATTCTTGTCGAAATTCATGAAAAAGGGGGAATAGAAGATAACAGAGTTAAATATAAGTGTTCCTAATGACTGGCATTTTTTACAAATTTAAAATGGCTACAAGCAACACTGTCAGAAATACAATACTATTAATTTCTTTATACTTTTAACCTCAATTCAAAATAATTTAATAATTTTTTTTTGAAAAATCTAATTTTATTCTCCCATCATAAACGATCTACTTAACAAATATTGTATTTTTGTAAATCCATGCTTGTTAGAAATGCACCAATTTTGAAGAAATACATTTATTAAAAAAATATATCTGTTTAAAATATCACATTCCAACGTTTTAATCAGTGTTTCCAAAAAAAGGTATTATAACTCGTAGTATCACAGTGATGAGCGTTTTCTACGTTTCAAAAATTTATTTTTATCATATTTAGATATTATCTGGGAATCTGATAAAAAGAAAACATTACACATGAAACAAATGAAGATATTTGCTAATTAAGAGTAAATTAAAAAAAACGAAATGCGAACAAAAATGACTCAATACTGTTGATGAATTATGTATGCAACCATTTAAGAGAACTATTTTATCCTGTTGTCTTATCCACTAAGTTAATTTATATTTATTATAAATTGAAATTTTATTTGCAATAGTATTATATATTCAGTTGTTGGAATATGAATATCTTATAATTATACAGAGCCTTTGTATGATAAGAAGTGATGGAAATGTTTTTTACAAGTAAGTATTTTTATTGAATTTAAAAAAAAAAAATCTCTAAATATTATTAAGACTGTAAATTTTATAGGTTTATATATTCATTAACCCAATTGAAGTTTGAAAAATACATGGTATTCTTCAAAGTGCTTAATGAAATATTAATTTAATTTGTATGAAGAGACATTGTCTTCGATTATAACTGTACGTTACACGAAACGCAAATTTCGAAATAATAAAAAAATAATTTAAGGGAAAAAAAGGTTTTATAAATGTAAAATACTTAACAATTAAAATATTTCTTAGTAAAGTTTACTTAACTATTTAATATATTTCTAAATATAGTTTACTTAGCTTTGTAATAAATTTTTAAATAGATTTGTAAGATTGTTAAATTATCTAATCAAAAAATATTTCAAATTGCACACAAATTTAAATATATATTTGTAAATTTAACAATATTGTCTTAGATTAAAAAAATGATTTACTTGTCACTACATTTAAATTTAATAAGCTTAGAAAAATGTATCAAATTAAATTTTAAGGGGATAAAATGTAATAATTTACTTAAGATTTTTACCCTAAAATAAAAAGCATATGTATCTACGGTAAGAACATTTTTTTGCTTCAGTGTTACGTAAAACAAAATGTTTCACACCTCTTACATTTATGCATCCGTTGCACAAAATGTTTTCACATAGTTGTGTAACTTTTTACTAAAATTGCAGTAATTTTGCTGTTATTTTTGAAAAAAAAAAGCCAGAGGAACTATATTTAGTTTTTTGACAGCAAACTGTTCTCGGTAGTTTTCTTTAACTTCTTGTAAAGTGCTCTTCAACCTTTTTTTCTGATATAGTAAATCCAAAACTAATCCTTAAGAATTCAAGTCACGTAAATGGAGAGGTCTTAAGAAGTGTTTTCGAAAGTACATGCAGAAGTAAACATTCATTTGAAATTCCAACGGAATGTAGGGTATCTGTAAGCAAATTGAATCATTGCGTGATGTACATCACGTCATCCAGGAAGAATACGAAAGGTTGAAATGTTTTGTTTCTTGAAATGGAGGTGAAGACACGCAAGGACGTCAGGATATTTGACCTTGAAATTTATTCGCATGCTTCTCCTCTAAAGAATATTGAATTTCCTTTAACATAAATTGAGGGATGAGATTATTCGAAGAGTACAAAAAGTTACTGTGGAATATCAATGGAAAGTACCTTTAAGCTAAAGCAACATTACAGAATATCAGCTCATCCTGAAGACTGTTCTGAATATGACTTGATGAATTTCAAGATAATTCATTATTTTTTAATATAAATTTATAAAAAGAGAGGAAAATTCCTGGTGGGAAAGTATTCTGCTTACTTGATAATATGATAATATATCCACAAACACAGTTTGATTTGAATAATGCTTTAATCATGGCCTTATCATCAGTATATACTTGGTATGTCCAAACGTTTTACAATAAAAATTACAATACTAGACAGACGATGAAATATATCTAATGTTATCGGATGCTTGTACGTTGAGCATTAATGCAATGATTCAAGTGGTGTTATCATTGTTCATAGCATTGTGCTAACTCATTTTTGAGATGCATCATATTTTTGTGGTCACAGATCCTTAAGCATTTTTAACTGTGCCGAAATGTTTAACTCCATCTCAAGCATATGGGTTAAAGATAAGTCTCAAGCGGCCGAGTCTTGACTATATGGTGCATGTAGAAGCATAGAAGCATAGGTATGTTTTAATGTGATACGTTCTTTGTTTCCATCAACTAAACATGGGGTCTACCATTGTCATAGTGGTCGATCCAGCTGCCGGCAGGTGTTCTCAGGTTTCATTAAGCGTTTGAGTTCTTTCATGTAACACTGCGGATTAACCAACAAACCAGATGGAACAAAATCATAATGAACCACTCTTTTAAGTTGAAAAACGCAATTATAGGGCTTTCTCTCACCAGATTTGCTTATCCTCATCTTCTTAGGTACATATGAGTTCAAGGTGTGCAATTCTGGTCTCTATCTTTTAGTTAAAAAATTATATCGAAACAACCAACTTTCGTCCCCAGTTGAGGCCCTTTATTTGCAGTTCTTGGGTCACTTGTGGGTCGATTCAATATTTCCCCCGAAATCGCCTATGTATCCATGTATTCGTAAATACTTAGGCCGATGTATTCATATTGAGGGGGCAAAGCTTATAGTATCAGATTCTTACTAAGTTGAAGCAATTCTATTTCTTCGTAATGATGCAATAAATGGCATTTTCAGGCAGTTCAACAATAACTGAGATTAAATGTTCAATACAATGGCATCATACAGGTCGTTTTCCAAGTGATGTTCAATGTTCTTATACGTATAGTGTCTTTGGTACATCAGTGATTAAGATAACACTTCGTCCAACTAAGGATATACTAAAATTTTCATTCTTTCGTGACACCATTTATCAAATTTTACGAAACATTACTGCATATTATTCTTCAATTGACGAGGCGTACACACAATGACTATCTATAAAAACAATGTAGGTGCTATTCAAATAGCAACTCTTGATGAACGATGTAATATGTAATTGAATCTTTAATTCACATGTAGCCAACTGCTGTTTTCTTTGGCAACGAACCAGATAAGGTAAAGTAAAATAATTCTCATCAATTTTAAAACAAAGTTATATATATATATATATACTCTATAACAAAAAAAATGACACACCTAGAAGAAGTTGTTCGATATAGACAACAATAGGTGGATAGGAAAAGTATGTGGAAATGTAAGTAATGAACTCAATAAGATGTCGACCCACCTCTAGCATGGATGCAAACTGCTAAATGACGTGGCATAGAGTGATAAAGTTTCATGATGGTCTCCTGCGATAATTCTTGCCGAAATTGCTCCAATTCTCGGGTTAGGTCCTCAACATTCCCTGTTAGATACAATCACGTTCGCATCATATCCCAGATATGCTGGATTAAAGAGATATCTGGCAGTCTGAGGAAGTGTTTGACAAACTGTAAGTTAGTTCGTAGGAACATGTGCCGTATATGGTCTATCATTCCTTTGCTGAAAAGCCGGGGAACTGCAAAAGGAAGGGTAGCAAAACAGGTCTCAGATTGTCTTTGACGTACCACTGAGCTGTAAGTGTGCCTCTAATGATGACCAAAGGGTTCAGGCAACCAAGAGAAATACCACCACAAGTCATAACTCCTGGTTGCTGGTCTGCGTGGCGTACAGTATTGAAAGCAGGATCGTCACGCTGAACTGGGCGTCTCTAGATACGTCTTCAATGATCGTCAGGACACAGTTAAAAACGAGATTCGTCCTTATATACTATACGTCCCCAGTCAGCATCATTCCAACCTGATCGAGCCAAACACACTGTAATCTGGATCTAAAGTGCACTGGTGTGAGTGGCGGGTGGAGTAACGGTCGGTACGAGCTAAGATTTCACTCTATTAGCCGTCTGTGAATGGTCATGAAGGATACTAGAGTGCAAGTCGCACGTCTGATGGTTCATAACAATGAATAAGGCACTAGGAGAGCTTACCTGACAATCACTCTGCCCTGCCAATCAACTGTAGCCCTTGGTCGACACTACCATCATGATATTGAAATCTGCCATTGTCCACATATTCTTGCCAACATCCTCTAATCGCCTCGACCCTTATGACGAGCGATTCTCTAATTTGTCCAATCTGCCTCTTTCAATTCAATGATACGACCTCTTTCAAACTCTGACAATTTCTCTTAATGATCTCGAATCCTACGACGAGCATTGTTTCAGTCTTTGAAAGGTATCTTAAATCTCAAAGCAATAGAAAATGTGACCATCAAATTGAGAATTGCCTCTTATATACACCTTCTGAGTGCGCAATTCAGATGATCTGTTGCTCGCTCTATTCATTCATTGGACACTAAATTTTAATCATTTGCATGTGTGATCCAAATGTCTGAATACAAAATTTCATTACAAAATTGAATACAAAATTGTATTGGGCAAATCTCTCTTTGTACTTCGTTTTTTTTTTGTTA
>BMAW01011354.1:540561-552286 GCA_019974015.1 Nephila pilipes
AATATATATATATATATATATATTATTTTGTCTTACTCTTTTCTAATCGCTTATTAATGAAATTAATAATGTAATTAATTATACACTTCTTATAATTAATAATTTTAGTTATTATTATTTGATAAACTTTAATTTTCTACAATATAATTTTTAATAATATTCTAAAAATAAATGCATGTAAACAGCTAGTCCAGAAATGTACAAAATTCATTTAAAATTCAAAGTGGTCTCTTTTTATGTATTTTTGTTGATAATTATAGTTTTTTTTTATCTGTAATCTTCCATTCTAATTCTAAATATTTTGTTTCATATTTAGTAATATAATTTTAAATTAAATTTGAATGGGTGAAATAAAGATATTTTAGATTTATCTTTAAAAGACATATTGAAATTATTGACAAGTAGTTCATCAATGAAAATATATATTGTAAAATTATGTCTTTATATCTATTTATGTTCATAATAGTAAAAATAGATTTTTTCGAAACGCTTACTCGTAGGTTGACTGAGGAGAATATCCGATATTTTTTTTTAATTCTTTAATATTTATAATTTATATGATTTTCTTAAAGTAGAAATTTATTTAAAAAATTAAATTTATCATGAGAGGAAGGGACTCATTTATTTTATAAACCTTGTAAATAATAACTAGGCTTTAACCCTATGAGGGTCGGTATATTAAAAATAGTACATTTTAGATAAAACTCATCATTTTAATAATCTGATATGTACTAATAATATTAAATCAACACAATACTAAGCGGTGAACCATTTTTTTTTATTTATTTCCTGATTTTCCTGAACTGGTATATATTATATACCCCCTTCAAAATGTAAGGCATCTTATTTGTACTCTCACAGTTTCGTAATCCTTCGAAGAAATAATTAATTCTTTCACAAAAAAATCATATTATTTTAGTTAATTTGGGAAATTTTTGGAGAACTTTTGAAAAAATTAGAACTTAATGATGTATTTTTATTTCTAAGAGGAATAGTTTGCGCAAAAATGTACCATTTAATTCATGTATTTATATATAATTTTCTTAACAAACCAAACTTAGTTGAAATGTATATTTAATTTTATAAAAAATAATTCATGTTCTTACTACATAGACTGTAATGATATTTTCTTCCTCACTTATTTCTGAAGTTTTCTCCGATCTATTAGAAGGGAGCTCTTCAAACAAAGCAAGTTTTTGCTCAATCAAAATTCTTCGTGTAAGCATTCATTTAAAAATATATTTTAGAAATGTATATCTTTAAAAATGAAATTAAAACCAGATTATAAATCTACTTTAAATAAAACTTCAATTTTTCTGAAATATTTATGCACCCTGTTGTACGAAATCTGAAAGTCATGAGATGAAACGAACACATAAATTCATCGAATGCTAGATTAAAATAAAATACTGTTAGATGTAACGTCTCCGTAAATATTCTGAAATACTTATTGGATGCTATCTCATTTCTTTCTCACCATCTCTCTTTAATCGCCACTAACGCGGTATTTCTATATATTTTACAGTTTAGAAAGAATCAGTTCTTCTTTCAAGACTCACATTTGATGCTGAAACGCTAAGGGCTCTGTTCTTCTCATAAAGCGGGTATATTTTTGCTGTATTATACCTATTCTCAATGATTGTTATTTGACAATAATTTACAACTCAGTTTACTTAGATCCCTTGGTTAAGACTGCCTCTTGAGGCAATGAGCCCTTATTGCTGTCACTCTATTACCAGCAACTTATCGTCTATTCTTATCTCATACCAAAACTTAATGTCCTTTATTTTTTTCAAGTCTCATGTCTGTCAAGGACAACAAGTCCCTAATCTGCTGGCTCGAGCCAGATTTACTTTACACGCCTTCGAAGACTGTCACTCTATCTTCTCTTTGGTTGTAATAGTTTTGGTTTTGAGAAATTCTTTTTATCTTGCGCTTTTGTTTGATGTTTTTGTTGTGTACACACACACTTGATTAATTTCTATTCCTGTTATACTTTCTTTCCTTGAGAGAATAAATCCAATTTTTGCCACACTTCCATTCTAAAGTATGTTTATGACCTCTATCTCTGACACTAACAAATTAAACCATCATTTATTGATGTAAATAGCAAATTTCAGTGCTGCCAATTGTTGCTCACTAGCCATTTGTTGCTGTGAATGTGTGTGTGTGGGGGGGGTGAATTAAATTTTATACAACTTAGTTTGAAATATGAAACCAATATTTTATAAATTTACTTTTCAGAAATCAGTAGTACTTACATAAATTTTCAAAAATGTAAATTTGGTAGTTGATGAATTTAAAATTTTCAATTCATTTCAGAAACAGTTCTTTGAGGCATTAAGCAACCATTTGTTGTGATCTTTCAATGCATACAAAGCAATAGCTTTCATAACTATTTTGCATGATTCTGCCTTCTAATTTAAGTAAAGAAAACTGTAAGCTACCAATTTAAGATGTATGAGTGGAAAAAAAGCATGTTTTACAGAGAGTTTCAGAATGCTAAAAATTTGGTATAAAAATATACCACAGTCCCCGAAATGGTTAAACAGATAATATGTGTCTATTGAATTAAAAAAGATTTTCAAAGTCATAATTATGATTAGTAAATAAATCCTCATCATTATTTTTTAATAATATATGTTATATTTTATGATAAGAGGTTTTTCGAGTTTAATAATAATACCTTGTAATCTGTTAAAATAATTTACCAGATTTTGTTATAGGCATTATAACCATTAACGACTTTTTTAAATTTAATGGGGTTTTCATGATACATTTTGTGTTGTAAAAATCTGAGGAAATTTAAATTTTTAAATTTGCAAGTCTATTTCTTATGTTGAGCGCTAATTCTCTTTAATTTCTAAAAACGATTAAAATTATTTTCCATATAATCATTTGTTTCTTCCATTTGTTTTGTTCCTGTAACATTATTTGCCGAAGTTGGTATGATCCTTAGTTTATGAATGTCATCTTACACACACACGCATATATATATATACATAAAGATATAATTTTTATTTGTAAAGAGGGTAATATAAAATACAGTTTATAAACACTAAAACACCTTAAAAATTTATTAAATCATGAAGCAAAAATACCATCTAATTAAATGAAGAACCAAATTATTAGAAGGATAAAGAAAAATCAAATCAAAAATATTATCACAAGTGAAATATTATTGTTAAAATAAACCAAAATGTAAATAAAATACATAAATTAAAATATTAATTTAAATAAGCCAAAAATTAATTAAAAAGCTACAAGTTTTTAAAAATTTAAAAAATAACAAAATATTAAAACTATAGCTGAATGAGTGAAAAGAAATGAGTAAAAAAAAATGATACAATATTATCAATACTGTTCCTTAGGTTGAATTCAAATAATATGAACTTGTACCATTATTTCTTATCCAACCATCACACACATGTGAATTACATTACATCAAGATAGTGTGAAACCAAAAATTAAGGGAAAATAGAAAAACAAATCCGAAATTCAACAAAGAAAATAAAAGAAAGAAAACAAAATAAATACACTTATTTAAACCTAAGTATTTTTGTAATCATACAAATATAATCTAAAATACTTGTACACCTATTAATAAATTTAATGCAAAAAGAGTTACAAAAACTACATCATTCAAGTCCAAAATATTAAATTAGATAAACAAATGTATGATTCACTAACAGCAATTCACTAGAATTTTAAAATAAAGAAATATTTAAGCAAAAAAATAAACACACTCAGAGTTATATTCTGATAATTTCTCATCAAAACAGAAACAAAATACATGCATGAATAATATATCTACCTATAAAACACAAATATCGGGCACATTTAAATACAGTGACATTCTTTTCTCAATTATAGCATTGTTTCTTGTCTATCAACAAGAAAAATATAATTGTAAAAGAATAATACAGATTGATTGATTGATTTTACATAGGGAAAAGAATACTTAAAGTTAGTTATCGAAAAGATTAAAATTTAAAAATTGTTCAATTATATAACTAAACAGTACTTATAAAAGTCTTAAGATTTAAAGATAAAACGCACACACACACATAAAAAAAAGTAACAAATCTTGAAATAATAATATGTGGACACCTACTGAAAAATTAAGAAAATAAAACATTTTTTTAAGAAATCCTATATATATATAATTTTTTATATATATATATATATATATATATATATAATAATAATAATAATAATAATAATATCTGTACACTGATCTAGTCATTTTACGTGCATCATTGTTTAATAGCAATTTTTAATTTAGTCAAAACCCATATGATATAATTGTTTTTGAAGTTCATTTTTCAGTATAACCCTTTGTAAAGTATTTTCTATATTTTTGAAAGTTATTGAATCTTAGGCTATTAAATTGACATAATCGATTTATGTATTATGGTACGTAGTGAAACATAAACTTGGGAGTGGTTAAAATACTACATACAAATATATTTTTATCATGACCAGAATATATATTTTGGAAACATATACTAGATTTTTTTTTCCATTTTTTTTATTTATCACTATACACTATAACTTATTTTTATTGGTAATAATTTCCCTGTTAGATTCTTTTCAAAAATTCCACGGAGGAAACCTTTCATCCATTTATTGTATTTGAATTTCTTCAAATAATATCTAAAAGACAATTCACGTGCTGACCTTTCAGAGTTTCCATTCAAGTTAGTCTTTGCAAGTTAACTATTTCTTCTCCAGGGGTTAGAGAAGCTTTTAAACTGATAGAATAGTTAAGTGTATTCGCTGGAGGGTGGAATAACTAACAAATTTATTGAGTTTGAACAAAAAAAATTCAATTTAAAGTTTATTTAAATTTATATGTTGATGAGAATAAATCTCTATATTAAATATTCAAACTTCGTTTTTTATTTTAATGTGCTGAAACGCATTTGTTTAAATTAAGCGTTTTTGAAATAAATTAAAGGTTTATTGAATAGTTATTTATGAATCATAATATGTTTGTTAAAATATTTAATTAGAATCTAAAAGATAGATAATTTTTTCATAAATATATGGCTTTAACTAATCTCAATTTTAAATTAAATGCTTATAATTAATAGATCTAGAACTTGTTTTATGTAAATAATCTTGACAAAATTTGAATTATTTTGTTATTTTCGGTAAACAATTACATATTATTTACATTATTGCTACTTCAAAACGTATTATACAACTTAAGAAAAGTATGAATAGTTTAACATTATTTAACGTTGTAGCGAAAATATATGGAAAAGTCGAATCAGAAACAAATTATTGTGCTAGAATTTTTTTTTATATAGCAATGAGATTCTTTGTCTTTTTACGGGTTGTTATTGAATTCAAATTACTTTTGTTTCAGCTGAAATGACACCCTCGTCGTTTAATCGACAACCTCATCTCGTCCTCTTTAAAAATTATAAAATGCAGTTTCATCACCTCTGTTTAAGTTGTAGATGAATGTAAGGTAAAACCACGAAAAAATAAGCAGAGTTTAAAAATTAGAAGAAAGAATAAAATAAATTCTTATTTTATAAATTAAGAATAAATACATATATTAAGCTATAAACTCACAACAGTTTTTGTGAAGTTTGAACTTTAAGAGAAAATCTAATAAATATCTGCAAGACAGAAATATTAATACCTTTTCTCAAATTTTGACAATACAGGCTTATACTGTACGAAAACTTATAGTTATAAATTTAAGGGATGATAGAAAACATCTAAAGAAGCAATTTTCACCATACAATGCACATGTTGAGAGCAAGTCATGAACCGCTAGACGGGACTGTAATGGAAAGTATAAAGAGAGGGTTTTCTTAAGTATCATCATTTCTTTCATGGATTTCAAAAGGAATTGCGAAGTACAGTAATAAGGAAAATGCCATGGCTCCTGAAACCCACTATAGAAATGCCGATGTGTAAGAAAATTTGTTCCTTATTCTTTTTATTACAGCTCCGTCTGATGGTACACCTTTTTATTTCCGCTTATGCACTGAAAGATAAAAATTGCCAGTTTAGATATTTTTAGTCAAAACGTAACTTTTTGCCTATGAGTCTTAGAATATCCTGTGTAAAACATTGATGAATAATATTTCATCTTATTAAGGTTGTCACTGACCTAAAATTCAAAAAGAAAAAAAATAATTTTGAAGAAAACATCAAGTCGTAAGTCATGCATCACTCACATTTTTCCCCAAACAGAAACATATGAAATGAAGATACGTCCCAAAAGAATAAACAAACTTAACGGGCCTTCAGATAAGGTAAAATATACATCAGCAATGATCTATTTTTTACTCCATATTATTTTTAACGTTTTAATATGGAAATGCATGCAAGAAAAAATTTATGGCATGTTTTTTTCTTTCTTCATTTTAACACTTTCATAGCGTATATAGTGCATTAATATTATTTTATTTCTATAGAAATGAAGTAATTAGATTTATTCAAAGTATAGCAATTTATAATTCTGTATTAAAGCAGTAATAAAGCATTCAGATTGCACATGCTCACTTATTATATTATTGTATAAAATATTTAAAATAAAAATTACCATTCATGCTGTAATAATTTCTATTTAGAAAATTCTCGTGCAGGCATAGATTTCTAAGCTAACTCAACCAGCATAAATTGAAATTTAATAAATCTACGAAACTATTTAAATCACATAAAATTTACAACGCTTCACAAATGTTCAATTATTCTTGTATTCGGTCACTTACTGTCCTAATGAAATTTCTCACTGACGATCAAACTGCTAGAAATTCCACTTCAGTTTGTTAAGGGATGAATTATTCCTAATTGTTTCGGTTTCTAGGAGAGTAACGTGAAATCTAACAGCTAATTAAACACTATTCCTGTCAACTGATATAAATTCAAAATTATTTGGCAACTCATAAGTCTAGTAATTATGTTTTAAATATGATAAAAACTTTTTTTAATATATATTTAGGGTTTGCAGCCAGAAATAAATGTCAAATTGTAATTCATCTTAACGCTAATTGTATATAAATTTGAATTTTGTAACATAATTATAATGTAGATGAATGAAGAGCATTTATAGAAATGAACATCTCGTTTTATTGCATATCATGTGTAAGTGTGTTGCTTATACTTTGATTTATTTTATACATCAATAAATAATATTACCAGGTTTATATGGATAAACTTCAGAGCATTACTTATAATAATAATTTCTCAAATAATTCATTACCACTAATACTTACAACAATTATATTATTAGTTTCTTATAAGTATTGCTTATTACAATAATCTGACTATTTTTTCCCACTTACTATTGCGTATAATAATTGCACAATTATTTCATTATCAATAACAATATCTAACATACACATTTTCTAAAAGTACAAAGTACATTACTTTATTATTAGAACGGGAAATAAAATTGTATTTACTTTAGATAGTGAGTCTGAGTTTCATACTGATAGGTTTGAATAGATATTTTATACCTACTTATATATTTTTTTAATTACTTAAGTTTGTGATCTTAATTTGCAGTTAGAAAAATAGTATATTAAAATCTTTACATGACAGATGTCTTTAAATGTATTAGTTAAATCTGGTAATAGGAAATTAATCGGATAATTTTATAATGTGCAAAAAAATATTAAAATATATTAAGTTAACTTATAACTTATAAATATTGACTGGAATGAAAATTTCAGCATATGCTCCCTTATATAAACATTAATATAGAAATGAACTGCAAAATTTCACATCTTACGTCATAATTATATTTGCAAAAATATATGATAATTTTTGGACAACTTTGTAATGAGAATCTCTCTCTCACTCTCTCTTTCTCTCTCTATATTATATATATACTGAGAGAGAATACATAATTTATCAGTAGTATATTGTGGACTTAAAGAAAAACACATTATTGAAAGTTATTAACCTAATTTCCATAATTAGACTATATACACAGTCTTTTTGTCATCTTATAATATCATTAAGGGAAATATAAAATTTGAACACCAGCGCAATAATGGAGCATCAAAATTCAGTAATTTAAAAATTACTTTTATCACAACTAAAAACAACAAATATTAGCAGGTTCCTATTTAATATAAAGTAAATCCTGAAAGAATTTTTTTTTCATAGACCATCTCAATAACGAAAATCTTAATGTCAAAAATATTGACCATTATTTTCATCATATACATGCATTACAGATTTTCTAATTTCATATGCTTTATTCACTTCATATCAAATGTGAAATTGGAGCAAGGAGTATCCAGCACGCATAAAACAACAATAAAAAATGTACCTTCGAATACACCCATAAACTCTTATTTTATATTCCAAATGGATAAGGAAATTTTATACACAAGAGGCTATATGTAATGCATGAAATGTCATCGAAGAAAGATTGGAAAGATTAATGGACTTCCCCCTTTTTCTCCATTTCTAATTAATATGAGGTCACTTATGCTACAAATGTAATATTTAGGACATAAACATTCATACTAGTTGATTTTGCAATGGAAATTATTTATTTGGATATAAAAGAAAGAGATATATTTTTATTGCAGAGAGTTTCTGACGATAATAGATGAATATTCTTTTCCATATGATGTTTTTTATCTGCGACATATTTTGATCATAGTCGTATATATGTAACATAAAATAATATATTTATATAAAACATTTCCTCACGTAACATATCCTGTACACTTTTCAATTATAGTTCGTGTACTGAAAAGAATAATGATAATTGTATTTATGTGAATTTTTGTTCTTGTTCAAAAAAAAATTGAAAAGTTTGATTTATTTTTTCTTTACTTTTGAACAACATTTAATTCCAGAGAGATTAAAATATTATAATTCTACTTTATATTTTAAATTTTAAAGATATTTATTTCTTAAAAAACTTTATATTTGCCATTTTTACTTAATTACTATGTGATACGGAGTTCCCATTTCACTCCTTAATTATTACTTTAAACGCTAAATTTTGAGTTTAGAAATTGTAAAAACGACAAATATTATGAATAGTGAGAGAGAGGAAGTTCCAATCAAAGATAGGCAGTAAAATAATTTGACTGGCAATATTAAACAAATATGGAGACTGATAATTGTTGCAACTGTATGATTATTAAATTTAATTAAATGTAACTTTAGATTTAACATTTAGCAGAAACTGCATATTTTTACAGCAGAAAGACATAGTACAATGATACCCGTAGAAAAATATATATTTAAGCGTGTGTGTGTATTAGAGGGAGAGATAATTATATTTGCCGCTTTAGACAAGAAACCTCATTCACTGGAATGAGTGAAGGGTCATCTGAAAGAGAAGTAAAGTGGCATTTCCTCAACTATTAGAGAATGACATTGGTAAAGATTATGTACCAGAACTTCATTTGCAAATTCAAAATCGAACACGGTTATCATCCAAAATTAAGAAATGATGTTTAATTATTATGGAGCCTCACGTAATGATTTCTTATCTATTTACATGCAAAATTTTGAATAAAATTTAAGCAGGTTTCTTTAACTAAATTTAATAAATTCAATAATTATTCATTTGTTATGCTTTTGTATTTTCTTAAAAATTAATAATCATATTTTTCAATGAATCTAACGTTTTTAAAAGTAATATATGTTTAAGTGATATATTTTTTTTACATGATATATACATATTACTAAAATAGAAGCAGAATTATTAATTTACTAAATAACCAATATTCACTTAAAACATTATTATATGATATTATTAAGAATGTAGTAATTCCCTTTACTCAAGGATTATTTAATCCCCGTTTGTCTTCGAATTACCGAAATTAAAGAATCATTCTTTCATTCTATTTATATGGAAATAATATTATTTCAATATCCCAAGCTAATTTATAGAATTACATGAGAATCAGTTATATGTCCATATTTTTCCATTATATTTGTTCAAATGCATTATTATTATTATTATCTATTTTTTGTTTTAATACTTATTTCTAAAATTAAATGGTTTGAATATAACGCATATGGGTAACTGTCTATTCTAGCGGTGCCCGATGATTAATCGCCAAGCGACTAAGAAATATCGCCAAGTAGGTTATATCAAAAGATAGGCTTCACGAGTTGGGCGACGACTTGGTGTATATATATATATATATATATATATATAACTACTCTGTAATCCCTTTGTGAAGCAAAAGTTGGATATCCAACAAATAATAGAAAAAAAATATTTGTATAAATAGTTTATCTTTATTATCAAAGCGTGATATAGGCAATATAGATATTATTATATATTATAAACATAGCAAAAATATTACTTCATTTCATTCACTATTCTGTTAATATACATGTTTGTAAATAATTTATGAGAAAAAGTTTTAGAATTAAGACAAACAAAGTAATTAAAACACTCTACAAATTAAGGCTATATATTATGTATCATCTGGATCTAATCTTACAAGAATAATAACAAAAGTTTTAAAAAAATAACCCATAAACTTTATTATTAAATATTCTTTTGAAATATTAGAAATTGATTTCTTACTAACTCTTAAATCAAACTTGTAACAGTGTACATATATAAAGCTAACAATTGTTATTATAGCTCACATATATATTTTAGTATAATTTATATTTATTGTAAAAGCTCATAACTACATTTATATCAAAAATAATTATATCCCATAAATTTTCTTTCCTTTAAAATTGTACAATCTTAGGAATTAAGTTTGAGTTTCTATTAGAAACGATGAAAAAGAACTTAGAATTTTTAATCATTTTGAAAAATGTATCATACTAATAAATTTCAATGCCATTATAACTAATTTCAGCAAATTTCTAAATTTTAATTTATCGTATTTAAATTAAGATGTATTAAAAATTCATAAAAGAGGAAAGGAATTACTTCTAAATAAATTATTTACAGTAGGGATGAACCTTTAATATTAATTAACTTGATTTATATTCATAGATACAATTTAAAAAAGGAAAAAAAAATGAATGAACTAGCTAACTTTGTAATTATAGTATAATTTCAGAATATAGCTAGTATAGTACAGTATAACCAATTGTAGAAAATACTTCCCTGTGCTTTAAAATGGGAGTTTTATCATTACAAACACAATCTGATTTTAAAAGCGTCTGCTTGGAAATACAGGTTTTTATATATGTTATATAAGATAATACTTATTTGTAAAGTATTTCCTTTGTGAAATACACTACCAAACCTAGAATCAGCTTTAAAAATTCATTCTTTTTTATCATTTTATGTCCTATCCATCTATTATCTACCGGTCAAAAATATTCGACCAACTATCACTCATACTTGACATTTCTTGAGAGTCTTACAGTTCAGCTGCCTCAAGCAGTGAGTGTCCAGTGAATGGAAAGTGGAAAAGACTTTTCAAAACGTAGTGAACCATACAAAACCCTTCAAGAGATTTTTATGGAGTTTGTCTCCTTTAAGATTTATCTATGATCAATAAATATAAACAGCTACTTGCTATCTAAGATTTCAAAGGCTTGAACAGAGACATTTTACTAATGAGGAAGCTAAACTAATAATTTTAATGCAATTTAAATTTTAGAGGAGATTTATTATTTTATAATTAAGCTGTATTATTTAATATTATGACATGTAATATAGTAGTTTGTATAATTTGAGAACAATATTTTAATTAATAAATGTATTTCCGAGCATTAATCACACACACACACACACACACACACA
>BMAW01011354.1:552686-582076 GCA_019974015.1 Nephila pilipes
AAATTATGGGAAATTGACGGTTATCAACATACACAATTCCCCATAAGCTGGTGACCCGGTCAAGGAACAAGTATTGAATACTCCTGGAAAGGCTAATTGGATGCTGAGGAACTTACCATCAAACTTGGAAGCAAGCTGTAAAGATATGCTACCCGGCGGAAACTCTCTGAGACCTGTGAATTGGTAACGTCCCTATCTACGGTTCGAACCTCTGAGGCAGGAATTTGGTCAGTAATTTTTTTTTATTTTTTTTACTGCCGCTTTGAGATGTCGATTTAGCTACATCTGGCTCTTACACCAGTGCGCTTTACATTCTCACTAACTCCTCTTGCGCCAATAAACTTCACGATCAGTCACTCATTATCCCACTCGCTCAGATTGAGATGTCTCTTGAAGGTAAAGATACTAAAAGTGAAGGAGCTGTAGGTTCAAATAATGGTTGTGAAATAGTTACTGTTAAGGTTCCTAACTTTTGGCCTCGTGATGTAAAGCTATTTTTTATGCAGCTTGAAGCTAGTTTTAGGTTAGCTGGCATTACGGTCGAGCAAACCAAATTTGACCATTTAGTTGCTTCATTGGACCCTGAAACTCTTTCACATGCTACAGATATAGTGTGTGAACCACCCCCGTGTCCATATTCGGCTCTCAAAAACCGTTTACTAGAGCAGTTTGAAGCATCACAAAACCTGAAAGTTAAAACTCTAATTGAGGATTTGGAATTAGGTGATAGATCCCCGTCTTTATTGCTTAGACAGATGCGAGAATTGAGTGAGAACCATATAGACGAATCTTTTCTTAAGAATATCTGGATGAGGCGTTTACCACCGCAAGTTCAATCCGTTCTAGCTGTTAGTTCAGAGAACCTAAACAAGTTGGCGGAAATGGCTGATAAAATCATTGAGTTTTCACAGGGCAGTATAAACTCTGTTTCTGATGGTAATTCGAGTACTGATCACGTTAGTCGTCGAGATGAGCAATTGTTTAAGATGCAACAACAGTTAAATGAATTCTCGAGATTGGTTAGGTCGGGTTCAAGACATGCATCCCCAAAAGCACAACGTAGACGAAGTACATCGGTATCTAGAGCTAGTGCTAAGAAACGGGAAGGTTGGCAGTGCTGGTACCATTTTAGGTATCAGGAAAAGGCAAAACGTTGCATATCTCCATGTGCATTTGAGCAAAAAAACTCGAATCACTCACAGGAGTAGCGACGTCTTCTGTTTTAAGAGGTGAAAGTCGCAGGCTTTTTGTTAATGATGTAAACCACCATACCGGTTTTCTTGTTGATACTGGTAGTGATGTTTCATGTTATCCTAAATCGTATGTAACTAAAAGTAATGGGAAAACTGATTTCTTTTTATACGCAGCTAATGGGTCTAAAATCGCAACTTTTGGTTCTAAGTTACTGACACTTGATTTAGGTTTAAGACGTAATTTTCAATGGCCTTTCATTGTCGCTGAGGTTACTAAGCCTATTATCAGTGCGGACTTTTTGGAACATTTTGGTTTGCTGGTTGATTTGAAAAAACGCTGTTTGGTTGATCCTTTAACTGATTTAAAAGCTAAGGGTAAAACTACTTTAAGTAATGTCCCGGTGGTAAAAACCATTGTCGGGAATTCCGATTACTTGGATCTTTTGCGTAAGTTTAGGGAGATTACTCAGTTGAACGTTTCACCTAAGAATACAATTAAGCACGATACTGTACATTTCATCCCTACAGTTGGACCCCCCGTTTGTGCGAGAGCTCGTCGGTTAAATCCAGCTCAGTTGAAAATCGCAAAACAAGAATTTGAGTATATGATGGAGAGAGGTATTTGCAGGCCATCGAAAAGTAATTGGTCAAGTCCCTTGCATATGGTTCCCAAAGGATCATCAGATTGGAGACCTACGGGAGATTACAGGGCTTTAAACCGTATCACAATACCCGATAAATACCCTATTCCTCATATTCAAGATTGCATGTATATGTTAAAAAGAAAGAAGGTATTTTCAAAAATAGATTTGGTACGTGCTTATCACCAAATACCAGTGCACCCTCCAGATATACCTAAAACTGCCATTATTACTCCTTTCGGACTTTTCGAATTTTCATTTTTAAACTTTGGTCTTTGTTCTGCCGCGCAAACTTTTCACAGGTTCATTAATGAGGTTTTGAGAGGACTAGATTATTGTTTCCCCTACTTGGATGACATCCTAATTGCCAGTGAAAATCATATCGAGCACAAAATACATTTGGAAGAAGTTTTCACGCGATTTAAAAATTATGGTATCGTGTTGAACGAGTCCAAATGTGACTTTGGGAAAGACACAATAGATTTTCTCGGTCATACAATTAATAACAAAGGATGTACTCCTCATAGTGAAAAGGTTCAAGCAATAGTAAATTTCTCAAAACCAGTTACTATTTCTGATTTGCGTCGGTTTTTAGGTATGGTAAACTATTACCATAGGTTCATCCCAAATATTTCATCTATTTTGTCACCGTTAAATCAGCTGTTAATCGGTGCAAAAAAACGGGACAAAAGGGAAGTTCAGTGGAATCTGGAAAGGGAGAAAAGCTTTGAAGAGATTAAAACGGCTATGTCGAATGCAACGCTTTTATACCATCCTTCAGTAGATGCAAAGTTAGCGTTAGTTACAGATTGCAGTGATTTTGCTATGGGAGGAGTCCTGCAAGAAATTTCTTCTGATGGTCCTAGACCTCTTGGATTCTTTTCAAAGAAGTTATCATCTGCTCAATGCAAATATTCTACTTACGACCGAGAATTATTGGCAGCTTATAGTGCAATACAACACTTTCGACATCTGTTAGAAGCTCGTATTTTTACTTTATACGTTGATCATAAACCTCTTATCTTCGCGTTTTCACAGAAATATGAAAAGGCCCCTCCCAGACGATTGAGACATCTAGATTTCATTTCGCAATTTACTACAGACATTAGGTACTTACCAGGTAAGGGTAATGTTGTAGCTGACACTTTATCAAGGATTAATGAAATACAGTTTTCCTCACTATCTGATTTGGAGTTATGGTCAAAGTTTCAGGAAAAAGAACGAGGAGTTGAAATCTATTTTAGAAGATAGAATGGAATTCAGTGGTAAGCTGATAAAAATTCAAATGCCTGATGGTGCTAAATTGTTATATGCAGATAGCTCTACAGGCATTAACAGATTCTACGTTCCACATCAGTTAAGACGCCAAGTATTTAATGAGTTACATAGTTTGTCGCACCCAGGGATGCACGCTACTAAACACCTCATAGCATCTAAATATGTTTGGCCAGGTATGAATAGGAATATCGGCATGTGGTGCAAAACTTGCATCGATTGTCAGCAGTCTAAGGTACACTTACACACCAAGACTCCTTTAGCGCAATTCCTTGTACCTGACGAGAGGTTTGCACACGTCCATCTAGACATAATTAAATTGCCTCTTGTGCGCGGTTATAGATACTGCCTTACAATGATAGATAGATTTACTAGGTGGCCCGAAGCATCTCCTATGCCAGATATGGAAGCGGAGACGGTAGCTAGAGCGTTTGTTAACACCTGGGTTTCTCGATTCGGCACGCCTCAGAGGTTGACTTGTGATAGGGGCGGGCAATTCGAATCTGGTCTTTTTGAGTGCTTGTCAAAACTTCTGGGCATTCATTTAACACGTACTGCTTCTTATACTCCACAGTGTAATGGGATGATTGAGCGCCTCCACCGACCATTAAAACAAGCTTTGACTTGCCATAAAGGAGATTGGCTGGATGCGCTTCCTCTTGTCCTGTTGGGTCTCCGGACGGTCTTAAGGGAAGACCTGAACGCCTCAACTGCAGAGTTGGTCTATGGATCAAGTCTTCGTCTTCCGGGACAACTATATGAAGAACGAAATATCAATAGATGTCCGGACTACGTAGCAAAGTTACAACGAATGATCAGAGCTATCAGTCCTGCCCTTCCTCTACGTCACGGCCCGCAAAGAATTTACATTCCCAAGGATTTAGAAACATGTAGTCATGTCTTCGTCCGCCGGCCTCCATTCAAGAAACCATTGCACATGCAATATGAGGGTCCCTTCAAGGTGGTCCGTCGCCTTCCAAAATATTTTATTGTCCTTATTAAGGGTCAAGAGTGCCTCATCGCAATGGATCGATTGAAACCGGCATTCATTTTGGGAACATCTGATGAGCCAGTGGAGCAGGAACAACCAGCATATCAAACAAGATCCGGCAGGAGAGTAAAGTTTCGTCTCCCTTCGTGAGACTGGAGGGGGAGTCATGTGGCGGCTGCCTACGTCATCTTTTGACATCATTTCTGACTGCGGAGCTGCAAGGAGAATTGAAGGACAAAAGCAGATGATCTTTTCTCCATTCGCTTATGTTTTAAATTTGTAAATGTTTAGTTTGAGTAATATAAAGAAAAGATCGTTTGCTTAAATAATTATAAAGAGATTTACTCCTGTGCGATTGGCAACAAACCATCATTATTATTATGTGTTGTTCTATAATTTTTAGAAGGAGTCTACTGCTGTTAATGATTGGAGGTGTTTCTTTTTACATTAAAACAAGAGTTATCTAAAAGCTCTGACTTTTGAAGTTTCTTTCACGTTTTCGGTGTCTAATTAATTTAATGGAACTGATTAATTTAATGGCTAAAGTGAAATGTTAATGTAACAGCTCTCCGGAACGACAAAAGAATTGCTTACATTCCGCACACCTTCTTAAAGGAAATTATGGGAAATTGACGGTTATCAACATACACAATTCCCCATAAGGTCTAGGCTTAGCTGAACTGTCAGAGTTATATCAAATGAAAGGAGTACACAATTTAAAATAGAGCTTCGTAAGTGTTTAACACCATAAAGAATTTTATTCAACTCATTTAACTATAAGCAAGGAATCTAAAACAACCGATTTTTTTTTTTTGCAAAAGATAGAACTTAGATATAAATGTAATGCAGAATAATTCGCAGATGATGTGGATACCTTGCTCACAATTAAAAGTACTTATAGTGTTGATGACAAAAATGTCTTTAATTCATATTAATATGTATTAATTCTTAATTAAATTATGATAAAGAAATTTATTTTAAGTATAAAAATATAATGGCATATTTTTTTTAAAAAATGTTTGAAACTTAATCCTCATTTTCGTGCTTGCATTTCGGTTTCGTGTGACAAGAATTCGTATAACAGTGTAATTTTTTGGAACACAACTCTAGAGTTATACGAGAATCGCCTGTATATATATATATATATAACTTAGTGTCTATTGGATTTTAAGGGAGAGTATTTATTAGTTCTATTAGTCTCTTACAGTAATCACACATTTTACTACATTCTATCGAGTCTTAATCATTCCTGCATTCGGTTATCAACTCTCGAATTGTATTTCCTCAATTGTAATCAAATGTTTGAAATTCCGTTTACATCTGTTAATGGATGCATTATTCGAATTACCTCTGTATCCTAGGAAATAACACTGATACCCGAAACTCGTCTAACTTTCATCCTATCTATCAATGTAATTCCTTAATAATTTCTAAATTTAATGTACATTCTACGTAGCGAATATCATTTTATTTGAAATGTAATTTACTTCAATTCTGAAAATTTCATGTCAATTGAGATTTATAAAATCGTTAGTTAATCACTTATAATATATATACATACACACTCACGTATATATATATATATATATATATATAATTTTCTTTGTTTTATTTAATTATAGAAATTTATTGTGACAACAACAACAACAAAATCACATTATTGTAATAAGTAAAGTTTAAACTTTAGTAGTTTTTTATACTTTCTTCATTTATAATATTTTAAATGAACATGCTCTTATAATAATTTATTATTTATATAATAATTAATTTCAATTTCGTCACTGAGGCAGATAATTAAAACTAGATGTCATTACTAAGAATTATTATTAAAACCATGTCCTTACAGAAACTGATATGGGTTCTGTACTTATGAACTATTTAGTATTTTTAAGGCAAGTGACTGTTGTTTAATTTTTTTTTCAAATTTGAGTTTGTTGTATTATCACAACTAAATAAAATATCTTTACAACTAAATAATATAGTATACGATTTTATCATAATAATATTAAGTGGAAGATGTATAATTTTAAGTAATATCTAGTCTATAAATAAAACGTGTGGAATACTCGATATCTTAAAATGATATTATAATAATAGATTCAAACACGCTGCATACTGGAAATAAACTTCTGCATAATACATGGTTGTAAAATATGTTCTTAATGTCAGGGTTTATTTAAGAGGATGTTTTTAATATAAGATAAAGTAAACAATACTTTATTACCAAATTCTTTATAAATAACTTAACTAAAATTGTTTAAGTATGTTGAATATCTTAAGATCTGAAATGTGAATATAAAAAATTGTACTCGGATGTTAACATATACAACAATATTATGAACAGAATTTAAGAAAATTATGCATAAATGACCAAATGTACTTGATATTCATAAAGATCCTATTAAAATTATATAGATATAATTAGTTTGGAAATAATCCTCTCAAAACAATTTGAAAAATAATACTTTGATTTAAAATTTTGAAGCATTGTAAAGTTTACAAAATTTCATTATACAAAAACATAAATTTTATTAAAATGTTCCGTTATCTTCGTATGGTATTGATTCCTATAATGATTCAAAGCAGTTTTTCGAAATATTTTTAAATTATTTGTATAGAGGTTGCAAATAGATGTAACATTTTTTTTTAGTTTGGTTAGAATTCCTATTTGACATATTAGCAAACCTTGCCAGGAGTGGTCTATTTTCCAGCCTGGCTCAAGCAAGGAAAAAGACGAGATGAGAATGGGCTTCTTCACCCACTTGTCATTTCTATCTATAGTGGCAGGGCGCAATTCCATCTCAAACACCGACAAATCACACCATCTAGTCTTGATGTATTCCAATTGCTAGAGTACCAAGGAACACCATTATAAGTGCATGTGCGTCCTGAGGTTACTAAGGCCACTAGCCACATATAGACTGAGTGCCCTTCTACACTAAATATGTAGTGCACTTTATGTAGAATGGGAGATTGGTATTCCAATTATTGACATATTTGCATTAAAATGGCAAAAATATCTTAATATTGCAGAATTTTCAATACATTCTTTTCTCGGTCTCTTTAAAATATGAGAACAATATACGGGGTTCTAATACATATGTCTTATATATAATTGGATGGAAATAATTTAAATTATAAGATGTATGCACAGATTGAACTCGAAGTAGTTTTCCATATTTTACAGTTTCACGAGACGTTATACTGTTTTCCAGGATTTGAGGTCAATATAAATATTTAGAGATATCTTAGATTAAGCTTCGATTCCTTCTTCTCCGTAACCGTGTCTTCCAAAAATGTTAGAATAGTGGTATCTGGTAGCTTGTTCACACTTTCACGTCTTCAGACAGCTGTTTGTCCTTGATTACCAGATACATACACGTAAGGGTCTAGTAAAGTCTCTCTGATTTTGAAGACATCCTGGCTCATCAACTCAAATTTATGCCGTACCTGTTGCTTCACAATGATCAGATACGATTCCAGATACAGTATGTTCCTTCTCTTTTGGTCTGAGAGATATATAAATCTATATTTTGTAGGTGTAATAAGCTTTTCGATTGCTTTGAACAGATCTTATCAATATCAAATGCATCGCAGTGTTTATTCAATTTAAAGTATTACGGGACATGTCATAAAATCAGCATATATACTTATCCATCTCTTGTCAATACTAATATTTAAGCATTTTTTATCATATGGTGCAATTCATGATGAGGGCATTTAGTGATAATTTCTCAAAAAAAAAAAAAAAAACTATTTATAATTTAAAATGATAAGGTGTTTTGAAAATAGTGTTGAAAAGTTATGTGTAATTTCTGTTCAGTATGTTAAGGGTAGATTTTCGATACTGATAACTACTGGTACTTAGAAAATATGTTTTTTCAAGCAGTTTTAATAATTAAATAATTTATTAAGCCTCGATCGAGAATGCAGGTTCCAATCTAAGCGTACATTTAACTTGCAGCTTTAATAACTATAAATAAAAAAATACTTAAATCGACATTTCGCTAAACTCTGGAATAAAAATTATAAAAATAACTTTTAAATTTGATAAAATTATGTAACTTCTAAGGGCCTGAGGCGTTTAACTAAGGTATCTATATAATTACCAATAAATTAAGCACCACACATACCTTCTTCTCAATAGATATATTAACGTCTCCAACCTTTACTCAAAAAGAGTTTTTGTACATTTTAATCCAATTTAAAGTTACAACCTGATTAGTTTGTTTTACTTATATGTATTTATTTTTTTGGTCTGGAAATATAAGACTAGTTATCAATTTCGTGAGTTATAGATGTATTGTATTGTCATCGGAATTATACTGGAGTGCAAAAGTCCAGCTGGATTGGAAGAGCAGAAGTCGATTAAAAATCGAGTATGGCCTTCCTCTAAAGTTTACAAATGTTTGGTATACCATAGTATTTTATTACCATCGGTGTTACACATGTTTTCAAAATTTTAAATCAATTGAAGAGTAAAGGATCTGGGTTAAATTTTGAGTATAATGTGCAGGACCCGAATCACAAGTCAACCTGCCCCAGTAAATCAGTAATTTCTTGAGCATATACCAGTATTGTATTATCATCGCAGTTATATATGAATGGAAAATTTTAGCTCAATCGGTTGATAGAAAATATGCTAATATTCGAATAAAAATTTTGAAATCTCAATTGAAAGACATACGTATATGCATTTAAATATAACAAGTTAAAAGTTTGTAATTAGCATATCTTAGATATTTGGTTGTTGAAAGTTTCCGGGTCCTTTAATCTGCCCATCTTAATGTTTGTGTAACAAACCACATTCATTCGGCTACTTTGAGCTCATTTTAGATTACATGGTCTTAGGCCCATACTGCCTTAACACTTTTTTATATTCATACTATAATGGGCTAACGACTTTCAGATCTTATATTCTTTGCGTGTGTGTCAGCCTCGTTATTCGAAAATTTTCTTTAAGTTTGCCAGCACATCAATAGTAAAATATCATTTTGGACTTTTAATTTTCTAGGCCCATATATTTTGAAGTTATTAGTGGGACCTACAGTAATAATGATACTTTAATTTTTCTGTGGAACTATAAAATATTTCTCCTCTTTGTTGAATATACATTTAGATTTTGGGACATATTTTCTTTTAAGGGTACCATTTAAAAACACTTTACTCAATATATTTCCAAATTTTCATGCTTCTATAAATGATTCATATGCATGTAGTAAACCGGAAAAAACTCTATTTCTCTAAATAATAAATAGATTTTAGGAAATAATTTTTACATGAAGAAAAGAAACAAATTAAAATTTCCAAAATTACAAATTTCTGTTATTTGTTCAAAGAAAATATGCAGTGATTTTATCAGAAAAATTGGTTCATTATCTTGCAGATATCCTTTTAGATCTTAGGAGTAAAATATTTTGTATAGTTATGGAAACACGTTTCAAAAATAATATTGAAGTGTAAATTTTGTCAAAAGACTTGATCTATTCAACTAAGGGGAAAATACAAATTTTTGACTAAGTAATCATTTTTATAACTCAATAAAATTATTAGAATACAATTATTAAGCACTAAAAACAAATCTAAGCTTCAATAATAATTTTTTAAAATATATATGTTACAAATACAATAAGTATTAAATTAAGTATTTCTCTGTACCTTAGTCTCTTTTGTTCTACTAACCAAGCTACAAAGTATGTCTAGAAACGAAAACTTTAAATGTTACCTTAAATTCATACCATTGTTAGGAACTGAAAAAACTTTTATAAAAAACAGCTTTCACTATAGATTGTTATTTTATTAAATTAAAATGTTACTTATTTAATGTATCCAGTTGAAGCCATTATAAATCACTTTTCGTGATTAAAAATGGACTCTATATCATTAAAATTTTTAAATAAAATTTAACTTAAATCTTTCTAGATAAAACTACCCTGCAGCATTTAAAATGCATTCTTATTTAATATTCGTAAGAAATTCTCCATTAATTTATAAGTGAATTCAGTTTTTTTAATAAAAACATATCCAATTCAAATTGTCTTATTTGATTCTCCAATTAAGGTTGCCTAAAGTAAATCTTAGTGTCATGAATAAAAGTTTTGTTTCGAGTTGCATATTTTTGCATTAAGTAACCTGGATGTTGAGATAGGATTTGATGAAAATGCATTTATTTTAAATTCAATAATGGTTACTAAAGATTGTTTTCGAATTTTTACTGAAGAATATTTTGAAATTTGAAATGAAATAAGAATGATTGAATTCAAATGATGCGTAAAATATCCATTACCGAATTTGCGCGGCAGGTTATTTACGTAGTATTTTTGGAAATCTATTTAAATTTTCCTCCCGTAAGCGGAGCTGACTTTAAAATACATTTTATCTTATTTAATGAATATGTTTCAAAATTATACAATTTCCATATGTTTAAACTAAGGAAATATTTATTTAGAAATCGAACATTTGTCTTCATGGTTCCATGAATATTTTGATGGAATTTTACTTTCAAAGAAATTTTTTTAACGTTTTATGGAATTTCTATTTAAAGTTTATCATGATACTTTATTCAGACTAATTTCTAACATTAGAATCATATATATTTATTATGAAGTTTAATTGCATTACGTTTACTTAAACTTTTATTAGTGGCAGTGGTAACCTAGGACTCAAGGTCGCGGACTTACAGCTCAAATTATATCAAGTCATGGGTTTGAACTCTGATTCCAATAAAGATTTACAGTGCAGCGGGGCTATTGCCCCTTAAATCTACTAATACCCCAACTTCTCCTATTAGAGTGGTGTGGAAATTTGAAGAGATGGATTCTAACTTGAAGGCCGTCCTAATCACTTGACCTAGGTCCAAGATTATGAAGTTCGTTGTCAACAGCCCATTGTTGCTTCTCAGTGTCACATTAATAAACAGTTACAATCTCACATAAATATTTATTACCACATTTTAACTAGAATATAAGCAAAGTGCCTTCTAAAGCAGTTGCAGGTTTATTCTTAATAATATATTTTTTGCATTATTGCATAATAAATTATCTTCAAATTATATTTCTAAACAATGATTTCAGAAACATTTTGAGTTGTCATTTATCGTCCATTTGCAATATCAAACAGCATTAATGTATTAAAATAAGCACGTGTTTCATATATTTTGAAATGTTTAAAGATAAATAATACGTAATATATTTGTTCTATGAAAAATAGTGTGTAACTAAAGTATTGGAAAAAATCGTGAAAGAATATTTAACTAATTTTTTAGCAAAAATATCAGGAGTCTTTTATACTGCAATAAAATAAAAATAATAATAAACTTCACACATAATGCTATATCTATCTAATTTGATTATATTATGGTATCTACTTATCTCATTTCTCTTCAAAAATAATGTAAAACATTCCTTGTAGCACGACATAATATGCGTAAAAGGCTGAACGGTCTTCCCTAAAAATCACTGTTATTTAACAGCCTTCTTAACTATAAACTGCAACATACAAATACATACTATCCGAGTTGAGCTAATAGGCGGTTCTTTGAAAAGTTTCATATTTTCCATCCACCCTTTCCTCTTGAAAATAAATACAGAGGAAACTTAAAATTTGAGTCACGTAAGGGGAGCGGTCGTAAAAAAGTAGTTTTGAAAATACATGAAAAGTAAACACACATTTGTAATTTCAGCTGAATGCAAGGCATCAGTAACTAGGCAGATGCAATACGTGATGTACAAAATGTCATCTAAAAACTCCAAGAATAGTTCGGGTGTTTTGGTACTCAAAATTAAGGCGAGAATATGTAGTAGATTTCGAAGCTCAGATCATGACATTTATTTGTACATTAATATTTGCGGGAATCATGAAAAGGTTATTTTAAGGTAATGGTTTTAAATGCCCGATTAGTCAATCCAATATAATTCTGTGGACATGTTACTGAATGAGAGAGATTTGAAATGTTTGATAGATTATATACACAAGGATAAAGTACTACATCTTACATAGGTTTCTTTTAAAAAAATTCTAAATCAAACTTATAAGGTTAAATTATTAAGTACTTTTGTTGTTTGCTTAGAATATTAAGTTAAATGAAATTTTTTACCATATATATATATTTTTTAATTTTAAAAAAAAATGTTTAAAATACAACACATTGGCTTTAAAGGTATCTATAAAACAATGGATGAATATGATTTGAACACAATGATTTTAGTTTCAAATACAATTTTTTTTTAAAAAACAATTACTTATGAACTTCCATTGTCGAAAAATTTACATATGTCTATGTTCTTTAGGAATGTTTTTCTTTTCAACAGAACATATAATTCCACCGAAAATTAGAATTTATATAATGTTAAACATTTAAAGGAAATTTTAAGGATGAATTAATTACTTAATATGTAATCATCAATTACTTTTATGCTGCAAACAATGTAGCATAATATTTCATTTAATATATAATTAGTATCAATTTCTTCTTTTTTAAATCTAGAAAATTGTAAGGACTATTAAAAATTATTATGCGGTATACACATTTAGTATTAGTTATTTCTTTTTCTTATAAGAGTTTATTTTGTTTCACGCATACATTTCCTTACATTTTTTCATTATCATGTTTGCCTCTTGTGCCATAGCTAAACTGATTGTCTAAACACTAAGAATCAATAAGTCATTCAAAAAGACGTTAGTACAATAATTATGCAATTTATTAACTGCTTGTTAATATAACAACAATTATGAATGCTCTCCCGGACAAGGGTTTTACTGCCTTAACTCAATCTACCAATAATAATCTAAATGACTCTTACCACTAAGCCTTCCTCGATTGCAACACCGACTCTGGAACAATTTTAGAACACTAGAATAACTCAATCGCAACTTCTCGAATCACTCAACGTGTACTCCAACCTCACCATTTCTTTCAACCTCTCTCAACCTCTTTCTACCTCCTTCTACCTACTATTGCGACTCTCAATCCGAGTTTATATATTTCCTAACTCTCCTACTTCACTTCATTGCTACTTGTTTTACGAATTCACATTTAATTTTTGACTGGGCAAAGGTTGTTTAGCAAAAGCAATCAATTTTAATTAAAAAGTCCCCAAGGTTAGTGAATGAGAAACCGCGAATAGCCCTATGTCACAACCCTAACAATAAGTCATACGAAACAACGAAAATTATATTGTTCCTTAAATGATAAAATAAAGATGAAAGATATACTGTTACATTTTACTTCACATACGCACATAACTTTTTGATTAACTTATTACCATTTTTATGAATACACCAAACATATTAAATGGAACTCTAAAACTACGCTCGTTCTAAAAATGCAGAATATAACACAATTTATACAGCAGTAGAGAGAAAATTGTTTTCATTATTTCTATTTCAAAAGACTTTGTGAGAAAACTCAGAAGGGAAAGAAGTCATTTATTGTTCCTTACTTTCTCTTTGAAGTAATTTCCTGACATAATTATGGACAACATTAAAAATCAAGGTTTTCAAAATTTCGCGTGGGAGTTTTGGATATTGTTTTCGAAAAATATTTTTCAAAAGTTCATAGTTTTATTCCTGAGCTTTCTTAACTCTAAAACAAAGATAAATTAACCGCTGTCTCAGTTAAGAACTAAAGATTCTTAATCATTAAAAATAGTCGGAATTTTATTAAGAGAAACGAAAAAATATTAAACGTTTAGTACAAACATTTAATTGCAAAGAATTTTATTTTGCTCATTTACGTATAAAATTCTTAGTTAATTCTTTAAAGAGTAAAATATATTTGAAGGAATTTTAGATACACAAACTGGTTTCAAAAGAGACCTTTATATTCAAAAGACTTTTCAGTCATTTGAAAAAAGAATAAAAAAACTATTATTCTAAAACTAGCTAGATGTGAACTTCTAATTTTAAATTATAGTTACCACTGTTTTTTTTATTTAAAATTTTTAATTTGATTCAAGAATATTTGAAAATCAAACTTAGAAAAAGAAATAGTAGAAAATAGTCAAAAATTTATACATAAATCTAAGAATATCTCTGAAGCTATTATATTTACTTTAGTTGATTTTGGAAACTTTTGTGATTGCGATAACCTAGTAACGTAAGTCATGTTTGTGAACTTGCGGTCTACATTGTTTTAGTCAGAACTTAGGTTCTGGCTTTGCTGCATTTAAAGACCTTCAGTATAACGAGATCGTGAGCTCTCCCGAAGGTTCATGTGGGAGTATAGAGAGGAATTTTTCAAGCTCATGTATCATTCTCGTAACATGATCAAAGTTCAAAATTATGACAATTTTTGCCAATAGCCATCTTGTTGTTTCTATGTGCAGCGTCAATGAACAATACATCACTAAATTTGAAGTTTTCAATTCCCAAATTCTTAAAGGAATATTACATATTAAAAAAATAAGATGAGTTCATAAAACAAGGGCTTCAATAAAATGATAAATGTAATCTCGAAACTTTTCATTGACATGAATAAATATTTAAAACTCAACAATCCTAGATAGAATTATCGCTTAATTTTATTAGCAAGTTTAATATATAAACAACTTCATTTGATGCTAAATATTGCGAATTTCTGTTCAACTGTTAGTTAGAGTATACATAACTATTTATTATTTTTAAGTGTTGATATTTGCTCAATGAGATAAAGCGTTTTGGATGAGTATCATTAAGTGGTGCTTAGACTTGTATTAAATCTATATCCTTCCCTTATTCAGAAGTTGGGATATCCGGGAAGATCTCGATTATCTATTTTCAGTTCTGTTTTAAAGGTAAATTTCTATTTCTATTAAAAGAGTACAAGCACTACCCTATAGTAAAATTAATATATTATTCTATTTTATGGACTCTACAAAGGAAAACTCACAAATTAAATGGATGAAATTATGGATCAGGTGTGGCCATCTACTTTGCATTTGGAAGCCAGATATCGGTAAGGAATATATGAATGAGCTAAAGAGTCATTGTTGTGTCAGATGGATATTATAAAATTTTCTAGATTATATTATATTAAAACCCAAAATGACGACAATATGTAGATTTTTCTCAAGGACAATTTTTCTAACACAAAACGTGTGACTCAGATGTAGAATTTTGAGAACGAGTTATGGTAACTTCAGTATGGCTTATACCTTTTGCTTTAAATTAAGCTTTTCTTAATTTTGATCAAAATGTATATGCTGATACTAATCTTAAAATCATGTAATTTGTAATGTTACGAATTTTTGTATTAACATATAAGTTCTTTAAAAATAAACGTATATCTATTTTAATTAACTGCATTAAATTCAGTTTATGCAAAGTGCCATAACACGTCATCAACGAAACTTTTGGCGGCTGGAAAACATTATTCAACATTATTAAATGGTGGAAAACATTTTTAAATGACTTATACCTTCCTCAAATTGTTTGAAGAATATCATTAATATTTTATTTTTCCGAATTTCTTTTAGTTCACCTTGTTCATGTTTATTTACTGTTGACACAATAATTATCAGTACTACGTAATATTTTTAAATTTCAACTAAATAAAACCCAATATTTTCGCAAGAACAGTTTTAATTCAATGTGTTTACCATACATTTTACATTAAACACCAAAACTTTGTGATGAAGTTGAAGAATAAGTTTCTAACCGAAAAAATTTAAAAGAGTTTGGAAAAAGAAATATTTGCACATTTTTCCTCAGCAAGATACGTTCTGTGTTGATGGTTAAAAGAATTATTACTAATTTAAGGAATATTATTAACATAATATTTAAGGCTTTATAATTATTTATGTCTAACATGTTATCTACATTGTTCTTAAAGTAAATGAAAACAACCTTGCTTGAGTTCAAAGTATTGCTGAAGACCTTATTACATTTTCCGATATCAGAGTAAGCCTCAAACTGTATGAAATGAAATGTTTTTCCTAATGTAGGTTCTAAAGGAAACCCCCACTTCTTTTTCTTAAAAGTAATGAGTGAATTAAACTGAAGAAAATGCCTGGAATCAGCTTGAGTGTACTCAAATAATCAAACAGAGTTTTGTTAAACAGAGATTTTTTCTGATGAATGTAAGCTAAAGTTTTCTATTTTTCAAGATTCGAAAACTTTGTCGTAAAAATAAACTGTTTAAGTTTCAAAACATATATTCCGAACTCTGAAACATAATAGAGAAATTATTATGGTTTGGGGTACGTCTCTTCTAAAGGAGTAAAAACTATGTATTTTATTGACACTACAATGACAGCATTGGCAAATGTAGATATACAGTAGCATAGCTTATTAAGAAATGCAAAGAGAAATTAGCATTAAACAAAATTATCACTTTCAGTAGGATAACGACCTAAAGCATATTACTATGGTCACCAGAACATAGTTATTTTACAATATTTGAAGGCGACTTCTAACTCATCCATAATCTAAAGTCCTGAATCCTTTAGAAAAGATTTGGATGCTGCTATATTCACAACTTAAAAAAATGTAGCTCAAGGAAAAAAAAAACAGTTTAAAAGAAGCTATCAGGAAAGCATGGAATAACATAGTCACGTCACAAAAATTTAGTAGAATCTGTAACACAACGTCTTGAAACAATCACTAAAGCTAAATGACTTTGCACAAGATATTAATTTACATTATTTAACTAAATTATTTCATCATTATCCCATGCTAATGAAAAGTGCAAATTATATTTATATTATATTTTTTTTAATATATTTGTGTTTAAATTTAAAAAATATATCAGTTTTACTTCGTTTAGATTCTGCCTTATTATAATACATTATATTGTTATTTAAGTAAATCTTTTATTTGACTTTATTATAAAATAAGAAAAGCAAATTAATAATTTTACTAACTATATATCTTGACCAAATGGAACTGATGTGCAAAAAATATTTTACTTTCATGTCTTACATAATTACTTATTATTACTTTCGATATACATCCCTCTATCCTTACAAAACTCTATGCGAAACTTTCATTGTTCGAAACAGTGCTGGAAATTATCTTCTGTCAGGTCTTTCAGAATACATGCTACTCTTTCTCTCTTTCATAACTTCAACAAACTCAAATCATGTTCCTCTTAAAACAGATTTCACCTTAAGAAACAAATAGAAGTCGGATGGCGAAACATCCGGCGAATAAGGTGGATGATTATCTTATACTGGGAAGTAGTACTTGGCTAGAGTCTTCATGACAGACAATACTTCATTTTGATTTGCTCTTTCAAGCCTTTTTGGAACTCGGTGAAGATGGGTTGTTTAAGTGCATTGGTTGGGTTTATTTTAAGGCTCATAAGTAGAAACCAACGATTCTGCACTTAATATTATCCTATCAACCAAGTTTGGGTCAATTTCAATGTGGTTGAATAGGTCAGAAAAAACATTTTATGAGCTTCTTATTGTTGACACAGAATTACGATGATTAAGACTAGATGAAAAAAATATTTAAAAAAAGGAGTAGAATTTCTTAAAAAAATAGTTTTGAATAAAATTTTCTTCATTTCTTTAAAAAAAATAAACTGAATTCACTTCAGTAATTGCTGATTCATAAGATATCATAGTTACAGCATCATATTTGATGAATATTACTAATATTATATATATATATATATGTGGGTGGGTGCGTGTGAGTGTGTGGTATTTCTTAAAATATATTAGATACAAAATCAAACGGCATAAAATTTTGTGCATAATTAAGAAAAATCAAAAAGAAAATAAAAGAATTAAAAGATCTTCAAAGTCTTACAACAAATAGATTTAGCCATCCTAGGTGCACTTTTGTTATAATTATTATTAAACTACTCAATGAAATATAATAATTAAAGTAATTCGATGAAATATCGAGAAATGAGCTATAGTAAACTTTTCTGATTTTAAAATTACAGGAAACGATAAATTATAAAATTTAATACATTTAAGCCAAATGTTGTTAAAATTGCAGCCATCGATAAATTATTAAATTGAATATTATGTGAGATACATATAATTAAAATTAAATTGCACGATGAATTATTAAATTGAATATATTTTAGCTAAATGTAATTAAAATTATAGCCAACGATAAAAAAAATGAAAAATGATTTCGTACATGAAAATAGATTTGGACCCCTAAAAATAATCCAACTGAAACAATTGAACCTTGGGTGGCTAAAATTATTTTCATAATATACAATAATATATCTACTTATTCAATTCTTATCTTTTGTATCAGAATTGAACAACTGTCTCACTACCACCTATGTAGTGTCAATGTCTTCAGTTCCATAATTTACTTTTTTATAAACAAAAAACGATAAGCAAAAAGCAAACTTCATTCTCAGAATAATTTACTCACTTGCACACAATGCACATTTCAATTAATGTGATATAGAGGAACCTCTTGTTCGCGATCGATATGCTTTGAAAAGTTTCGAATGATTGTATTTTCCACATGTTCCTTGAACCGTTAATCAAAGGAGATATATTAAAAGGGATCTCTATTTTCTATCACAAGTTTATCTTCGTCCTACCTGATCCATTCCGAGTCATTGTTGTATGATAAAACTCCCTTTGAAACACTTTATCTTAAGCCAGAAAAGTATCCTTAAGCAACAAAGAACTATGTTCTTGGTGAAGTGTCCTTTAAATATGGGCCATTTGTGGTAAATTTTTAAATTACAAATTCTGAAGTGGCTTATTTGTAAGTAATAATGAATGCAGGCACTTTGAGGCACAATTGTTGTACAATGCTTTAGTGTGACAAGATTTAATAATATAAGTATGAATATAGGCATTTGACTTAGCGTCTTAATTGAAACAAAGATACATTATTCATTGACGCGATAATTAATAGAAATATATTTGAGCTTCAAAGCGTGTCCTTTTATTCAACATCTGTTGTAAAGCGAAATTACTGGTATTATACAATGTTTCAAAACAGTATAATAGTTTCTGTTGAACTGATGGAAATTCAGGCTCTCTCTTATTAATATGGTAAATTCTCTTAATTAATACTTGATCCATTTCTATGAAGAAATAATTACTTTGTGAACTTTTATTTATAGATAATTCTGTATGATTATGGTTAAATATGTTCAAAAGCAGGGGTTGTCAAAGTGGTGATATATCGACCCTTAGAGGTCGGTGTAGTGTAATTAGGGTTCGATCTGAGCTAGGAGGTCGATTACGGATCAGTGAACGAATACCAATGTCATTCAATTGCAAATTTATGGAATGCTACGCAGTAAGTACAATTTTCGTTTAGAACGCCATTTGTAATTACAATATAGTAAGTGAAGTTTTTATAATAGATTGAAGCTTATTTAATTTCTCATTTCTGCATTTTTCTTAAAATAATTATTTATCTTTTTTGCCGTTTAAAGTATGCGTGTTTCGTGATGAGTTCTCATTCTCAGACTTGTGAGAAGTAATTCTTGTTCCTTTTTGCTACAAGATGACTCAAATTAGAACACAACCTCTTAAATCACGACTGTTTGATACGCTTTGCAAAGAAAATTAATTATCAAACCAATTGTTATTACACACCGAAATACAATAGTTTTCCAGAAATATATTTTTACAAAAACTTACTGAATTGTTTAAGCAGTTACATAATTTCTTACTGAAATTAATACAGCCTTAAGTGGCAAATTGTAAAAAAAATTTAAATATTTTATTTTTCTTATTTGTTCGATGTATTTGCAAAGCTCAATGATATTCAAAGACGTCACGCAAGGAAAGTATATTACATCAATTGAAGCACGAACAATTATTTTAAGTTTTCAAGATAAAATTGTTTAAGTCTTCATTTTTAACTGAAGATTTTCAATACTTTTGAAATTTACGACAATTGGATATAACCGACGTTGAATTAAAAATACGTACAAATCAACTCAAGAAAATTAAGCGATGTTTTATATTACGCTTTGAAGATTTTAAAAAATATAAATATCATAGAATTGACTATCACGCCACTTTCTGCTCAAGTAGAAAATTATGACATTCATTTATAAGATGAATTCATTGATTTATTTTTTAATCATGAAGCAAAAAGGCTTTTTAATAATTTAATTGTGAGTAAATTTTGTACTAATATAAATAATATGCAAATGCATCCAAAACTAGTGATATGGTATTTTTTTTAATTGTAATCTCAAGCTCATAAATGGTTGAATCGTGTCTCAGCCATATTAATTCCATTGAAACAAAGAAGAGAAATAAATGGAATATGGAGCTGCGAGGCAAAGTAGACTGGAATTAACAAATTTTGAACCAAGTATTGTTAATCTAGCGAAGAGTCTCATCAGAAACATCGTTCTCATTGATTTATGTAATAATTTCATTTTGTGAAAATCAAAAGTGAAAAAGAACTAAACTGTTTCTTAAATGATTTGATTTATTTAAGGAACAGGTAAGTTTTTTTTTATCATTTTTATAGGGGGGTCGATAAGAGAATTATTAAGTTTTTGAGGAGTCGATGATCAAAAAGGTTTGGCAATCCCTGACCAAGAGCAAGGAAATCAAACTCATTTCTAGTCGTGGGCCAATTAAAGAGAAGTAAAAGTTATGAGGGTCGAAATATCTCTCCACAAGGCATTTCACCGCAGATGGCTCAAGAGTATAACGCTTGTCTACAGGAGGTGAATTCCCGAATTCAAAACCTGGTGCTGACCACATTAAATTTCACATTATAATTATGTTTAATTATTTTCTATTATAATTTCTAAAAACTTTCAAAACATTCTTTACATTACCAGAACATTGTTCTGGAATATTCTAATGTAATATATAAGGCCATAGATTTTCCATCTGAGAGAGTTCTCAACCAAGTGAGCTACTCTTTGTCTGTAAATAAATCATGTTATTCATATATATCTAGTGTGAAACCAATTTAACTTGTTCCAATATCTAAGGGATAATTTCCCATAAAATGTTTGTTTTTTCATCTCTTAATATACTGTATAATAAGTGTTCTATTAATTGCTATATCTATTATAATACTTGTGTTCGTAGCGAGTTTTGATGTTATGTAGCATCAAATATACTTCAATTTCCTCTCATTTTGGAAATAACGATGATCATCACTTTTCGTTTAGTGTTACCACCACCCTGTTTTAGACGAGTAATTAAAACGTTTTTCTGAATTTCATTTGGAGTGTGTGTGTGAGTGTGTGTCGTCAAATTTTCGATCGTTAATTTAACCAACTTCCCATTAAGCTAGAGCTTTGAAATTTTGGGAATCGTTCCTACTCGCCTAACAATGCAATATTTAGACATTTGCGACAAGTTTTAACTACTATTTCAATAATTTTAATAAGTCAAAATATTCTTTCCTCTCGGCGCTTTTAGGATTGAGGAAAAAATTTCTTTCCCCCTCTGGGAACACCGGGCACTCCCCACGTCACATGAGGTATCGTAAAACTAACAAAGGGGAATTAGTACGGGTTGCTGACTTTCAGTCAGTAATCATTCGCAAGAAAGAAATATTTCAATATTTGGCGCCGTGTCTTATCACAATATTTTTTTCTGAATTCCGGTTCCCTCTTTTTTTTAACAGAATAACTTATAAACTTTCAAATGCATGTTTTGATTTTATGAGTATTATGAATTTTTTTAATACGCTCATAAATGTCTCTTTTTAAATAAATTATAAAGTTAAAAATAACTAACAGTTTTAACTAATACTTCAATAATTTTCTTTAATAAACTTTTCCACCATATAAAAACGTTGTTTTTAAAAACGTTGATTTTTATATCGAATTATTTTTCACATAAAATTATACGAACTCTTACCAAAAGGCAATATTTTTCGTGAACATTAACTTACAAGACATACAATAACTGATTAAATCAATAAACTTATTTCTCTATTTCTCTGAAAGCGGAACATAAAATAGTAGGCACACGAAACGAAACAGTTGAAAACTAATCCCATGGTAGGAATTATTTTACAGCCGGCTTTTAAAACATTCCTTTCTATTGGATGGTGAAATATTGCGTTGATTAGATCTGACAACTACTTACTAATTTGTGTATGTTATGATAATTATCACTAATCTCGCATTTTGATAAATTAAAAAAAAGTATGATGATTTTAGGAAATTACTATTGCATGCAGTGTTATGTTGATTGGATGGCAAATATACAGGGGTTGGACAAAAATATGGAAACACCTTTTAAAAAACATGTTTCTTTGCTTAATAGGGTGTAGGAAACCCGTTGGCATCCAAAACAGCTTGCAGTCTTCTCGGAATGGATAAATACAGTTCCTGTATGTGTGCCAAGGGAATATTATACCATTCTTCCTGCAAAACGGTGGCAAGTTCAGATAACGATGTTGGCGGTGGATAACGAGAACGCACTTTCCGTTCCAATGTAGACCACAAAGGTTCGATAATATTCAGGTCTGGTGACTGTGGTGGCCAGGGAAGATGGGACAAATCCTCCTCGTGCTCAGAAAACCAGTCCTGGACAATGTGAGCTGTGTGAACAGGGGCTTTGTCGTCTTGGAAGACACCATCACCATCGGGGAACAAAGTTTGTACCATGGGATGAACTTGATCTGCCAAAATGTTCACATAAGTCTTGACAGTCATGTGCCCTGACACAGTTATCATGGGGCCAGCAGAGAACCCCGATATGGCTGCCCAAACCATAACAGAACCCCTGCCATGTTTCACTCTTGGCAACAAGCAGTCTGTATTATAGGCTTGAGATGGCGTTCTCCAGACGTAAACTCTGCCAGAAGTGAGAAACATTGTGAAAGAAGACTCGTCAGACCATATTACACACTTCCACTGCCCTATAGTCCAGGCTTTATGACTTAAACACCACCGTTTCCTGTTACGGGCATTAGCATCACTGATGAGTGGCTTCTCAATTGCAGCACGGCCAGAAATTCCCTGTTTATGAAGCTCCCTTCTAATTGTTTTGGTACTCACAGGGTTCTGTAACACAACATTCATTTCAGCAGTAACTTTTGCAGCTGTGGTCTTCTTATTTTTCGTCACAATTGCCCTTAATGATCGTCTGTCACGATCACTCAGCACACACTTTCGTCCACACTGTGATTTAGCAGATGATGTTTTTCCGCTTTTCAAATATGCGGAATAAATCTTCGATACAGTACCTCTTGAAACACTAAACACCTCGGCTACCTTGCTTACGGAAGCACCTACCATACGTGCTCCAACAATTTGCCCACGTTCGAAGTCTGTTAACTCTGACATAATGCAATGACAACCTCACATAACAGTACTCCGACAACAATTGAACTGTTTAGCACATTTACGAAGTTGTATAGGTGGCGTTAGTAGTCAAAAACGCCAGCACCACCTACATATTTCATTAAAATCAATCTTTCTTTTCAAACATGCATTTTACAAGGTGTTTCCATATTTTTGTCCACCCCCTGTACATTCATTGTGGGCTTTATGTGGACCGAGGTCTGGGAGTTTGACATGCTTAATATAGAGTTTTGGCTCTTTAGCGTTTTCACTATGCAACCCATCTCCCCTGTATTAAATGTCGAACGATCCCAATTACTACAATGCATAAACATGCATGAAAAAATATATTGTTTAGTTTCTAACTTAATTAAAAAAAAAACTGATAAAAAAATTAAATTATGAATTACATAAGTTTTAACAAAAACCATTGGTAAATTAAAAAAAAAAAATACACATTTTTCTATTAAGAGCCATGCATTTTTTTTGTCATATTTACATTTTATAATAAAACTTTTATTTTATCAATCTTTGAACAAAATTTATTATTCAAATAATAAGATTTAAAATAAAAACTAAAATTGAAACAATAAACTTATAAATATACGCAAATAATGAAAAGTAGTTTTAAATATGAAAAAGAAAAAAAAAAATTCCAATTAATTGTCTGAAGTACCAAAAATTAATGGAAGAAAATCATACTTTGATGAGACGGATGTGCTTTTCTTCGCTCCATAACAAAATAAACATCTGTGCAGTATTTGACACAAAACGCAATTTTAACACTTTTCTACACTGATCAATATTTAGATTTTATAAGTGTTTTTAGCTGAAAAAATGTTTCACTTAAGCATATGTGATGCAGAAAAGGAAAATAACGCATAAAACCATTTCAGAAATTCTGTAAAATTAAGATCTAACTACAATCCAGAATTCTGTCAATTATTTTTGTGAAATACAAGCTTTAAAATTCAACAAATTAATTGATAACAAATTTCTATTAGGCTTTATTTAGATGGTAATTTATATCGTTTATTTGAATAAAAAATAAATCAAAATCCGGTATAAATACTTGCGAAATAGTGTTACAAGAGATTTTTAAACTACTTCTAAAGAATTTACTTAATTTTATTAAAAAGTTTTAATTTTTTTTCCAATTAAAAAAATTGTGTTATTGAACTTTAAATTTTATAATTCAAAGAAAGTATTACTAATTTGTTTTTCTTCTAAGATAGAAATTGATGTTTAGTTTTTTTTAATTACCTCTGAATTAGTCAAACTTTATATCAATATATCATCATCCTCTTTATCTAAATATCATTTTTAAAAAAGCCATCAAGATCAAATTTTTTATCTGTTAAAAATAAAACAATTTCTTCTTTAAACTATAATAATTTTCTTTAATTTTGCCCTCTTAAGATCCATGGTACTTTGGCTCGCAATAATACATTTTTGTTGTTTTTGTTTCATGTGTTAATAAAAGGAACTTTTCACCATTTACGTTTTAATAATAATTTAAAAATAAATGAATGTTTAAGATATGGATTTTAATAAAGTCTATAGGTTTTACAGCATCTTGAAGTACAATGTTAAATTCCTAAGTTTCTTTGCTGCAAGGCATTTCAACTTATCAGATCATTAGTAAATGTTACATCATTATTACTTACTTCTTTAAAAATTATATTCAATAATTTTGCCCATTATTGCGTTTGTTTCATCTGGGCACACTCCGAAAAAAGTTTTCCATTCTAAAAATTCAGTTTTAAAAAATTCGCCAATTTTACGATATACTTGTATGACTTTCAATTTTCCATGTTCTTCCAAAGAATGACAAAATAATAATTATTTTCAAAATGGATTTTTTGTACGTGTACCAGGAGTGTATTAACTACTGAGTTTTGAAATATCTGTTGTTTCGTCCAACAAAATTGAACATTTTGAGCTTTCTAATAAAATCTTATTCAAGTAATAAGTAACTTAAATATGTCATTGCTCAACTCTGATGTTTTGTTATCAGAAGCGTCATTCGACGAAGAACGTTTCAGATTTACTCATTATGTATACATCCTTGAATTATTTCTACCATTTTAATAGCAGTATGCAATACAAAATATTCAGCAATGATCCATGGTCTTTTATTTTTTTTAAAAATGAAACTTCGCATGATGCAAGTAAAAAACTTTGCTAATAGTCACTAATTTTTCAAATTTTTTTTTTCTTTAATTAAATTTTCTTATTTTATTTTGATTGGTTTTCTTTTTTGACAGTCATTTGGAATGTTAGTTCAGTTTATTGACTTTAATTAAACTTAAGTCTTTATAGATTTTACATAATTTTAAAATCAAAAACTGCTCCATTACATTAGCTAAAGGAAGTTTCACCATTTATCTCCATATGTAAGAAACAATTTTATCAAAATTCTTAAATAAAATAATTTCATTTTTAATACTTATTGAAACATATGTTAACATTAATTCAATAAGCAATAAATTTCATTTTATTGCAATGAGCCATGTACACATTTGTAGGAACATAAGTAATTGACAATACTGAAATAAAAGTTTTTCACACTTGTAGCAAATTTATCACCTGTTTGGCGTTACATACTATGCGTTTTCGGTCTTAAGTGAAATATCCTGAAATTTCAATGCGACACTTTTACGACTTCTTGAAGCCAAACAAATCAACATCAACATCTTTAATGTACAACACATTTTGTAAATAAATCTCAGTTAACTGGCTGAACTAATTCTATTCAGATATGTCGGTTAGTTCTTAGTAGTAATTAGAATTTTCTCTGCCTCTTGTCAATGACATTGATTTCGATTTAAATAAAAAATTCTTACATGAGAAATTGACAATATAGAAATTATCGCGTTGTTTATGTTATCTTTGGGATGACTTGAAACAGAAAGGGTGATCGTGATACAGATAAATTATAAATAAGCCACATACCCCTAAGTCATTACTTCGTTTAGTATAAAGGGTCTGTCAGATGCCGAATTTTAAGAAGTTTCAAAGTCCTAAATGTAGTGTGAAGTGTCCGAATTAGGATCGTGAACTGCTAAAACACTAAATTAATGCAATTTTATTTTTTCTTTAAGACATTAAGTATTATACGTTCTTTAGTTTTTCCATATTCTAAGTGAATTCCAATAATATAAATTAATTTTTAAATTTCAATCTTATGTATTAATACCAAGAATTTTTTTTTTTACATTCATTTATCATGCATTATATTCGAAATACAAGATGGTATTTTTTTTTGGAAATATAGGATTATATATTCCGCTCACTTTTCATTACTAAAAGCATTTCAAAGACAAAAATATTAATGTTTCTATATACCATTGAAATATATGAATCTTGTGGAAATTTGCACTTTGCAATATGATGAAACAAATAACAAAGACACCATTATAATGAAAATAAAAGTAAAATAATCTATAATGAATGGAAAAATTATACCATCATAAAAGAAAAAACAGATATAGTAAGCAAATACTCAATGTTAAAATAACTACTGCTTAAAAATTATGAACACAGAAAATTGTAGAATTGTTCCTGATTTTAGTATCTTTATGAGTCTCTGTGTGCAGAGAAAATAATTTCCCTTGATTTAATACAATTGTTAATAACTGTAATTAATATATAAGCCTAATAATTTTTTTTAGAATACAATATCGACAGTAAACTTACATCTTCAGAAAATTGAACCTTAAGATTATCTTTTATCTTATTTAATTAGATATTATTTTCTTTTATATAATTTTTCTTCTAGAATAATATAATCTCTTAAGTAATATGTTCAGTTTACAAGACGTAAAATTTTTAAAAAAGACTTTTACATATCTTTAACAACATTTTCCAGACTCTTTCATCTAAATTTAGTTATTATAATTTTTTCTTTTGCCTAAAAAAGTAGAAGGAGAAATATTTTACATACTTGGAACAATGTTTCATAGAGCAAAGAGTTTAAAACTTCATAATGATGTTTTCTACCTAAAGAAAAGGAATCGCTGTATAATCTTTGAATGGTAAATATTTTCAAAATAATCCTTTCTTTAAGGAATTAATCTCTTATTGCTACTTCCTCTTTCAAAATTATTTCTCAACATGGGATAAAAAGAACTATATTATTTACAATACATTTTCATCTTAATAATACTACAATACATTTTCATCTTAATAATACTACAATACATTTTAATCATTAACTAATTACTTTTCAAGCGTTTATTTACCGTATCTTTATTTAAAATATTTCAGGCTATATAAATTTTTTGAATGCAATTTAATTTTATTTGTAACTATTTCTTAGATATTATGCCTTCCTTTTTTTGTATATACCCAACAAACATATACCCTACAAAATATGCCAGAGTCTTAACTTTTATTTACATAACTTTATTTAAAAAAACATCACAGAATGTCTATAATGTGCTAAACTGTCTTAGAAAAAGACGCTGGGTATTATTATATTAAAAACAGATGAGTGTACTTAGGAAGAATATTCTTTTAGTTATATAATAACTGTTCACACGTATTTTCTTTTGAATTTCAGCTTAATGTTATCAACTCTTAATGAACAAAATGAACGAATAATTTATTAGAAGCCTTGCATTATTGAAATGAGGAATATGTAAAAATATGTCCAAAATTGTCAAGCACCGTTGATTCCGAGGTATGATGCTTGTCTACTGATCGAGAGTTCTCGGTTTCAGAACTATGGTCCGGCAATTTGTTAATTTATATAATAGTTTTGTTACATTGTTCTCTGTTTTCATAATAATTTATATAATCTTCTGGAATATTCTTTATATTTTGAGAGCGGCGTTCTGGAACTGGGATTTATAAAGGCACTTTTTTTCAGACTCAGACAAGTGTAACTCCTATCAGTTTAACTTTAACAATAAACAAAGTTATTTCTGTATCTATTGTGTATTTTTATATTTCTCTTGTGTATTATTTAACTGACTAAGTCAACAATCGAACAATAGAACTAATTAATATGTATTTAATTTGACATTTTCTTATCCGGATACATTTAGGCTTAATTAAAGTGCTCATAATATTCAAAAATAATTAATTAAAACAGCTATTGTATTGCCACATGATTTACAGAGAGTAATTTCGCAATTAATTTATATCAGTCTCTAAAGACAATCAATGAGAAAAACAAATGCAATGTAAGAAAGCAAGAAAAATATTCAGGAAACAATGAGTAAATGGAACATTCTATTACAGACGAAGTGAAAGAAAGAGACTTCTTTCAAAATGCCTTTCCCAAAACTGTAAGAAGCCTTTCTTTGTTAAAGATGCCAGAAGCATGAGAGTACCTTTTGGACAGGTCAAAAGATGGTCAATGTCTAGTCCAACCAGGCTTTTGGGTGCTATTATATAATGGGTCCAGTGAGTGCCCTGAATCATTCATCTCTTTCCAATGCCAGTTTTTGTTAACAGGGAAAAAAAGAAAAACGTTATGACAGAATTCTATATATTTGCTTTACCTTAAGGCTTTTTCCATCTGAAACAAAGAAGAATACTTTTATTGATACTAGAACTAAAATAGTATTTTCTTCCTAGATACAATCATATTCATTGTACTTATTTTATTTTAAGTCACTAATGAAAATAAATTTAATTCACGTATGTAGAATATGCCATAGAATATAAGGAAGAACTATTATGTAGTTATGCTTTTGCTTCTTTGATAATTGTTGTCCTGGTGCATTAAGTATTATAAAGAAAAAATTTAAAAAAACTAATTTTATTTTGTCAATCAGCATTTTTACAAAAAGTTAAAAAATAAGGTCTCAGATAACTATTTAATTTTTCTCCATCTTTGAAAAATAAATACCATATATCCTATTTGGATAAATATCCATGTCTTAAAATGAAGTATTCAATAAATATGTATTAAACACTAAAATCATTTTCTTCTTAGATGAGACATTTAGAAAGCCTGCAAAGACTTTACATTCTCTAACTGGCTTATACATTTGATAATAAGCTAAATTGCCCGTGCTTTAATTTAAGAATATATATATATATTATATATATATATATATATATATATATATATATATATATATATATAT